>CATIYE010000002.1:0-600000 GCA_949748235.1 Platypus cylindrus | reverse complement strand
ACGCTTGACTTTATAGCTGCATAATGATTATTTTGAATATATTTATTGGTCCTATCAACTCAGCACTTTGATTTTCGAACATAACGGTCGAAGTTACGTAAGTTAGAATCTGTTCAAGCTTCATAGAACTACTACTTAATGGTATAATAAAGGATATAATAATTTTAGCAAGTTCTCAACTTTTTACTGTAGCTGCAAATTTAATTAACCTATGAAAGAAGTTCTCGCAGGGTTCAGCACGAGCTGTGCTATAATATATTTAATGTTTTTAGCTTCATCCAATCCTAACTTGCACATGAATTTACGCTTCCATGTTAATTTTTTTCAAATACAATTAATGAACTTATCACTAAGTTCTACCGACTTAGTCTGTTCATTTTCGAGCATAATGGTTGGAGTTACGTAAGATAGAATCTTTTCAGGCTTCGTAGTAATTCTACTCATAACTAAAATTCAAAACATTATACCTTTAGCAATTTTTCATTTTTTACTGTAGCTGGAAATGTATATGACCTATCGAACAAGTTGTTGCAAGGTTGAGCATGTGATGAGTTACGTTACATCGAATGTTTTTTTTTTAATATATTTACTTTCGCTTGACTTTATGGCTACATAATGATTATTTGGAATATATTCATTGGTCCTATCAACTCAGCACTTTGATTTTCGAACATAACGGTCGAAGTTACGTAAGTTAGAATCTGTTCAAGCTTCATAGCACTACTACTTAATGGTAAAATAAAGGATATAATAATTTTAGCAAGTTCTCAACTTTTTACTGTAGCTGCAAATTTAATTAATCTATCAAAGAAGTTCTCGCAGGGTTCAGCACGAGCTGTGCTATAATATATTTAATGTTTTTAGTTTCATCCAATCCTAACTTGCACATGAATTTACACTTCCATGTTAATTTTTTTCAAATACAATTAATGAACTTATCACTAAGTTCTACCGACTAAGTCTGTTCATTTTCGACCATAATGGTTGGAGTTACGTAAGATAGAATCTTTTCAGTCTTCGTAGTAATTCTACTCATGACTAAAATTCAAAACATTATACCTTTAGCAATTTTTCATTTTTTACTGTAGCTGGAAATGTATATGACCTATCGAACAAGTTGTTGCAAGGTTGAGCATGTGATGAGTTACGTTACATCGAATGTTTTTTTTTTTTTAATATCTTTACTTTCGCTTGACTTTATGGCTACATAATGATTATTTGGAATATATTCATTGGTCCTGTCAACTCAGCACTTTCATTTTCGAACATAACGGTCGAAGTTACGTAAGTTAGAATCTGTTCAAGCTTCATAGCACTACTACTTAATGGTAAGATAAAGGATATAATAATTTTAGCAAGTTCTCAACTTTTTACTGTAGCTGCAAATTTAATTAATCTATCAAAGAAGTTCTCGCAGGGTTCAGCACGAGCTGTGCTATAATATATTTAATGTTTTTAGCTTCATCCAATCCTAACTTGCACATGAATTTACGGTTCCATGTTAATTTTTTTCAAATACAATTAATGAACTTATCCCTAAGTCCTACCGACTAAGTCTGTTCATTTTCGAGCATAATGGTTGGAGTTACGTAAGATAGAATCTTTTCAGGCATCGTAGTAATTCTACTCTAGACTAAAATTCAAAACATTATATCTTTAGCAATTTCTCAACTTTTTACTGTAGCTGGGAATGTATATGACCTATCGAACAAGTTGTTACAAGCTTGAGCATGTGATGAGTTACATTACATCAAATGTTTTTTTGTTTTAATTTCTTTACTTACGCTTGACTTTATAGCTACATAATGATTATTTTGAATATATTTATTGGTCCTATCAACTCAGCACTTTGATTTTCGAACATAACGGTCGAAGTTACGTAAGTTAGAATCTGTTCAAGCTTCATAGCACTACTACTTAATGGTAAAATAAAGGATATAAGAATTTTAGCAAGTTCTCAACTTTTTACTGTAGCTGCAAATTTAATTAACCTATCAAAGAAGTTCTCGCAGGGTTCAGCTCGACCTGTGCTAAAATATATTTAATGTTTTTAGCTTCATCCAATCCTAGCTTGCACATGAATTTACTGTTCCATGTTAATTTTTTTCAAATACAATTTATGAACTTATCACTAAGTCCTATCGACTAAGTCTGTTCATTTTCGAGCATAATGGTCGGAGTTACGTAAGATAGAAGCTTTTCAGGCTTCGTAGTAATTCTACTCTAGACTAAAATTCAAAACATTATATCTTTAGCAATTTTTCAACTTTTTACTGTAGCTGGGAATGTATATGACCTATCGAACAAGTTGTTACAAGGTTGAGCATGTGATGAGTTACATTACATCAAATGTTTTTTTGTTTTAATTTCTTTACTTACGCTTGACTTTATAGCTACATAATGATTATTTTGAATATATTTATTGGTCCTATCAACTCAGCACTTTGATTTTCGAACATAACGGTCGAAGTTACGTAAGTTAGAATCTGTTCAAGCTTCATAGCACTACTACTTAATGGTAAAATAAAGGATATAATAATTTTAGCAAGTTCTCAACTTTTTACTGTAGCTGCAAATTTAATAAATCTATCAAAGAAGTTCTCGCAGGGTTCAGCACGAGCTGTGCTATAATATATTTAATGTTTTTAGTTTCATCCAATCCTAACTTGCACATGAATTTACACTTCCATGTTAATTTTTTTCAAATACAATTAATGAACTTATCACTAAGTTCTACCGACTAAGTCTGTTCATTTTCGAGCATAATGGTTGGAGTTACGTAAGATAGAATCTTTTCAGGCTTCGTAGTAATTCTACTCATGACTAAAATTCAAAACATTATACCTTTAGCAATTTTTCATTTTTTACTGTAGCTGGAAATGTATATGACCTATCGAACAAGTTGTTGCAAGGTTGAGCATGTGATGAGTTACGTTACATCGAATGTTTTTTTTTTTTTAATATCTTTACTTTCGCTTGACTTTATGGCTACATAATGATTATTTGGAATATATTCATTGGTCCTGTCAACTCAGCACTTTCATTTTCGAACATAACGGTCGAAGTTACGTAAGTTAGAATCTGTTCAAGCTTCATAGCACTACTACTTAATGGTAAAATAAAGGATATAATAATTTTAGCAAGTTCTCAACTTTTTACTGTAGCTGCAAATTTAATAAATCTATCAAAGAAGTTCTCGCAGGGTTCAGCACGAGCTGTGCTATAATATATTTAATGTTTTTAGTTTCATCCAATCCTAACTTGCACATGAATTTACGGTTCCATGTTAATTTTTTTCAAATACAATTAATGTACTTATCACTAAGTCCTGCCGACTAAGTCTGTTCATTTTCGAGCATAATGGTCGGAGTTACATAAGATAGAAACTTTTCAGGCTTCGTAGTAATTCTACTCTAGACTAAAATTCAAAACATTATATCTTTAGCAATTTCTCAACTTTTTACTGTAGCTGGGAATGTATATGACCTATCGAACAAGTTGTTACAAGCTTGAGCATGTGATGAGTTACATTACATCAAATGTTTTTTTGTTTTAATTTCTTTACTTACGCTTGACTTTATAGCTACATAATGATTATTTTGAATATATTTATTGGTCCTATCAACTCAGCACTTTGATTTTCGAACATAACGGTCGAAGTTACGTAAGTTAGAATCTGTTCAAGCTTCATAGCACTACTACTTAATGGTAAAATAAAGGATATAAGAATTTTAGCAAGTTCTCAACTTTTTACTGTAGCTGCAAATTTAATTAACCTATCAAAGAAGTTCTCGCAGGGTTCAGCTCGACCTGTGCTAAAATATATTTAATGTTTTTAGCTTCATCCAATCCTAGCTTGCACATGAATTTACTGTTCCATGTTAATTTTTTTCAAATACAATTAATGAACTTATCACTAAGTCCTATCGACTAAGTCTGTTCATTTTCGAGCATAATGGTCGGAGTTACGTAAGATAGAAGCTTTTCAGGCTTCGTAGTAATTCTACTCTAGACTAAAATTCAAAACATTATATCTTTAGCAATTTTTCAACTTTTTACTGTAGCTGGGAATGTATATGACCTATCGAACAAGTTGTTACAAGCTTGAGCATGTGATGAGTTACATTACATCAAATGTTTTTTTGTTTTAATTTCTTTACTTACGCTTGACTTTACAGCTACATAATGATTATTTTGAATATATTTATTGGTCCTATCAACTCAGCACTTTGATTTTCGAACATAACGGTCGAAGTTACGTAAGTTAGAATCTGTTCAAGCTTCATAGCACTACTACTTAATGGTAAAATAAAGGATATAAGAATTTTAGCAAGTTCTCAACTTTTTACTGTAGCTGCAAATTTAATTAACCTATCAAAGAAGTTCTCGCAGGGTTCAGCTCGACCTGTGCTAAAATATATTTAATGTTTTTAGCTTCATCCAATCCCAGCTTGCACATGAATTTACTGTTCCATGTTAATTTTTTTCAAATACAATTAATGAACTTATCACTAAGTCCTATCGACTAAGTCTGTTCATTTTCGAGCATAATGGTCGGAGTTACGTAAGATAGAAGCTTTTCAGGCTTCGTAGTAATTCTACTCTAGACTAAAATTCAAAACATTATATCTTTAGCAATTTTTCAACTTTTTACTGTAGCTGGGAATGTATATGACCTATCGAACAAGTTGTTACAAGCTTGAGCATGTGATGAGTTACATTACATCAAATGTTTTTTTGTTTTAATTTCTTTACTTACGCTTGACTTTATAGCTACATAATGATTATTTTGAATATATTTATTGGTCCTATCAACTCAGCACTTTGATTTTCGAACATAACGGTCGAAGTTACGTAAGTTAGATTCTGTTCAAGTTTCATAGCACTACTACTTAATGGTAAAATAAAGGATATAAAAATTTTAGCAAGTTCTCAACTTTTACTGTAGCTGCAAATTTAATTAACCTATCACAGAAGTTCTCGCAGGGTTCAGCTCGACCTGTGCTAAAATATATTTAATGTTTTTAGGTTCATCCAATCCTAACTTGCACATGAATTTACGGTTCCATGTTAATTTTTTTCAAATACAATTAATGAACTTATCACTAAGTTCTACCGACTTAGTCTGTTCATTTTCGAGCATAATGGTTGGAGTTACGTAAGATAGAAGCTTTTCAGGCTTCGTAGTAATTCTACTCTAGACTAAAATTCAAAACATTATATCTTTAGCAATTTTTCAACTTTTTACTGTAGCTGGGAATGTATATGACCTATCGAACAAGTTGTTACAAGCTTGAGCATGTGATGAGTTACATTACATCGAATGTTTTTTTTTTAATATCTTTACTTTCGCTTGACTTTATGGCTACATAATGATTATTTGGAATATATTCATTGGTCCTATCAACTCAGCACTTTGTTTTTCGAACATAACGGTCGAAGTTACGTAAGTTAGAAACTGTTCAAGCTTCATAGCACTACTACTTAATGGTAAAATAAAGGATATAATAATTTTAGCAAGTTCTCAACTTTTTACTGTAGCTGCAAATTTAATTAACCTATCAAAGAAGTTCTCGCAGGGTTCAGCACGAGCTGTGCTATAATATATTTAATGTTTTTAGCTTCATCCAATCCTAACTTGCACATGAATTTACGGTTCCATGTTAATTTTTTTCAAATACAATTAATGTACTTATCACTAAGTCCTATCGACTAAATCTGTTCATTTTCGAGCATAATGGTCGGAGTTACGTAAGATAGAAACTTTTCAGGCTTCGTAGTAATTCTACTCTGGACTAAAATTCAAAACATTATATCTTTAGCAATTTTTCAACTTTTTACTGTAGCTGGGAATGTATATGGCCTATCGAACAAGTTGTTACAAGGTTGAGCATGTGATGAGTTACATTACATCAAATGTTTTTTTGTTTTAATTTCTTTACTTACGCTTGACTTTATAGCAGCATAATGATTATTTTGAATATATTTATTGGTCCTATCAACTCAGCACTTTGATTTTCGAACATAACGGTCGAAGTTACGTAAGTTAGAATCTGTTCAAGCTTCATAGCACTACTACTTAATGGTAAAATAAAGGATATAATAATTTTAGCAAGTTCTCAACTTTTTACTGTAGCTGCAAATTTAATTAACCTATCAAAGAAGTTCTCGCAGGGTTCAGCACGAGCTGTGCTATAATATATTTAATGTTTTTAGCTTCATCCAATCCTAACTTGCACATGAATTTACGGTTCCATGTTAATTTTTTTCAAATACAATTAATGTACTTATCACTAAGTCCTATCGACTAAATCTGTTCATTTTCGAGCATAATGGTCGGAGTTACGTAAGATAGAAAATTTTCAGGCTTCGTAGTAATTCTACTCTAGACTAAAATTCAAAACATTATATCTTTAGCAATTTTTCAACTTTTTACTGTAGCTGGGAATGTATATGACCTAACGAACAAGTTGTTACAAGGTTGAGCATGTGATGAGTTACATTACATCAAATGTTTTTTTGTTTTAATTTCTTTACTTACGCTTGACTTTATAGCTGCATAATGATTATTTTGAATATATTTATTGGTCCTATCAACTCAGCACTTTGATTTTCGAACATAACGGTCGAAGTTACGTAAGTTAGAATCTGTTCAAGCTTCATAGCACTACTACTTAATGGTAAAATAAAGGATATAATAATTTTAGCAAGTTCTCAACTTTTTACTGTAGCTGCAAATTTAATTAATCTATCAAAGAAGTTCTCGCAGGGTTCAGCACGAGCTGTGCTATAATATATTTAATGTTTTTAGTTTCATCCAATCCTAACTTGCACATGAATTTACACTTCCATGTTAATTTTTTTCAAATACAATTAATGAACTTATCACTAAGTTCTACCGACTAAGTCTGTTCATTTTCGACCATAATGGTTGGAGTTACGTAAGATAGAATCTTTTCAGTCTTCGTAGTAATTCTACTCATGACTAAAATTCAAAACATTATACCTTTAGCAATTTTTCATTTTTTACTGTAGCTGGAAATGTATATGACCTATCGAACAAGTTGTTGCAAGGTTGAGCATGTGATGAGTTACGTTACATCGAATGTTTTTTTTTTTTTTAATATCTTTACTTTCGCTTGACTTTATGGCTACATAATGATTATTTGGAATATATTCATTGGTCCTGTCAACTCAGCACTTTCATTTTCGAACATAACGGTCGAAGTTACGTAAGTTAGAATCTGTTCAAGCTTCATAGCACTACTACTTAATGGTAAGATAAAGGATATAATAATTTTAGCAAGTTCTCAACTTTTTACTGTAGCTGCAAATTTAATTAATCTATCAAAGAAGTTCTCGCAGGGTTCAGCACGAGCTGTGCTATAATATATTTAATGTTTTTAGCTTCATCCAATCCTAACTTGCACATGAATTTACGGTTCCATGTTAATTTTTTTCAAATACAATTAATGAACTTATCCCTAAGTCCTACCGACTAAGTCTGTTCATTTTCGAGCATAATGGTTGGAGTTACGTAAGATAGAATCTTTTCAGGCATCGTAGTAATTCTACTCTAGACTAAAATTCAAAACATTATATCTTTAGCAATTTTTCAACTTTTTACTGTAGCTGGGAATGTATATGACCTATCGAACAAGTTGTTACAAGGTTGAGCATGTGAGGAGTTACATTACATCAAATGTTTTTTTGTTTTAATTTCTTTACTTACGCTTGACTTTATAGCTGCATAATGATTATTTTGAATATATTTATTGGTCCTATCAACTCAGCACTTTGATTTTCGAACATAACGGTCGAAGTTACGTAAGTTAGAATCTGTTCAAGCTTCATAGCACTACTACTTAATGGTAAAATAAAGGATATAATAATTTTAGCAAGTTCTCAACTTTTTACTGTAGCTGCAAATTTAATTAATCTATCAAAGAAGTTCTCGCAGGGTTCAGCACGAGCTGTGCTATAATATATTTAATGTTTTTAGTTTCATCCAATCCTAACTTGCACATGAATTTACACTTCCATGTTAATTTTTTTCAAATACAATTAATGAACTTATCACTAAGTTCTACCGACTAAGTCTGTTCATTTTCGACCATAATGGTTGGAGTTACGTAAGATAGAATCTTTTCAGTCTTCGTAGTAATTCTACTCATGACTAAAATTCAAAACATTATACCTTTAGCAATTTTTCATTTTTTACTGTAGCTGGAAATGTATATGACCTATCGAACAAGTTGTTGCAAGGTTGAGCATGTGATGAGTTACGTTACATCGAATGTTTTTTTTTTTTTAATATCTTTACTTTCGCTTGACTTTATGGCTACATAATGATTATTTGGAATATATTCATTGGTCCTGTCAACTCAGCACTTTCATTTTCGAACATAACGGTCGAAGTTACGTAAGTTAGAATCTGTTCAAGCTTCATAGCACTACTACTTAATGGTAAGATAAAGGATATAATAATTTTAGCAAGTTCTCAACTTTTTACTGTAGCTGCAAATTTAATTAATCTATCAAAGAAGTTCTCGCAGGGTTCAGCACGAGCTGTGCTATAATATATTTAATGTTTTTAGCTTCATCCAATCCTAACTTGCACATGAATTTACGGTTCCATGTTAATTTTTTTCAAATACAATTAATGAACTTATCCCTAAGTCCTACCGACTAAGTCTGTTCATTTTCGAGCATAATGGTTGGAGTTACGTAAGATAGAATCTTTTCAGGCATCGTAGTAATTCTACTCTAGACTAAAATTCAAAACATTATATCTTTAGCAATTTCTCAACTTTTTACTGTAGCTGGGAATGTATATGACCTATCGAACAAGTTGTTACAAGCTTGAGCATGTGATGAGTTACATTACATCAAATGTTTTTTTGTTTTAATTTCTTTACTTACGCTTGACTTTATAGCTACATAATGATTATTTTGAATATATTTATTGGTCCTATCAACTCAGCACTTTGATTTTCGAACATAACGGTCGAAGTTACGTAAGTTAGAATCTGTTCAAGCTTCATAGCACTACTACTTAATGGTAAAATAAAGGATATAAGAATTTTAGCAAGTTCTCAACTTTTTACTGTAGCTGCAAATTTAATTAACCTATCAAAGAAGTTCTCGCAGGGTTCAGCTCGACCTGTGCTAAAATATATTTAATGTTTTTAGCTTCATCCAATCCTAGCTTGCACATGAATTTACTGTTCCATGTTAATTTTTTTCAAATACAATTTATGAACTTATCACTAAGTCCTATCGACTAAGTCTGTTCATTTTCGAGCATAATGGTCGGAGTTACGTAAGATAGAAGCTTTTCAGGCTTCGTAGTAATTCTACTCTAGACTAAAATTCAAAACATTATATCTTTAGCAATTTTTCAACTTTTTACTGTAGCTGGGAATGTATATGACCTATCGAACAAGTTGTTACAAGGTTGAGCATGTGATGAGTTACATTACATCAAATGTTTTTTTGTTTTAATTTCTTTACTTACGCTTGACTTTATAGCTACATAATGATTATTTTGAATATATTTATTGGTCCTATCAACTCAGCACTTTGATTTTCGAACATAACGGTCGAAGTTACGTAAGTTAGAATCTGTTCAAGCTTCATAGCACTACTACTTAATGGTAAAATAAAGGATATAATAATTTTAGCAAGTTCTCAACTTTTTACTGTAGCTGCAAATTTAATAAATCTATCAAAGAAGTTCTCGCAGGGTTCAGCACGAGCTGTGCTATAATATATTTAATGTTTTTAGTTTCATCCAATCCTAACTTGCACATGAATTTACACTTCCATGTTAATTTTTTTCAAATACAATTAATGAACTTATCACTAAGTTCTACCGACTAAGTCTGTTCATTTTCGAGCATAATGGTTGGAGTTACGTAAGATAGAATCTTTTCAGGCTTCGTAGTAATTCTACTCATGACTAAAATTCAAAACATTATACCTTTAGCAATTTTTCATTTTTTACTGTAGCTGGAAATGTATATGACCTATCGAACAAGTTGTTGCAAGGTTGAGCATGTGATGAGTTACGTTACATCGAATGTTTTTTTTTTTTTAATATCTTTACTTTCGCTTGACTTTATGGCTACATAATGATTATTTGGAATATATTCATTGGTCCTGTCAACTCAGCACTTTCATTTTCGAACATAACGGTCGAAGTTACGTAAGTTAGAATCTGTTCAAGCTTCATAGCACTACTACTTAATGGTAAAATAAAGGATATAATAATTTTAGCAAGTTCTCAACTTTTTACTGTAGCTGCAAATTTAATAAATCTATCAAAGAAGTTCTCGCAGGGTTCAGCACGAGCTGTGCTATAATATATTTAATGTTTTTAGTTTCATCCAATCCTAACTTGCACATGAATTTACGGTTCCATGTTAATTTTTTTCAAATACAATTAATGTACTTATCACTAAGTCCTGCCGACTAAGTCTGTTCATTTTCGAGCATAATGGTCGGAGTTACATAAGATAGAAACTTTTCAGGCTTCGTAGTAATTCTACTCTAGACTAAAATTCAAAACATTATATCTTTAGCAATTTCTCAACTTTTTACTGTAGCTGGGAATGTATATGACCTATCGAACAAGTTGTTACAAGCTTGAGCATGTGATGAGTTACATTACATCAAATGTTTTTTTGTTTTAATTTCTTTACTTACGCTTGACTTTATAGCTACATAATGATTATTTTGAATATATTTATTGGTCCTATCAACTCAGCACTTTGATTTTCGAACATAACGGTCGAAGTTACGTAAGTTAGAATCTGTTCAAGCTTCATAGCACTACTACTTAATGGTAAAATAAAGGATATAAAAATTTTAGCAAGTTCTCAACTTTTACTGTAGCTGCAAATTTAATTAACCTATCACAGAAGTTCTCGCAGGGTTCAGCTCGACCTGTGCTAAAATATATTTAATGTTTTTAGGTTCATCCAATCCTAACTTGCACATGAATTTACGGTTCCATGTTAATTTTTTTCAAATACAATTAATGAACTTATCACTAAGTTCTACCGACTTAGTCTGTTCATTTTCGAGCATAATGGTTGGAGTTACGTAAGATAGAAGCTTTTCAGGCTTCGTAGTAATTCTACTCTGGACTAAAATTCAAAACATTATATCTTTAGCAATTTTTCAACTTTTTACTGTAGCTGGGAATGTATATGGCCTATCGAACAAGTTGTTACAAGGTTGAGCATGTGATGAGTTACATTACATCGAATGTTTTTTTTTTAATATCTTTACTTTCGCTTGACTTTATGGCTACATAATGATTATTTGGAATATATTCATTGGTCCTATCAACTCAGCACTTTGTTTTTCGAACATAACGGTCGAAGTTACGTAAGTTAGAAACTGTTCAAGCTTCATAGCACTACTACTTAATGGTAAAATAAAGGATATAATAATTTTAGCAAGTTCTCAACTTTTTACTGTAGCTGCAAATTTAATTAACCTATCAAAGAAGTTCTCGCAGGGTTCAGCACGAGCTGTGCTATAATATATTTAATGTTTTTAGCTTCATCCAATCCTAACTTGCACATGAATTTACGGTTCCATGTTAATTTTTTTCAAATACAATTAATGTACTTATCACTAAGTCCTATCGACTAAATCTGTTCATTTTCGAGCATAATGGTCGGAGTTACGTAAGATAGAAACTTTTCAGGCATCGTAGTAATTCTACTCTAGACTAAAATTCAAAACATTATATCTTTAGCAATTTTTCAACTTTTTACTGTAGCTGGAAATGTATATGACCTATCGAACAAGTTGTTACAAGGTTGAGCATGTGATGAGTTACATTACATCAAATGTTTTTTTGTTTTAATTTCTTTACTTACGCTTGACTTTATAGCTACATAATGATTATTTTGAATATATTTATTGGTCCTATCAACTCAGCACTTTGATTTTCGAACATAACGGTCGAAGTTACGTAAGTTAGAATCTGTTCAAGCTTCATAGCACTACTACTTAATGGTAAAATAAAGGATATAATAATTTTAGCAAGTTCTCAACTTTTTACTGTAGCTGCAAATTTAATTAATCTATCAAAGAAGTTCTCGCAGGGTTCAGCACGAGCTGTGCTATAATATATTTAATGTTTTTAGCTTCATCCAATCCTAACTTGCACATGAATTTACGCTTCCATGTTAATTTTTTTCAAATACAATTAATGAACTTATCACTAAGTTCTACCGACTTAGTCTGTTCATTTTCGAGCATAATGGTTGGAGTTACGTAAGATAGAATCTTTTCAGGCTTCGTAGTAATTCTACTCATGACTAAAATTCAAAACATTATACCTTTAGCAATTTTTCATTTTTTACTGTAGCTGGAAATGTATCTGACCTATCGAACAAGTTGTTGCAAGGTTGAGCATGTGATGAGTTACGTTACATCGAATGTTTTTTTTTTAATATCTTTACTTTCGCTTGACTTTATGGCTACATAATGATTATTTGGAATATATTCATTGGTCCTATCAACTCAGCACTTTGATTTTCGAACATAACGGTCGAAGTTACGTAAGTTAGAAACTGTTCAAGCTTCATAGCACTACTACTTAATGGTAAAATAAAGGATATAATAATTTTAGCAAGTTCTCAACTTTTTACTGTAGCTGCAAATTTAATTAACCTATCAATGAAGTTCTCGCAGGGTTCAGCACGAGCTGTGCTATAATATATTTAATGTTTTTAGCTTCATCCAATCCTAACTTGCACATGAATTTACGGTTCCATGTTAATTTTTTTCAAATACAATTAATGTACTTATCACTAAGTCCTATCGACTAAATCTGTTCATTTTCGAGCATAATGGTCGGAGTTACGTAAGATAGAAACTTTTCAGGCTTCGTAGTAATTCTACTCTAGACTAAAATTCAAAACATTATATCTTTAGCAATTTTTCAACTTTTTACTGTAGCTGGGAATGTATATGACCTATCGAACAAGTTGTTACAAGGTTGAGCATGTGATGAGTTACATTACATCAAATGTTTTTTTGTTTTAATTTCTTTACTTACGCTTGACTTTATAGCTGCATAATGATTATTTTGAATATATTTATTGGTCCTATCAACTCAGCACTTTGATTTTCGAACATAACGGTCGAAGTTACGTAAGTTAGAATCTGTTCAAGCTTCATAGCACTACTACTTAATGGTAAAATAAAGGATATAATAATTTTAGCAAGTTCTCAACTTTTTACTGTAGCTGCAAATTTAATTAACCTATCAAAGAAGTTCTCGCAGGGTTCAGCACGAGCTGTGCTATAATATATTTAATGTTTTTAGCTTCATCCAATCCTAACTTGCACATGAATTTACGGTTCCATGTTAATTTTTTTCAAATACAATTAATGAACTTATCCCTAAGTCCTACCGACTAAGTCTGTTCATTTTCGAGCATAATGGTTGGAGTTACGTAAGATAGAATCTTTTCAGGCATCGTAGTAATTCTACTCTAGACTAAAATTCAAAACATTATATCTTTAGCAATTTCTCAACTTTTTACTGTAGCTGGGAATGTATATGACCTATCGAACAAGTTGTTACAAGCTTGAGCATGTGATGAGTTACATTACATCAAATGTTTTTTTGTTTTAATTTCTTTACTTACGCTTGACTTTATAGCTACATAATGATTATTTTGAATATATTTATTGGTCCTATCAACTCAGCACTTTGATTTTCGAACATAACGGTCGAAGTTACGTAAGTTAGAATCTGTTCAAGCTTCATAGCACTACTACTTAATGGTAAAATAAAGGATATAAGAATTTTAGCAAGTTCTCAACTTTTTACTGTAGCTGCAAATTTAATTATCCTATCAAAGAAGTTCTCGCAGGGTTCAGCTCGACCTGTGCTAAAATATATTTAATGTTTTTAGCTTCATCCAATCCTAGCTTGCACATGAATTTACTGTTCCATGTTAATTTTTTTCAAATACAATTTATGAACTTATCACTAAGTCCTATCGACTAAGTCTGTTCATTTTCGAGCATAATGGTCGGAGTTACGTAAGATAGAAGCTTTTCAGGCTTCGTAGTAATTCTACTCTAGACTAAAATTCAAAACATTATATCTTTAGCAATTTCTCAACTTTTTACTGTAGCTGGGAATGTATATGACCTATCGAACAAGTTGTTACAAGCTTGAGCATGTGATGAGTTACATTACATCAAATGTTTTTTTGTTTTAATTTCTTTACTTACGCTTGACTTTATAGCTACATAATGATTATTTTGAATATATTTATTGGTCCTATCAACTCAGCACTTTGATTTTCGAACATAACGGTCGAAGTTACGTAAGTTAGAATCTGTTCAAGCTTCATAGCACTACTACTTAATGGTAAAATAAAGGATATAAGAATTTTAGCAAGTTCTCAACTTTTTACTGTAGCTGCAAATTTAATTAACCTATCAAAGAAGTTCTCGCAGGGTTCAGCTCGACCTGTGCTAAAATATATTTAATGTTTTTAGCTTCATCCAATCCTAGCTTGCACATGAATTTACTGTTCCATGTTAATTTTTTTCAAATACAATTTATGAACTTATCACTAAGTCCTATCGACTAAGTCTGTTCATTTTCGAGCATAATGGTCGGAGTTACGTAAGATAGAAGCTTTTCAGGCTTCGTAGTAATTCTACTCTAGACTAAAATTCAAAACATTATATCTTTAGCAATTTTTCAACTTTTTACTGTAGCTGGGAATGTATATGACCTATCGAACAAGTTGTTACAAGGTTGAGCATGTGATGAGTTACATTACATCAAATGTTTTTTTGTTTTAATTTCTTTACTTACGCTTGACTTTATAGCTACATAATGATTATTTTGAATATATTTATTGGTCCTATCAACTCAGCACTTTGATTTTCGAACATAACGGTCGAAGTTACGTAAGTTAGAATCTGTTCAAGCTTCATAGCACTACTACTTAATGGTAAAATAAAGGATATAATAATTTTAGCAAGTTCTCAACTTTTTACTGTAGCTGCAAATTTAATTAATCTATCAAAGAAGTTCTCGCAGGGTTCAGCACGAGCTGTGCTATAATATATTTAATGTTTTTAGTTTCATCCAATCCTAACTTGCACATGAATTTACACTTCCATGTTAATTTTTTTCAAATACAATTAATGAACTTATCACTAAGTTCTACCGACTAAGTCTGTTCATTTTCGAGCATAATGGTTGGAGTTACGTAAGATAGAATCTTTTCAGTCTTCGTAGTAATTCTACTCATGACTAAAATTCAAAACATTATACCTTTAGCAATTTTTCATTTTTTACTGTAGCTGGAAATGTATATGACCTATCGAACAAGTTGTTGCAAGGTTGAGCATGTGATGAGTTACGTTACATCGAATGTTTTTTTTTTTTTAATATCTTTACTTTCGCTTGACTTTATGGCTACATAATGATTATTTGGAATATATTCATTGGTCCTGTCAACTCAGCACTTTCATTTTCGAACATAACGGTCGAAGTTACGTAAGTTAGAATCTGTTCAAGCTTCATAGCACTACTACTTAATGGTAAAATAAAGGATATAATAATTTTAGCAAGTTCTCAACTTTTTACTGTAGCAGTAAATTTAATTAACCTATCAAAGAAGTTCTCGCAGGGTTCAGCACAAGTTATGCTATAATATGTTTAATGTTTTAGCTTCATTTAAACCTAACTTGCACATGAATTTACGGTTCCATGTTAATTTTTTTCAAATACAATTAATGTACTTATCACTAAGTCCTGCCGACTAAGTCTGTTCATTTTCGAGCATAATGGTCGGAGTTACATAAGATAGAAACTTTTCAGGCTTCGTAGTAATTCTACTCTAGACTAAAATTCAAAACATTATATCTTTAGCAATTTCTCAACTTTTTACTGTAGCTGGGAATGTATATGACCTATCGAACAAGTTGTTACAAGCTTGAGCATGTGATGAGTTACATTACATCAAATGTTTTTTTGTTTTGATTTCTTTACTTACGCTTGACTTTATAGCTACATAATGATTATTTTGAATATATTTATTGGTCCTATCAACTCAGCACTTTGATTTTCGAACATAACGGTCGAAGTTACGTAAGTTAGAATCTGTTCAACTTCATAGCACTACTACTTAATGGTAAAATAAAGGATATAAGAATTTTAGCAAGTTCTCAACTTTTTACTGTAGCTGCAAATTTAATTAACCTATCAAAGAAGTTCTCGCAGGGTTCAGCTCGACCTGTGCTAAAATATATTTAATGTTTTTAGCTTCATCCAATCCTAGCTTGCACATGAATTTACTGTTCCATGTTAATTTTTTTCAAATACAATTAATGAACTTATCACTAAGTCCTATCGACTAAGTCTGTTCATTTTCGAGCATAATGGTCGGAGTTACGTAAGATAGAAGCTTTTCAGGCTTCGTAGTAATTCTACTCTAGACTAAAATTCAAAACATTATATCTTTAGCAATTTTTCAACTTTTTACTGTAGCTGGGAATGTATATGACCTATCGAACAAGTTGTTACAAGCTTGAGCATGTGATGAGTTACATTACATCAAATGTTTTTTTGTTTTAATTTCTTTGCTTACGCTTGACTTTACAGCTACATAATGATTATTTTGAATATATTTATTGGTCCTATCAACTCAGCACTTTGATTTTCGAACATAACGGTCGAAGTTACGTAAGTTAGATTCTGTTCAAGTTTCATAGCACTACTACTTAATGGTAAAATAAAGGATATAAGAATTTTAGCAAGTTCTCAACTTTTTACTGTAGCTGCAAATTTAATTAATCTATCAAAGAAGTTCTCGCAGGGTTCAGCACGAGCTGTGCTATAATATATTTAATGTTTTTAGCTTCATCCAATCCTAACTTGCACATGAATTTACACTTCCATGTTAATTTTTTTCAAATACAATTAATGTACTTATCACTAAGTCCTGCCGACTAAGTCTGTTCATTTTCGAGCATAATGGTCGGAGTTACATAAGATAGAAACTTTTCAGGCTTCGTAGTAATTCTACTCTAGACTAAAATTCAAAACATTATATCTTTAGCAATTTCTCAACTTTTTACTGTAGCTGGGAATGTATATGACCTATCGAACAAGTTGTTACAAGCTTGAGCATGTGATGAGTTACATTACATCAAATGTTTTTTTGTTTTAATTTCTTTACTTACGCTTGACTTTATAGCTACATAATGATTATTTTGAATATATTTATTGGTCCTATCAACTCAGCACTTTGATTTTCGAACATAACGGTCGAAGTTACGTAAGTTAGAATCTGTTCAAGCTTCATAGCACTACTACTTAATGGTAAAATAAAGGATATAAGAATTTTAGCAAGTTCTCAACTTTTTACTGTAGCTGCAAATTTAATTAACCTATCAAAGAAGTTCTCGCAGGGTTCAGCTCGACCTGTGCTAAAATATATTTAATGTTTTTAGCTTCATCCAATCCTAACTTGCACATGAATTTACGGTTCCATGTTAATTTTTTTCAAATACAATTAATGAACTTATCCCTAAGTCCTATCGACTAAGCCTGTTTATTTTCGAGCATAATGGTTGGAGTTACGTAAGATAGAATCTTTTCAGGCATCGTAGTAATTCTACTCTAGACTAAAATTCAAAACATTATATCTTTAGCAATTTTTCAACTTTTTACTGTAGCTGGAAATGTATATGACCTATCGAACAAGTTGTTACAAGGTTGAGCATGTGATGAGTTACATTACATCAAATGTTTTTTTGTTTTAATTTCTTTACTTACGCTTGACTTTATAGCTACATAATGATTATTTTGAATATATTTATTGGTCCTATCAACTCAGCACTTTGATTTTCGAACATAACGGTCGAAGTTACGTAAGTTAGATTCTGTTCAAGTTTCATAGCACTACTACTTAATGGTAAAATAAAGGATATAAGAATTTTAGCAAGTTCTCAACTTTTTACTGTAGCTGCAAATTTAATTAATCTATCAAAGAAGTTCTCGCAGGGTTCAGCACGAGCTGTGCTATAATATATTTAATGTTTTTAGCTTCATCCAATCCTAACTTGCACATGAATTTACACTTCCATGTTAATTTTTTTCAAATACAATTAATGTACTTATCACTAAGTCCTGCCGACTAAGTCTGTTCATTTTCGAGCATAATGGTCGGAGTTACATAAGATAGAAACTTTTCAGGCTTCGTAGTAATTCTACTCTAGACTAAAATTCAAAACATTATATCTTTAGCAATTTCTCAACTTTTTACTGTAGCTGGGAATGTATATGACCTATCGAACAAGTTGTTACAAGCTTGAGCATGTGATGAGTTACATTACATCAAATGTTTTTTTGTTTTAATTTCTTTACTTACGCTTGACTTTATAGCTACATAATGATTATTCTGAATATATTTATTGGTCCTATCAACTCAGCACTTTGATTTTCGAACATAACGGTCGAAGTTACGTAAGTTAGAATCTGTTCAAGCTTCATAGCACTACTACTTAATGGTAAAATAAAGGATATAAGAATTTTAGCAAGTTCTCAACTTTTTACTGTAGCTGCAAATTTAATTAACCTATCAAAGAAGTTCTCGCAGGGTTCAGCTCGACCTGTGCTAAAATATATTTAATGTTTTTAGCTTCATCCAATCCTAACTTGCACATGAATTTACGGTTCCATGTTAATTTTTTTCAAATACAATTAATGAACTTATCCCTAAGTCCTATCGACTAAGTCTGTTTATTTTCGAGCATAATGGTTGGAGTTACGTAAGATAGAATCTTTTCAGGCATCGTAGTAATTCTACTCTAGACTAAAATTCAAAACATTATATCTTTAGCAATTTTTCAACTTTTTACTGTAGCTGGAAATGTTTATGACCTATCGAACAAGTTGTTACAAGGTTGAGCATGTGATGAGTTACATTACATCAAATGTTTTTTTGTTTTAATTTCTTTACTTACGCTTGACTTTATAGCTACATAATGATTATTTTGAATATATTTATTGGTCCTATCAACTCAGCACTTTGATTTTCGAACATAACGGTCGAAGTTACGTAAGTTAGAATCTGTTCAAGCTTCATAGCACTACTACTTAATGGTAAAATAAAGGATATAATAATTTTAGCAAGTTCTCAACTTTTTACTGTAGCTGCAAATTTAATTAATCTATCAAAGAAGTTCTCGCAGGGTTCAGCACGAGCTGTGCTGTAATATATTTAATGTTTTTAGTTTCATCCAATCCTAACTTGCACATGAATTTACGGTTCCATGTTAATTTTTTTCAAATACAATTAATGAACTTATCCCTAAGTCCTACCGACTAAGTCTGTTCATTTTCGAGCATAATGGTTGGAGTTACGTAAGATAGAATCTTTTCAGGCTTCGTAGTAATTCTACTCTAGACTAAAATTCAAAACATTATACCTTTAGCAATTTTTCATTTTTTACTGTAGCTGGAAATGTATATGACCTATCGAACAAGTTGTTGCAAGGTTGAGCATGTGATGAGTTACGTTACATCGAATGTTTTTTTTTTTTTAATATCTTTACTTTCGCTTGACTTTATGGCTACATAATGATTATTTGGAATATATTCATTGGTCCTGTCAACTCAGCACTTTCATTTTCGAACATAACGGTCGAAGTTACGTAAGTTAGAATCTGTTCAAGCTTCATAGCACTACTACTTAATGGTAAAATAAAGGATATAATAATTTTAGCAAGTTCTCAACTTTTTACTGTAGCAGTAAATTTAATTAACCTATCAAAGAAGTTCTCGCAGGGTTCAGCACAAGTTATGCTATAATATGTTTAATGTTTTAGCTTCATTTAAACCTAACTTGCACATGAATTTACGGTTCCATGTTAATTTTTTTCAAATACAATTAATGTACTTATCACTAAGTCCTGCCGACTAAGTCTGTTCATTTTCGAGCATAATGGTCGGAGTTACATAAGATAGAAACTTTTCAGGCTTCGTAGTAATTCTACTCTAGACTAAAATTCAAAACATTATATCTTTAGCAATTTCTCAACTTTTTACTGTAGCTGGGAATGTATATGACCTATCGAACAAGTTGTTACAAGCTTGAGCATGTGATGAGTTACATTACATCAAATGTTTTTTTGTTTTAATTTCTTTACTTACGCTTGACTTTATAGCTACATAATGATTATTTTGAATATATTTATTGGTCCTATCAACTCAGCACTTTGATTTTCGAACATAACGGTCGAAGTTACGTAAGTTAGAATCTGTTCAACTTCATAGCACTACTACTTAATGGTAAAATAAAGGATATAAGAATTTTAGCAAGTTCTCAACTTTTTACTGTAGCTGCAAATTTAATTAACCTATCAAAGAAGTTCTCGCAGGGTTCAGCTCGACCTGTGCTAAAATATATTTAATGTTTTTAGCTTCATCCAATCCTAGCTTGCACATGAATTTACTGTTCCATGTTAATTTTTTTCAAATACAATTAATGAACTTATCACTAAGTCCTATCGACTAAGTCTGTTCATTTTCGAGCATAATGGTCGGAGTTACGTAAGATAGAAGCTTTTCAGGCTTCGTAGTAATTCTACTCTAGACTAAAATTCAAAACATTATATCTTTAGCAATTTTTCAACTTTTTACTGTAGCTGGGAATGTATATGACCTATCGAACAAGTTGTTACAAGCTTGAGCATGTGATGAGTTACATTACATCAAATGTTTTTTTGTTTTAATTTCTTTACTTACGCTTGACTTTACAGCTACATAATGATTATTTTGAATATATTTATTGGTCCTATCAACTCAGCACTTTGATTTTCGAACATAACGGTCGAAGTTACGTAAGTTAGAATCTGTTCAAGCTTCATAGCACTACTACTTAATGGTAAAATAAAGGATATAATAATTTTAGCAAGCTCTCAACTTTTTACTGTAGCAGTAAATTTAATTAACCTATCAAAGAAGTTCTCACAGGGTTCAGCACAAGTTATGCTATAATATGTTTAATGTTCATTTAAGCTTCATTTAAACCTAACTTGCACATGAAATTACGGTTCCATGTTAATTTTTTTCAAATACAATTAATGTACTTATCACTAAGTCCTGCCGACTAAGTCTGTTCATTTTCGAGCATAATGGTTGGAGTTACGTAAGATAGAATCTTTTCATTATATCTTTAGCAATTTTTCAACTTTTTACTGTAGCTGGAAATGTATATGACCTATCGAACAAGTTGTTGCAAGTTTGAGCATGTGATGAGTTACGTTACATCGAATGTTTTTTTTTTTTTAATATCTTTACTTTCGCTTGACTTTATGGCTACATAATGATTATTTGGAATATATTCATTGGTCCTGTCAACTCAGCACTTTCATTTTCGAACATAACGGTCGAAGTTACGTAAGTTAGAATCTGTTCAAGCTTCATAGCACTACTACTTAATGGTAAAATAAAGGATATAATAATTTTAGCAAGTTCTCAACTTTTTACTGTAGCAGTAAATTTAATTAACCTATCAAAGAAGTTCTCGCAGGGTTCAGCACAAGTTATGCTATAATATGTTTAATGTTTTAGCTTCATTTAAACCTAACTTGCACATGAATTTACGGTTCCATGTTAATTTTTTTCAAATACAATTAATGTACTTATCACTAAGTCCTGCCGACTAAGTCTGTTCATTTTCGAGCATAATGGTCGGAGTTACATAAGATAGAAACTTTTCAGGCTTCGTAGTAATTCTACTCTAGACTAAAATTCAAAACATTATATCTTTAGCAATTTCTCAACTTTTTACTGTAGCTGGGAATGTATATGACCTATCGAACAAGCTGTTACAAGCTTGAGCATGTGATGAGTTACATTACATCAAATGTTTTTTTGTTTTAATTTCTTTACTTACGCTTGACTTTATAGCTACATAATGATTATTTTGAATATATTTATTGGTCCTATCAACTCAGCACTTTGATTTTCGAACATAACGGTCGAAGTTACGTAAGTTAGATTCTGTTCAAGTTTCATAGCACTACTACTTAATGGTAAAATAAAGGATATAATAATTTTAGCAAGTTCTCAACTTTTTACTGTAGCTGCAAATTTAATTAATCTATCAAAGAAGTTCTCGCAGGGTTCAGCACGAGCTGTGCTATAATATATTTAATGTTTTTAGTTTCATCCAATCCTAACTTGCACATGAATTTACACTTCCATGTTAATTTTTTTCAAATACAATTAATGAACTTATCACTAAGTTCTACCGACTAAGTCTGTTCATTTTCGAGCATAATGGTTGGAGTTACGTAAGATAGAATCTTTTCAGGCTTCGTAGTAATTCTACTCATGACTAAAATTCAAAACATTATACCTTTAGCAATTTTTCATTTTTTACTGTAGCTGGAAATGTATATGACCTATCGAACAAGTTGTTGCAAGGTTGAGCATGTGATGAGTTACGTTACATCGAATGTTTTTTTTTTTTTAATATCTTTACTTTCGCTTGACTTTATGGCTACATAATGATTATTTGGAATATATTCATTGGTCCTGTCAACTCAGCACTTTCATTTTCGAACATAACGGTCGAAGTTACGTAAGTTAGAATCTGTTCAAGCTTCATAGCACTACTACTTAATGGTAAAATAAAGGATATAATAATTTTAGCAAGTTCTCAACTTTTTACTGTAGCAGTAAATTTAATTAACCTATCAAAGAAGTTCTCGCAGGGTTCAGCACAAGTTATGCTATAATATGTTTAATGTTTTAGCTTCATTTAAACCTAACTTGCACATGAATTTACGGTTCCATGTTAATTTTTTTCAAATACAATTAATGTACTTATCACTAAGTCCTGCCGACTAAGTCTGTTCATTTTCGAGCATAATGGTCGGAGTTACATAAGATAGAAACTTTTCAGGCTTCGTAGTAATTCTACTCTAGACTAAAATTCAAAACATTATATCTTTAGCAATTTCTCAACTTTTTACTGTAGCTGGGAATGTATATGACCTATCGAACAAGTTGTTACAAGCTTGAGCATGTGATGAGTTACATTACATCAAATGTTTTTTTGTTTTAATTTCTTTACTTACGCTTGACTTTATAGCTACATAATGATTATTTTGAATATATTTATTGGTCCTATCAACTCAGCACTTTGATTTTCGAACATAACGGTCGAAGTTACGTAAGTTAGAATCTGTTCAACTTCATAGCACTACTACTTAATGGTAAAATAAAGGATATAAGAATTTTAGCAAGTTCTCAACTTTTTACTGTAGCTGCAAATTTAATTAACCTATCAAAGAAGTTCTCGCAGGGTTCAGCTCGACCTGTGCTAAAATATATTTAATGTTTTTAGCTTCATCCAATCCTAGCTTGCACATGAATTTACTGTTCCATGTTAATTTTTTTCAAATACAATTAATGAACTTATCACTAAGTCCTATCGACTAAGTCTGTTCATTTTCGAGCATAATGGTCGGAGTTACGTAAGATAGAAGCTTTTCAGGCTTCGTAGTAATTCTACTCTAGACTAAAATTCAAAACATTATATCTTTAGCAATTTTTCAACTTTTTACTGTAGCTGGGAATGTATATGACCTATCGAACAAGTTGTTACAAGCTTGAGCATGTGATGAGTTACATTACATCAAATGTTTTTTTGTTTTAATTTCTTTACTTACGCTTGACTTTACAGCTACATAATGATTAATTTGAATATATTTATTGGTCCTATCAACTCAGCACTTTGATTTTCGAACATAACGGTCGAAGTTACGTAAGTTAGATTCTGTTCAAGTTTCATAGCACTACTACTTAATGGTAAAATAAAGGATATAAAAATTTTAGCAAGTTCTCAACTTTTACTGTAGCTGCAAATTTAATTAACCTATCAGAGAAGTTCTCGCAGGGTTCAGCTCGACCTGTGCTAAAATATATTTAATGTTTTTAGGTTCATCCAATCCTAACTTGCACATGAATTTACGGTTGCATGTTAATTTTTTTCAAATACAATTAATGAACTTATCACTAAGCCCTATCGACTAAGTCTGTTCATTTTCGAGCATAATGGTCGGAGTTACGTAAGATAGAAACTTTTCAGGCTTCGTAGTAATTCTACTCAAGACTAAAATTCAAAACATTATATCTTTAGCAAGTTTTCAACTTTTTACTGTAGCTGCAACTTTAATTAACCTATCAAAGAAGTTCTCGCAGGGTTCAGCACAAGTTATGCTATAATATGTTTAATGTTTTAGCTTCATCCAAACCTAACTTGCACATGAATTTACGGTTCCATGTTAATTTTTTTCAAATACAATTAATGTACTTATCACTAAGTCCTACCGACTAAGTCTGTTCATTTTCGAGCATAATGGTCGGAGTTACATAAGATAGAAACTTTTCAGGCTTCGTAGTAATTCTACTCTAGACTAAAATTCAAAACATTATATCTTTAGCAATTTTTCAACTTTTTACTGTAGCTGGGAATGTATAGGACCTATCGAACAAGTTGTTACAAGGTTGAGCATGTGATGAGTTACATTACATCAAATGTTTTTTTATTTTAATTTCTTTACTTACGCTTGACTTTATAGCTGCATAATGATTATTTTGAATATCTTTATTGGTCCAATCAACTCAGCACTTTGATTTTCGAACATGACGGTCGAAGTTACGTAAGTTAGAACCTGTTCAAGCTTCATAGCACTACTACTTAATGGTAAAATAAAGGATATAATAATTTTAGCAAGTTCTCAACTTTTTCTGTAGCTGCAAATTTAATTAACCTATCAAAGAAGTTCTCGCAGGGTTCAGCACGAGCTGTGCTATAATATATTTAATGTTTTTAGCTTCATCCAATCCTAACTTGCACATGAATTTACGGTTCCATGTTAATTTTTTTCAAATACAATTAATGTACTTATCACTAAGTCCTATCGACTAAATCTGTTCATTTTCGAGCATAATGGTCGGAGTTACGTAAGATAGAAACTTTTCAGGCTTCGTAGTAATTCTACTCTAGACTAAAATTCAAAACATTATATCTTTAGCAATTTTTCAACTTTTTACTGTAGCTGGGAATGTATATGACCTATCGAACAAGTTGTTACAAGGTTGAGCATGTGATGAGTTACATTACATCAAATGTTTTTTTGTTTTAATTTCTTTACTTACGCTTGACTTTACAGCTACATAATGATTAATTTGAATATATTTATTGGTCCTATCAACTCAGCACTTTGATTTTCGAACATAACGGTCGAAGTTACGTAAGTTAGATTCTGTTCAAGCTTCATAGCACTACTACTTAATGGTAAAATAAAGGATATAAGAATTTTAGCAAGTTCTCAACTTTTTACTGTAGCTGCAAATTTAATTAACCTATCAAAGAAGTTCTCGCAGGGTTCAGCACGAGCTGTGCTATAATATATTTAATGTTTTTAGTTTCATCCAATCCTAACTTGCACATGAATTTACACTTCCATGTTAATTTTTTTCAAATACAATTAATGAACTTATCACTAAGTTCTACCGACTAAGTCTGTTCATTTTCGAGCATAATGGTTGGAGTTACGTAAGATAGAATCTTTTCAGGCTTCGTAGTAATTCTACTCATGACTAAAATTCAAAACATTATACCTTTAGCAATTTTTCATTTTTTACTGTAGCTGGAAATGTATATGACCTATCGAACAAGTTGTTGCAAGGTTGAGCATGTGATGAGTTACGTTACATCGAATGTTTTTTTTTTTTTAATATCTTTACTTTCGCTTGACTTTATGGCTACATAATGATTATTTGGAATATATTCATTGGTCCTGTCAACTCAGCACTTTCATTTTCGAACATAACGGTCGAAGTTACGTAAGTTAGAATCTGTTCAAGCTTCATAGCACTACTACTTAATGGTAAAATAAAGGATATAATAATTTTAGCAAGTTCTCAACTTTTTACTGTAGCAGTAAATTTAATTAACCTATCAAAGAAGTTCTCGCAGGGTTCAGCACAAGTTATGCTATAATATGTTTAATGTTTTAGCTTCATTTAAACCTAACTTGCACATGAATTTACGGTTCCATGTTAATTTTTTTCAAATACAATTAATGTACTTATCACTAAGTCCTGCCGACTAAGTCTGTTCATTTTCGAGCATAATGGTCGGAGTTACATAAGATAGAAACTTTTCAGGCTTCGTAGTAATTCTACTCTAGACTAAAATTCAAAACATTATATCTTTAGCAATTTCTCAACTTTTTACTGTAGCTGGGAATGTATATGACCTATCGAACAAGTTGTTACAAGCTTGAGCATGTGATGAGTTACATTACATCAAATGTTTTTTTGTTTTAATTTCTTTACTTACGCTTGACTTTATAGCTACATAATGATTATTTTGAATATATTTATTGGTCCTATCAACTCAGCACTTTGATTTTCGAACATAACGGTCGAAGTTACGTAAGTTAGAATCTGTTCAACTTCATAGCACTACTACTTAATGGTAAAATAAAGGATATAAGAATTTTAGCAAGTTCTCAACTTTTTACTGTAGCTGCAAATTTAATTAACCTATCAAAGAAGTTCTCGCAGGGTTCAGCTCGACCTGTGCTAAAATATATTTAATGTTTTTAGCTTCATCCAATCCTAGCTTGCACATGAATTTACTGTTCCATGTTAATTTTTTTCAAATACAATTAATGAACTTATCACTAAGTCCTATCGACTAAGTCTGTTCATTTTCGAGCATAATGGTCGGAGTTACGTAAGATAGAAGCTTTTCAGGCTTCGTAGTAATTCTACTCTAGACTAAAATTCAAAACATTATATCTTTAGCAATTTTTCAACTTTTTACTGTAGCTGGGAATGTATATGACCTATCGAACAAGTTGTTACAAGCTTGAGCATGTGATGAGTTACATTACATCAAATGTTTTTTTGTTTTAATTTCTTTACTTACGCTTGACTTTACAGCTACATAATGATTAATTTGAATATATTTATTGGTCCTATCAACTCAGCACTTTGATTTTCGAACATAACGGTCGAAGTTACGTAAGTTAGATTCTGTTCAAGTTTCATAGCACTACTACTTAATGGTAAAATAAAGGATATAAAAATTTTAGCAAGTTCTCAACTTTTACTGTAGCTGCAAATTTAATTAACCTATCAGAGAAGTTCTCGCAGGGTTCAGCTCGACCTGTGCTAAAATATATTTAATGTTTTTAGGTTCATCCAATCCTAACTTGCACATGAATTTACGGTTGCATGTTAATTTTTTTCAAATACAATTAATGAACTTATCACTAAGCCCTATCGACTAAGTCTGTTCATTTTCGAGCATAATGGTCGGAGTTACGTAAGATAGAAACTTTTCAGGCTTCGTAGTAATTCTACTCAAGACTAAAATTCAAAACATTATATCTTTAGCAAGTTTTCAACTTTTTACTGTAGCTGCAACTTTAATTAACCTATCAAAGAAGTTCTCGCAGGGTTCAGCACAAGTTATGCTATAATATGTTTAATGTTTTAGCTTCATCCAAACCTAACTTGCACATGAATTTACGGTTCCATGTTAATTTTTTTCAAATACAATTAATGTACTTATCACTAAGTCCTACCGACTAAGTCTGTTCATTTTCGAGCATAATGGTCGGAGTTACATAAGATAGAAACTTTTCAGGCTTCGTAGTAATTCTACTCTAGACTAAAATTCAAAACATTATATCTTTAGCAATTTTTCAACTTTTTACTGTAGCTGGGAATGTATAGGACCTATCGAACAAGTTGTTACAAGGTTGAGCATGTGATGAGTTACATTACATCAAATGTTTTTTTATTTTAATTTCTTTACTTACGCTTGACTTTATAGCTGCATAATGATTATTTTGAATATCTTTATTGGTCCAATCAACTCAGCACTTTGATTTTCGAACATGACGGTCGAAGTTACGTAAGTTAGAACCTGTTCAAGCTTCATAGCACTACTACTTAATGGTAAAATAAAGGATATAATAATTTTAGCAAGTTCTCAACTTTTTCTGTAGCTGCAAATTTAATTAACCTATCAAAGAAGTTCTCGCAGGGTTCAGCACGAGCTGTGCTATAATATATTTAATGTTTTTAGCTTCATCCAATCCTAACTTGCACATGAATTTACGGTTCCATGTTAATTTTTTTCAAATACAATTAATGTACTTATCACTAAGTCCTATCGACTAAATCTGTTCATTTTCGAGCATAATGGTCGGAGTTACGTAAGATAGAAACTTTTCAGGCTTCGTAGTAATTCTACTCTAGACTAAAATTCAAAACATTATATCTTTAGCAATTTTTCAACTTTTTACTGTAGCTGGGAATGTATATGACCTATCGAACAAGTTGTTACAAGGTTGAGCATGTGATGAGTTACATTACATCAAATGTTTTTTTGTTTTAATTTCTTTACTTACGCTTGACTTTATAGCTGCATAATGATTATTTTGAATATATTTATTGGTCCTATCAACTCAGCACTTTGATTTTCGAACATAACGGTCGAAGTTACGTAAGTTAGAATCTGTTCAAGCTTCATAGCACTACTACTTAATGGTAAAATAAAGGATATAATAATTTTAGCAAGTTCTCAACTTTTTACTGTAGCTGCAAATTTAATTAACCTATCAAAGAAGTTCTAGCAGGGTTCAGCACGAGCTGTGCTATAATATATTTAATGTTTTTAGCTTCATCCAATCCTAACTTGCACATGAATTTACGGTTCCATGTTAATTTTTTTCAAATACAATTAATGAACTTATCACTAAGTCCTATCGACTAAGTCTGTTCATTTTCGAGCATAATGGTCGGAGTTACGTAAGATAGAAGCTTTTCAGGCTTCGTAGTAATTCTACTCTAGACTAAAATTCAAAACATTATATCTTTAGCAAGTTTTCAACTTTTTACTGTAGCTGGGAATGTATATGACCTATCGAACAAGTTGTTACAAGCTTGAGCATGTGATGAGTTACATTACATCAAATGTTTTTTTGTTTTAATTTCTTTACTTACGCTTGACTTTATAGCTACATAATGATTATTTTGAATATATTTATTGGTCCTATCAACTCAGCACTTTGATTTTCGAACATAACGGTCGAAGTTACGTAAGTTAGATTCTGTTCAAGTTTCATAGCACTACTACTTAATGGTAAAATAAAGGATATAAAAATTTTAGCAAGTTCTCAACTTTTACTGTAGCTGCAAATTTAATTAACCTATCACAGAAGTTCTCGCAGGGTTCAGCTCGACCTGTGCTAAAATATATTTAATGTTTTTAGGTTCATCCAATCCTAACTTGCACATGAATTTACGGTTGCATGTTAATTTTTTTCAAATACAATTAATGAACTTATCACTAAGCCCTATCGACTATGTCTGTTCATTTTCGAGCATAATGGTCGGAGTTACGTAAGATAGAAACTTTTCAGGCTTCGTAGTAATTCTACTCAAGACTAAAATTCAAAACATTATATCTTTAGCAAGTTTTCAACTTTTTACTGTAGCTGCAACTTTAATTAACCTATCAAAGAAGTTCTCGCAGGGTTCAGCACAAGTTATGCTATAATATGTTTAATGTTTTAGCTTCATCCAAACCTAACTTGCACATGAATTTACGGTTCCCTGTTAATTTTTTTCAAATACAATTAATGTACTTATCACTAAGTCCTACCGACTAAGTCTGTTCATTTTCGAGCATAATGGTCGGAGTTACATAAGATAGAAACTTTTCAGGCTTCGTAGTAATTCTACTCTAGACTAAAATTCAAAACATTATATCTTTAGCAATTTTTCAACTTTTTACTGTAGCTGGGAATGTATATGACCTATCGAACAAGTTGTTACAAGGTTGAGCATGTGATGAGTTACATTACATCAAATGTTTTTTTATTTTAATTTCTTTACTTACGCTTGACTTTATAGCTGCATAATGATTATTTTGAATATATTTATTGGTCCAATCAACTCAGCACTTTGATTTTCGAACATGATGGTCGAAGTTACGTAAGTTAGAACCTGTTCAAGCTTCATAGCACTACTACTTAATGGTAAAATAAAGGATATAATAATTTTAGCAAGTTCTCAACTTTTTCTGTAGCTGCAAATTTAATTAACCTATCAAAGAAGTTCTCGCAGGGTTCAGCACGAGCTGTGCTATAATATATTTAATGTTTTTAGCTTCATCCAATCCTGACTTGCACATGAATTTACGGTTCCATGTTAATTTTTTTCAAATACAATTAATGAACTTATCACTAAGTTCTACCGACTAAGTCTGTTCATTTTCGAGCATAATGGTTGGAGTTACGTAAGATAGAATCTTTTCAGGCTTCGTAGTAATTCTACTCATGACTAAAATTCAAAACATTATACCTTTAGCAATTTTTCATTTTTTACTGTAGCTGGAAATGTATATGACCTATCGAACAAGTTGTTGCAAGGTTGAGCATGTGATGAGTTACGTTACATCGAATGTTTTTTTTTTTTAATATCTTTACTTTCGCTTGACTTTATAGCTACATAATGATTATTTTGAATATATTTATTGGTCCTATCAACTCAGCACTTTGATTTTCGAACATAACGGTCGAAGTTACGTAAGTTAGAATCTGTTCAAGCTTCATAGCACTACTACTTAATGGTAAAATAAAGGATATAATAATTTTAGCAAGTTCTCAACTTTTTACTGTAGCTGCAAATTTAATTAATCTATCAAAGAAGTTCCCGCAGGGTTCAGCACGACCTGTGCTAAAATATATTTAATGTTTTTAGCTTCATCCAATCCTCGCTTGCACATGAATTTACTGTTCCATGTTAATTTTTTTCAAATACAATTAATGAACTTATTACTAAGTCCTATCGACTAAGTCTGTTCATTTTCGAGCATAATGGTCGGAGTTACGTACGATAGAAGCTTTTCAGGCTTCGTAGTAATTCTACTCTAGACTAAAATTCAAAACATTATATCTTTAGCAATTTTTCAACTTTTTACTGTAGCTGGGAATGTATATGACCTATCGAACAAGTTGTTACAAGCTTGAGCATGTGATGAGTTACATTACATCAAATGTTTTTTTGTTTTAATTTCTTTACTTACGCTTGACTTTATAGCTACATAATGATTATTTTGAATATATTTATTGGTCCTATCAACTCAGCACTTTGATTTTCGAACATAACGGTCGAAGTTACGTAAGTTAGAATCTGTTCAAGCTTCATAGCACTACTACTTAATGGTAAAATAAAGGATATAATAATTTTAGCAAGCTCTCAACTTTTTACTGTAGCAGTAAATTTAATTAACCTATCAAAGAAGTTCTCACAGGGTTCAGCACAAGTTATGCTATAATATGTTTAATGTTTTAGCTTCATTTAAACCTAACTTGCACATGAAATTACGGTTCCATGTTAATTTTTTTCAAATACAATTAATGTACTTATCACTAAGTCCTGCCGACTAAGTCTGTTCATTTTCGAGCATAATGGTTGGAGTTACGTAAGATAGAATCTTTTCAGGCATCGTAGTAATTCTACTCTAGACTAAAATTCAAAACATTATATCTTTAGCAATTTTTCAACTTTTTACTGTAGCTGGGAATGTATATGACCTATCGAACAAGTTGTTACAAGCTTGAGCATGTGATGAGTTACATTACATCGAATGTTTTTTTTTTTTTAATATCTTTACTTTCTCTTGACTTTATGGCTACATAATGATTATTTGGAATATATTCATTGGTCCTGTCAACTCAGCACTTTCATTTTCGAACATAACGGTCGAAGTTACGTAAGTTAGAATCTGTTCAAGCTTCATAGCACTACTACTTAATGGTAAAATAAAGGATATAATAATTTTAGCAAGTTCTCAACTTTTTACTGTAGCAGTAAATTTAATTAACCTATCAAAGAAGTTCTCGCAGGGTTCAGCACAAGTTATGCTATAATATGTTTAATGTTTTAGCTTCATTTAAACCTAACTTGCACATGAATTTACGGTTCCATGTTAATTTTTTTCAAATACAATTAATGAACTTATCCCTAAGTCCTACCGACTAAGTCTGTTCATTTTCGAGCATAATGGTTGGAGTTACGTAAGATAGAATCTTTTCAGGCATCGTAGTAATTCTACTCTAGACTAAAATTCAAAACATTATATCTTTAGCAATTTTTCAACTTTTTACTGTAGCTGGAAATGTATATGACCTATCGAACAAGTTGTTGCAAGTTTGAGCATGTGATGAGTTACGTTACATCGAATGTTTTTTTTTTTTTAATATCTTTACTTTCGCTTGACTTTATGGCTACATAATGATTATTTGGAATATATTCATTGGTCCTGTCAACTCAGCACTTTCATTTTCGAACATAACGGTCGAAGTTACGTAAGTTAGAATCTGTTCAAGCTTCATAGCACTACTACTTAATGGTAAAATAAAGGATATAATAATTTTAGCAAGTTCTCAACTTTTTACTGTAGCAGTAAATTTAATTAACCTATCAAAGAAGTTCTCGCAGGGTTCAGCACAAGTTATGCTATAATATGTTTAATGTTTTAGCTTCATTTAAACCTAACTTGCACATGAATTTACGGTTCCATGTTAATTTTTTTCAAATACAATTAATGTACTTATCACTAAGTCCTGCCGACTAAGTCTGTTCATTTTCGAGCATAATGGTCGGAGTTACATAAGATAGAAACTTTTCAGGCTTCGTAGTAATTCTACTCTAGACTAAAATTCAAAACATTATATCTTTAGCAATTTCTCAGCTTTTTACTGTAGCTGGAAATGTATATGACCTATCGAACAAGCTGTTACAAGCTTGAGCATGTGATGAGTTACATTACATCAAATGTTTTTTTGTTTTAATTTCTTTACTTACGCTTGACTTTATAGCTACATAATGATTATTTTGAATATATTTATTGGTCCTATCAAGTCAGCACTTTGATTTTCGAACATAACGGTCGAAGTTACGTAAGTTAGATTCTGTTCAAGTTTCATAGCACTACTACTTAATGGTAAAATAAAGGATATAAAAATTTTAGCAAGTTCTCAACTTTTACTGTAGCTGCAAATTTAATTAACCTATCACAGAAGTTCTCGCAGGGTTCAGCTCGACCTGTGCTAAAATATATTTAATGTTTTTAGGTTCATCCAATCCTAACTTGCACATGAATTTACGGTTGCATGTTAATTTTTTTCAAATACAATTAATGAACTTATCACTAAGCCCTATCGACTAAGTCTGTTCATTTTCGAGCATAATGGTCGGAGTTACGTAAGATAGAAACTTTTCAGGCTTCGTAGTAATTCTACTCAAGACTAAAATTCAAAACATTATATCTTTAGCAAGTTTTCAACTTTTTACTGTAGCTGCAACTTTAATTAACCTATCAAAGAAGTTCTCGCAGGGTTCAGCACAAGTTATGCTATAATATGTTTAATGTTTTAGCTTCATCCAAACCTAACTTGCACATGAATTTACGGTTCCATGTTAATTTTTTTCAAATACAATTAATGTACTTATCACTAAGTCCTACCGACTAAGTCTGTTCATTTTCGAGCATAATGGTCGGAGTTACATAAGATAGAAACTTTTCAGGTTTCGTAGTAATTCTACTCTAGACTAAAATTCAAAACATTATATCTTTAGCAATTTTTCAACTTTTTACTGTAGCTGGGAATGTATATGACCTATCGAACAAGTTGTTACAAGGTTGAGCATGTGATGAGTTACATTACATCAAATGTTTTTTTATTTTAATTTCTTTACTTACGCTTGACTTTATAGCTGCATAATGATTATTTTGAATATATTTATTGGTCCAATCAACTCAGCACTTTGATTTTCGAACATGACGGTCGAAGTTACGTAAGTTAGAACCTGTTCAAGCTTCATAGCACTACTACTTAATGGTAAAATAAAGGATATAATAATTTTAGCAAGTTCTCAACTTTTTCTGTAGCTGCAAATTTAATTATCCTATCAAAGAAGTTCTCGCAGGGTTCAGCACGAGCTGTGCTATAATATATTTAATGTTTTTAGCTTCATCCAATCCTAACTTGCACATGAATTTACGGTTCCATGTTAATTTTTTTCAAATACAATTAATGTACTTATCACTAAGTCCTACCGACTAAGTCTGTTCATTTTCGAGCATAATGGTCGGAGTTACATAAGATAGAAACTTTTCAGGCTTCGTAGTAATTCTACTCTAGACTAAAATTCAAAACATTATATCTTTAGCAATTTTTCAACTTTTTACTGTAGCTGGGAATGTATATGACCTATCGAACAAGTTGTTACAAGGTTGAGCATGTGATGAGTTACATTACATCAAATGTTTTTTTATTTTAATTTCTTTACTTACGCTTGACTTTATAGCTGCATAATGATTATTTTGAATATATTTATTGGTCCAATCAACTCAGCACTTTGATTTTCGAACATGATGGTCGAAGTTACGTAAGTTAGAACCTGTTCAAGCTTCATAGCACTACTACTTAATGGTAAAATAAAGGATATAATAATTTTAGCAAGTTCTCAACTTTTTCTGTAGCTGCAAATTTAATTAACCTATCAAAGAAGTTCTCGCAGGGTTCAGCACGAGCTGTGCTATAATATATTTAATGTTTTTAGCTTCATCCAATCCTAACTTGCACATGAATTTACGGTTCCATGTTAATTTTTTTCAAATACAATTAATGAACTTATCACTAAGTTCTACCGACTAAGTCTGTTCATTTTCGAGCATAATGGTTGGAGTTACGTAAGATAGAATCTTTTCAGGCTTCGTAGTAATTCTACTCATGACTAAAATTCAAAACATTATACCTTTAGCAATTTTTCATTTTTTACTGTAGCTGGAAATGTATATGACCTATCGAACAAGTTGTTGCAAGGTTGAGCATGTGATGAGTTACGTTACATCGAATGTTTTTTTTTTTTAATATCTTTACTTTCGCTTGACTTTATAGCTACATAATGATTATTTTGAATATATTTATTGGTCCTATCAACTCAGCACTTTGATTTTCGAACATAACGGTCGAAGTTACGTAAGTTAGAATCTGTTCAAGCTACTACTTAATGGTAAAATAAAGGATATAATAATTTTAGCAAGTTCTCAACTTTTTACTGTAGCTGCAAATTTAATTAATCTATCAAAGAAGTTCCCGCAGGGTTCAGCACGACCTGTGCTAAAATATATTTAATGTTTTTAGCTTCATCCAATCCTCGCTTGCACATGAATTTACTGTTCCATGTTAATTTTTTTCAAATACAATTAATGAACTTATCACTAAGTCCTATCGACTAAGTCTGTTCATTTTCGAGCATAATGGTCGGAGTTACGTACGATAGAAGCTTTTCAGGCTTCGTAGTAATTCTACTCTAGACTAAAATTCAAAACATTATATCTTTAGCAATTTTTCAACTTTTTACTGTAGCTGGGAATGTATATGACCTATCGAACAAGTTGTTACAAGCTTGAGCATGTGATGAGTTACATTACATCAAATGTTTTTTTGTTTTAATTTCTTTACTTACGCTTGACTTTATAGCTACATAATGATTATTTTGAATATATTTATTGGTCCAATCAACTCAGCACTTTGATTTTCGAACATAACGGTCGAAGTTACGTAAGTTAGAACCTGTTCAAGCTTCATAGCACTACTACTTAATGGTAAAATAAAGGATATAATAATTTTAGCAAGCTCTCAACTTTTTACTGTAGCAGTAAATTTAATTAACCTATCAAAGAAGTTCTCACAGGGTTCAGCACAAGTTATGCTATAATATGTTTAATGTTTTAGCTTCATCCAATCCTAACTTGCACATGAATTTACGGTTCCATGTTAATTTTTTTCAAATACAATTAATGAACTTATCACTAAGTCCTATCGACTAAGTCTGTTCATTTTCGAGCATAATGGTCGCAGTTACGTAAGATAGAAACTTTTCAGGCTTCGTAGTAATTCTACTCTAGACTAAAATTCAAAACATTATATCTTTAGCAATTTTTCAACTTTTTACTGTAGCTGGGAATGTATATGACCTATCGAACAAGTTGTTACAAGGTTGAGCATGTGATGAGTTACATTACATCAAATGTTTTTTTGTTTTAATTTCTTTACTTACGCTTGACTTTATAGCTGCATAATGATTATTTTGAATATATTTATTGGTCCTATCAACTCAGCACTTTGATTTTCGAACATAACGGTCGAAGTTACGTAAGTTAGAATCTGTTCAAGCTTCATAGCACTACTACTTAATGGTAAAATAAAGGATATAATAATTTTAGCAAGTTCTCAACTTTTTACTGTAGCTGCAAATTTAATTAACCTATCAAAGAAGTTCTCGCAGGGTTCAGCACGAGCTGTGCTATAATATATTTAATGTTTTTAGCTTCATCCAATCCTAACTTGCACATGAATTTACGGTTCCATGTTAATTTTTTTCAAATACAATTAATGAACTTATCCCTAAGTCCTACCGACTAAGTCTGTTCATTTTCGAGCATAATGGTTGGAGTTACGTAAGATAGAAACTTTTCAGGCTTCGTAGTAATTCTACTCTAGACTAAAATTCAAAACATTATATCTTTAGCAATTTTTCAACTTTTTACTGTAGCTGGAAATGTATATGACCTATCGAACAAGTTGTTACAAGGTTGAGCATGTGATGAGTTACATTACATCAAATGTTTTTTTGTTTTAATTTCTTTACTTACGCTTGACTTTATAGCTACATAATGATTATTTTGAATATATTTATTGGTCCTATCAACTCAGCACTTTGATTTTCGAACATAACGGTCGAAGTTACGTAAGTTAGAATCTGTTCAAGCTTCATAGCACTACTACTTAATGGTAAAATAAAGGATATAATAATTTTAGCAAGTTTTCAACTTTTTACTGTAGCTGCAAATTTAATTAATCTATCAAAGAAGTTCTCGCAGGGTTCAGCACGAGCTGTGCTATAATATATTTAATGTTTTTAGCTTCATCCAATCCTAACTTGCACATGAATTTACACTTCCATGTTAATTTTTTTCAAATACAATTAATGAACTTATCACTAAGTTCTACCGACTAAGTCTGTTCATTTTCGAGCATAATGGTTGGAGTTACGTAAGATAGAATCTTTTCAGGCTTCGTAGTAATTCTACTCATGACTAAAATTCAAAACATTATACCTTTAGCAATTTTTCATTTTTTACTGTAGCTGGAAATGTATATGACCTATCGAACAAGTTGTTGCAAGGTTGAGCATGTGATGAGTTACGTTACATCGAATGTTTTTTTTTTTTTAATATCTTTACTTTCGCTTGACTTTATGGCTACATAATGATTATTTGGAATATATTCATTGGTCCTGTCAACTCAGCACTTTCATTTTCGAACATAACAGTCGAAGTTACGTAAGTTAGAATCTGTTCAAGCTTCATAGCACTACTACTTAATGGTAAAATAAAGGATATAATAATTTTAGCAAGTTCTCAACTTTTTACTGTAGCAGTAAATTTAATTAACCTATCAAAGAAGTTCTCGCAGGGTTCAGCACAAGTTATGCTATAATATGTTTAATGTTTTAGCTTCATTTAAACCTAACTTGCACATGAATTTACGGTTCCATGTTAATTTTTTTCAAATACAATTAATGTACTTATCACTAAGTCCTGCCGACTAAGTCTGTTCATTTTCGAGCATAATGGTCGGAGTTACGTAAGATAGAAACTTTTCAGGCTTCGTAGTAATTCTACTCAAGACTAAAATTCAAAACATTATATCTTCAGCAAGTTTTCAACTTTTTACTGTAGCTGCAACTTTAATTAACCTATCAAAGAAGTCCTCGCAGGGTTCAGCACAAGTTATGCTATAATATGTTTAATGTTTTAGCTTCATCCAAACCTAACTTGCACATGAATTTACGGTTCCATGTTAATTTTTTTCAAATACAATTAATGTACTTATCACTAAGTCCTACCGACTAAGTCTGTTCATTTTCGAGCATAATGGTCGGAGTTACATAAGATAGAAACTTTTCAGGCTTCGTAGTAATTCTACTCAAGACTAAAATTCAAAACATTATATCTTCAGCAAGTTTTCAACTTTTTACTGTAGCTGCAACTTTAATTAACCTATCAAAGAAGTTCTCGCAGGGTTCAGCACAAGTTATGCTATAATATGTTTAATGTTTTAGCTTCATCCAAACCTAACTTGCACATGAATTTACGGTTCCATGTTAATTTTTTTCAAATACAATTAATGTACTTATCACTAAGTCCTACCGACTAAGTCTGTTCATTTTCGAGCATAATGGTCGGAGTTACGTAAGATAGAAACTTTTCAGGCTTCGTAGTAATTCTACTCAAGACTAAAATTCAAAACATTATATCTTCAGCAAGTTTTCAACTTTTTACTGTAGCTGCAACTTTAATTAACCTATCAAAGAAGTTCTCGCAGGGTTCAGCACAAGTTATGCTATAATATGTTTAATGTTTTAGCTTCATCCAAACCTAACTTGCACATGAATTTACGGTTCCATGTTAATTTTATTCAAATACAATTAATGTACTTATCACTAAGTCCTGCCGACTAAGTCTGTTCATTTTCGAGCATAATGGTCGGAGTTACGTAAGATAGAAGCTTTTCAGGCTTCGTAGTAATTCTACTCTAGACTAAAATTCAAAACATTATATCTTTAGCAATTTTTCAACTTTTTACTGTAGCTGCAACTTTAATTAACCTATCAAAGAAGTTCTCGCAGGGTTCAGCACAAGTTATGCTATAATATGTTTAATGTTTTAGCTTCATCCAAACCTAACTTGCACAAGAATTTACGGTTCCATGTTAATTTTTTTCAAATACAATTAATGTACTTATCACTAAGTCCTACCGACTAAGTCTGTTCATTTTCGAGCATAATGGTCGGAGTTACATAAGATAGAAACTTTTCAGGCTTCGTAGTAATTCTACTCTAGACTAAAATTCAAAACATTATATCTTTAGCAATTTTTCAACTTTTTACTGTAGCTGGGAATGTATATGACCTATCGAACAAGTTGTTACAAGGTTGAGCATGTGATGAGTTACATTACATCAAATGTTTTTTTATTTTAATTTCTTTACTTACGCTTGACTTTATAGCTGCATAATGATTATTTTGAATATATTTATTGGTCCAATCAACTCAGCACTTTGATTTTCGAACATGACGGTCGAAGTTACGTAAGTTAGAATCTGTTCAAGCTTCATAGCACTACTACTTAATGGTAAAATAAAGGATATAATAATTTTACCAAGTTCTCAACTTTTTCTGTAGCTGCAAATTTAATTAACCTATCAAAGAAGTTCTCGCAGGGTTCAGCACGAGCTGTGCTATAATATATTTAATGTTTTTAGCTTCATCCAATCCTAACTTGCACATGAATTTACGGTTCCATGTTAATTTTTTTCAAATACAATTAATGTACTTATCACTAAGTCCTATCGACTAAATCTGTTCATTTTCGAGCATAATGGTCGGAGTTACGTAAGATAGAAACTTTTCAGGCTTCGTAGTAATTCTACTCAAGACTAAAATTCAAAACATTATATCTTCAGCAAGTTTTCAACTTTTTACTGTAGCTGCAACTTTAATTAACCTATCAAAGAAGTCCTCGCAGGGTTCAGCACAAGTTATGCTATAATATGTTTAATGTTTTAGCTTCATCCAAACCTAACTTGCACATGAATTTACGGTTCCATGTTAATTTTTTTCAAATACAATTAATGTACTTATCACTAAGTCCTACCGACTAAGTCTGTTCATTTTCGAGCATAATGGTCGGAGTCACATAAGATAGAAACTTTTCAGGCTTCGTAGTAATTCTACTCAAGACTAAAATTCAAAACATTATATCTTCAGCAAGTTTTCAACTTTTTACTGTAGCTGCAACTTTAATTAACCTATCAAAGAAGTTCTCGCAGGGTTCAGCACAAGTTATGCTATAATATGTTTAATGTTTTAGCTTCATCCAAACCTAACTTGCACATGAATTTACGGTTCCATGTTAATTTTTTTCAAATACAATTAATGTACTTATCACTAAGTCCTACCGACTAAGTCTGTTCATTTTCGAGCATAATGGTCGGAGTTACGTAAGATAGAAACTTTTCAGGCTTCGTAGTAATTCTACTCAAGACTAAAATTCAAAACATTATATCTTCAGCAAGTTTTCAACTTTTTACTGTAGCTGCAACTTTAATTAACCTATCAAAGAAGTTCTCGCAGGGTTCAGCACAAGTTATGCTATAATATGTTTAATGTTTTAGCTTCATCCAAACCTAACTTGCACATGAATTTACGGTTCCATGTTAATTTTTTTCAAATACAATTAATGTACTTATCACTAAGTCCTGCCGACTAAGTCTGTTCATTTTCGAGCATAATGGTCGGAGTTACGTAAGATAGAAGCTTTTCAGGCTTCGTAGTAATTCTACTCTAGACTAAAATTCAAAACATTATATCTTTAGCAATTTTTCAACTTTTTACTGTAGCTGCAACTTTAATTAACCTATCAAAGAAGTTCTCGCAGGGTTCAGCACAAGTTATGCTATAATATGTTTAATGTTTTAGCTTCATCCAAACCTAACTTGCACAAGAATTTACGGTTCCATGTTAATTTTTTTCAAATACAATTAATGTACTTATCACTAAGTCCTACCGACTAAGTCTGTTCATTTTCGAGCATAATGGTCGGAGTTACATAAGATAGAAACTTTTCAGGCTTCGTAGTAATTCTACTCTAGACTAAAATTCAAAACATTATATCTTTAGCAATTTTTCAACTTTTTACTGTAGCTGGGAATGTATATGACCTATCGAACAAGTTGTTACAAGGTTGAGCATGTGATGAGTTACATTACATCAAATGTTTTTTTATTTTAATTTCTTTACTTACGCTTGACTTTATAGCTGCATAATGATTATTTTGAATATATTTATTGGTCCAATCAACTCAGCACTTTGATTTTCGAACATGACGGTCGAAGTTACGTAAGTTAGAATCTGTTCAAGCTTCATAGCACTACTACTTAATGGTAAAATAAAGGATATAATAATTTTACCAAGTTCTCAACTTTTTCTGTAGCTGCAAATTTAATTAACCTATCAAAGAAGTTCTCGCAGGGTTCAGCACGAGCTGTGCTATAATATATTTAATGTTTTTAGCTTCATCCAATCCTAACTTGCACATGAATTTACGGTTCCATGTTAATTTTTTTCAAATACAATTAATGTACTTATCACTAAGTCCTATCGACTAAATCTGTTCATTTTCGAGCATAATGGTCGGAGTTACGTAAGATAGAAACTTTTCAGGCTTCGTAGTAATTCTACTCAAGACTAAAATTCAAAACATTATATCTTCAGCAAGTTTTCAACTTTTTACTGTAGCTGCAACTTTAATTAACCTATCAAAGAAGTTCTCGCAGGGTTCAGCACAAGTTATGCTATAATATGTTTAATGTTTTAGCTTCATCCAAACCTAACTTGCACATGAATTTACGGTTCCATGTTAATTTTTTTCAAATACAATTAATGTACTTATCACTAAGTCCTACCGACTAAGTCTGTTCATTTTCGAGCATAATGGTCGGAGTTACATAAGATAGAAACTTTTCAGGCTTCGTAGTAATTCTACTCTAGACTAAAATTCAAAACATTATATCTTTAGCAATTTTTCAACTTTTTACTGTAGCTGGGAATGTATATGACCTATCGAACAAGTTGTTACAAGGTTGAGCATGTGATGAGTTACATTACATCAAATGTTTTTTTGTTTTAATTTCTTTACTTACGCTTGACTTTATAGCTGCATAATGATTATTTTGAATATATTTATTGGTCCTATCAACTCAGCACTTTGATTTTCGAACATAACGGTCGAAGTTACGTAAGTTAGAATCTGTTCAAGATTCATAGCACTACTACTTAATGGTAAAATAAAGGATATAATAATTTTAGCAAGTTCTCAACTTTTTACTGTAGCTGCAACTTTAATTAACCTATCAAAGAAGTTCTCGCAGGGTTCAGCACAAGTTATGCTATAATATGTTTAATGTTTTAGCTTCATCCAAACCTAACTTGCACATGAATTTACGGTTCCATGTTAATTTTTTTCAAATACAATTAATGTACTTATCACTAAGTCCTATCGACTAAATCTGTTCATTTTCGAGCATAATGGTCGGAGTTACGTAAGATAGAAACTTTTCAGGCTTCGTAGTAATTCTACTCAAGACTAAAATTCAAAACATTATATCTTTAGCAAGTTTTCAACTTTTTACTGTAGCTGCAACTTTAATTAACCTATCAAAGAAGTTCTCGCAGGGTTCAGCACAAGTTATGCTATAATATGTTTAATGTTTTAGCTTCATCCAAACCTAACTTGCACATGAATTTACGGTTCCATGTTAATTTTTTTCAAATACAATTAATGTACTTATCACTAAGTCCTACCGACTAAGTCTGTTCATTTTCGAGCATAATGGTCGGAGTTACATAAGATAGAAACTTTTCAGGCTTCGTAGTAATTCTACTCTAGACTAAAATTCAAAACATTATATCTTTAGCAATTTTTCAACTTTTTACTGTAGCTGGGAATGTATATGACCTATCGAACAAGTTGTTACAAGGTTGAGCATGTGATGAGTTACATTACATCAAATGTTTTTTTGTTTTAATTTCTTTACTTACGCTTGACTTTATAGCTGCATAATGATTATTTTGAATATATTTATTGGTCCTATCAACTCAGCACTTTGATTTTCGAACATAACGGTCGAAGTTACGTAAGTTAGAATCTGTTCAAGCTTCATAGCACTACTACTTAATGGTAAAATAAAGGATATAATAATTTTAGCAAGTTCTCAACTTTTTACTGTAGCTGCAAATTTAATTAACCTATCAAAGAAGTTCTCGCAGGGTTCAGCACGAGCTGTGCTATAATATATTTAATGTTTTTAGCTTCATCCAATCCTAACTTGCACATGAATTTACGGTTCCATGTTAATTTTTTTCAAATACAATTAATGAACTTATCCCTAAGTCCTACCGACTAAGTCTGTTCATTTTCGAGCATAATGGTTGGAGTTACGTAAGATAGAATCTTTTCAGGCATCGTAGTAATTCTACTCTAGACTAAAATTCAAAACATTATATCTTTAGCAATTTTTCAACTTTTTACTGTAGCTGGAAATGTATATGACCTATCGAACAAGTTGTTACAAGGTTGAGCATGTGATGAGTTACATTACATCAAATGTTTTTTTGTTTTAATTTCTTTACTTACGCTTGACTTTATAGCTACATAATGATTATTTTGAATATATTTATTGGTCCTATCAACTCAGCACTTTGATTTTCGAACATAACGGTCGAAGTTACGTAATTTAGAATCTGTTCAAGCTTCATAGCACTACTACTTAATGGTAAAATAAAGGATATAATAATTTTAGCAAGTTCTCAACTTTTTCTGTAGCTGCAAATTTAATTAACCTATCAAAGAAGTTCTCGCAGGGTTCAGCACGAGCTGTGCTATAATATACTTAATGTTTTTAGCTTCATCCAATATTAACTTGCACATGAATTTACGGTTCCATGTTAATTTTTTTCAAATACAATTAATGTACTTATCACTAAGTCCTATCGACTAAATCTGTCCATTTTCGAGCATAATGGTCGGAGTTACGTAAGATAGAAACTTTTCAGGCTTCGTAGTAATTCTACTCTAGACTAAAATTCAAAACATTATATCTTTAGCAATTTTTCAACTTTTTACTGTAGCTGGGAATGTATATGACCTATCGAACAAGTTGTTACAAGGTTGAGCATGTGATGAGTTACATTACATCAAATGTTTTTTTGTTTTAATTTCTTTACTTACGCTTGACTTTATAGCTGCATAATGATTATTTTGAATATATTTATTGGTCCTATCAACTCAGCACTTTGATTTTCGAACATAACGGTCGAAGTTACGTAAGTTAGAATCTGTTCAAGCTTCATAGCACTACTACTTAATGGTAAAATAAAGGATATAATAATTTTAGCAAGTTCTCAACTTTTTACTGTAGCTGCAAATTTAATTAACCTATCAAAGAAGTTCTCGCAGGGTTCAGCACGAGCTGTGCTATAATATATTTAATGTTTTTAGCTTCATCCAATCCTAACTTGCACATGAATTTACGGTTCCATGTTAATTTTTTTCAAATACAATTAATGAACTTATCCCTAAGTCCTACCGACTAAGTCTGTTCATTTTCGAGCATAATGGTTGGAGTTACGTAAGATAGAATCTTTTCAGGCATCGTAGTAATTCTACTCTAGACTAAAATTCAAAACATTATATCTTTAGCAATTTTTCAACTTTTTACTGTAGCTGGAAATGTATATGACCTATCGAACAAGTTGTTACAAGGTTGAGCATGTGATGAGTTACATTACATCAAATGTTTTTTTGTTTTAATTTCTTTACTTACGCTTGACTTTATAGCTACATAATGATTATTTTGAATATATTTATTGGTCCTATCAACTCAGCACTTTGATTTTCGAACATAACGGTCGAAGTTACGTAAGTTAGAATCTGTTCAAGCTTCATAGCACTACTACTTAATCATAAAATAAAGGATATAATAATTTTAGCAAGTCTCAACTTTTTACTGTAGCAGCAAATTTAATTAACCTATCAAAGAAGTTCTCGCAGGGTTCAGCACAATTTATGCTATAATATATTTAATGTTTTTAGGTTCATCCAATCCTAACTTGCACATGAATTTACGGTTCCATGTTAATTTTTTTCAAATACAATTAATGAACTTATCACTAAGCCCTATCGACTAAGTCTGTTCATTTTCGAGCATAATGGTCGGAGTTACGTAAGATAGACACTTTTCAGGCTTCGTAGTAATTCTACTCAAGACTAAAATTCAAAACATTATATCTTTAGCAAGTTTTCAACTTTTTACTGTAGCTGCAACTTTAATTAACCTATCAAAGAAGTTCTCGCAGGGTTCAGCACAAGTTATGCTATAATATGTTTAATGTTTTAGCTTCATCCAAACCTAACTTGCACATGAATTTACGGTTCCATGTTAATTTTTTTCAAATACAATTAATGTACTTATCACTAAGTCCTACCGACTAAGTCTGTTCATTTTCGAGCATAATGGTCGGAGTTACATAAGATAGAAACTTTTCAGGCTTCGTAGTAATTCTACTCTAGACTAAAATTCAAAACATTATATCTTTAGCAATTTTTCAACTTTTTACTGTAGCTGGGAATGTATATGACCTATCGAACAAGTTGTTACAAGCTTGAGCATGTGATGAGTTACATTACATCAAATGTTTTTTTGTTTTAATTTCTTTACTTACGCTTGACTTTATAGCTGCATAATGATTATTTTGAATATATTTATTGGTCCTATCAACTCAGCACTTTGATTTTCGAACATAACGGTCGAAGTTACGTAAGTTAGAATCTGTTCAAGCTTCATAGCACTACTACTTAATGGTAAAATAAAGGATATAATAATTTTAGCAAGTTCTCAACTTTTTCTGTAGCTGCAAATTTAATTAACCTATCAAAGAAGTTCTCGCAGGGTTCAGCACGAGCTGTGCTATAATATATTTAATGTTTTTAGCTTCATCCAATCCTAACTTGCACATGAATTTACGGTTCCATGTTAATTTTTTTCAAATACAATTAATGTACTTATCACTAAGTCCTGCCGACTAAGTCTGTTCATTTTCGAGCATAATGGTCGGAGTTACGTAAGATAGAAACTTTTCAGGCTTCGTAGTAATTCTACTCTAGACTAAAATTCAAAACATTATATCTTTAGCAATTTTTCAACTTTTTACTGTAGCTGCAACTTTAATTAACCTATCAAAGAAGTTCTCGCAGGGTTCAGCACAAGTTATGCTATAATATGTTTAATGTTTTAGCTTCATCCAAACCTAACTTGCACATGAATTTACGGTTCCATGTTAATTTTTTTCAAATACAATTAATGTACTTATCACTAAGTCCTACCGACAAAGTCTGTTCATTTTCGAGCATAATGGTCGGAGTTACATAAGATAGAAACTTTTCAGGCTTCGTAGTAATTCTACTCTAGACTAAAATTCAAAACATTATATCTTTAGCAATTTTTCAACTTTTTACTGTAGCTGGGAATGTATATGACCTATCGAACAAGTTGTTACAAGGTTGAGCATGTGATGAGTTACATTACATCAAATGTTTTTTTATTTTAATTTCTTTACTTACGCTTGACTTTATAGCTGCATAATGATTATTTTGAATATATTTATTGGTCCAATCAACTCAGCACTTTGATTTTCGAACATGACGGTCGAAGTTACGTAAGTTAGAATCTGTTCAAGCTTCATAGCACTACTACTTAATGGTAAAATAAAGGATATAATAATTTTAGCAAGTTCTCAACTTTTTCTGTAGCTGCAAATTTAATTAACCTATCAAAGAAGTTCTCGCAGGGTTCAGCACGAGCTGTGCTATAATATATTTAATGTTTTTAGCTTCATCCAATCCTAACTTGCACATGAATTTACGGTTCCATGTTAATTTTTTTCAAATACAATTAATGAACTTATCCCTAAGTCCTATCGACTAAGTCTGTTCATTTTCGAGCATTATGGTTGGAGTTACGTAAGATAGAATCTTTTCAGGCATCGTAGTAATTCTACTCTAGACTAAAATTCAAAACATTATATCTTTAGCAATTTTTCAACTTTTTACTGTAGCTGGAAATGTATATGACCTATCGAACAAGTTGTTACAAGGTTGAGCATGTGATGAGTTACATTACATCAAATGTTTTTTTGTTTTAATTTCTTTACTTTCGCTTGACTTTATAGCTACATAATGATTATTTTGAATATATTTATTGGTCCTATCAACTCAGCACTTTGATTTTCGAACATAACGGTCGAAGTTACGTAAGTTAGAATCTGTTCAAGCTTCATAGCACTACTACTTAATGGTAAAATAAAGGATATAATAATTTTAGCAAGTTCTCAACTTTTTACTGTAGCTGCAAATTTAATTAATCTATCAAAGAAGTTCTCGCAGGGTTCAGCACGAGCTGTGCTATAATATATTTAATGTTTTTAGTTTCATCCAATCCTAACTTGCACATGAATTTACACTTCCATGTTAATTTTTTTCAAATACAATTAATGAACTTATCACTAAGTTCTACCGACTAAGTCTGTTCATTTTCGAGCATAATGGTTGGAGTTACGTAAGATAGAATCTTTTCAGGCTTCGTAGTAATTCTACTCATGACTAAAATTCAAAACATTATACCTTTAGCAATTTTTCATTTTTTACTGTAGCTGGAAATGTATATGACCTATCGAACAAGTTGTTGCAAGGTTGAGCATGTGATGAGTTACGTTACATCGAATTTTTTTTTTTTTTAATATCTTTACTTTCGCTTGACTTTATGGCTACATAATGATTATTTGGAATATATTCATTGGTCCTGTCAACTCAGCACTTTCATTTTCGAACATAACGGTCGAAGTTACGTAAGTTAGAATCTGTTCAAGCTTCATAGCACTACTACTTAATGGTAAAATAAAGGATATAATAATTTTAGCAAGTTCTCAACTTTTTACTGTAGCAGTAAATTTAATTAACCTATCAAAGAAGTTCTCGCAGGGTTCAGCACAAGTTATGCTATAATATGTTTAATGTTTTAGCTTCATTTAAACCTAGCTTGCACATGAATTTACGGTTCCATGTTAATTTTTTTCAAATACAATTAATGTACTTATCACTAAGTCCTGCCGACTAAGTCTGTTCATTTTCGAGCATAATGGTCGGAGTTACATAAGATAGAAACTTTTCAGGCTTCGTAGTAATTCTACTCTAGACTAAAATTCAAAACATTATATCTTTAGCAATTTCTCAACTTTTTACTGTAGCTGGGAATGTATATGACCTATCGAACAAGTTGTTACAAGCTTGAGCATGTGATGAGTTACATTACATCAAATGTTTTTTTGTTTTAATTTCTTTACTTACGCTTGACTTTATAGCTACATAATGATTATTTTGAATATATTTATTGGTCCTATCAACTCAGCACTTTGATTTTCGAACATAACGGTCGAAGTTACGTAAGTTAGAATCTGTTCAACTTCATAGCACTACTACTTAATGGTAAAATAAAGGATATAAGAATTTTAGCAAGTTCTCAACTTTTTACTGTAGCTGCAAATTTAATTAACCTATCAAAGAAGTTCTCGCAGGGTTCAGCACGAGCTGTGCTATAATATATTTAATGTTTTTAGCTTCATCCAATCCTAACTTGCACATGAATTTACGGTTCCATGTTAATTTTTTTCAAATACAATTAATGTACTTATCACTAAGTCCTATCGACTAAATCTGTTCATTTTCGAGCATAATGGTCGGAGTTACGTAAGATAGAAACTTTTCAGGCTTCGTAGTAATTCTACTCTAGACTAAAATTCAAAACATTATATCTTTAGCAATTTTTCAACTTTTTACTGTAGCTGGGAATGTATATGACCTATCGAACAAGTTGTTACAAGGTTGAGCATGTGATGAGTTACATTACATCAAATGTTTTTTTGTTTTAATTTCTTTACTTACGCTTGACTTTATAGCTGCATAATGATTATTTTGAATATATTTATTGGTCCTATCAACTCAGCACTTTGATTTTCGAACATAACGGTCGAAGTTACGTAAGTTAGAATCTGTTCAAGCTTCATAGCACTACTACTTAATGTAAAATAAAGGATATAATAATTTTAGCAAGTTCTCAACTTTTTACTGTAGCTGCAAATTTAATTAACCTATCAAAGAAGTTCTCGCAGGGTTCAGCACGAGCTGTGCTATAATATATTTAATGTTTTTAGCTTCATCCAATACTAACTTGCACATGAATTTACGGTTCCATGTTAATTTTTTTCAAATACAATTAATGAACTTATCCCTAAGTCCTACCGACTAAGTCTGTTCATTTTCGAGCATAATGGTTGGAGTTACGTAAGATAGAATCTTTTCAGGCATCGTAGTAATTCTACTCTAGACTAAAATTCAAAACATTATATCTTTAGCAATTTTTCAACTTTTTACTGTAGCTGGGAATGTATATGACCTATCGAACAAGTTGTTGCAAGGTTGAGCATGTGATGAGTTACGTTACATCGAATGTTTTTTTTTTTTAATATCTTTACTTTCGCTTGACTTTATGGCTACATAATGATTATTTGGAATATATTCATTGGTCCTGTCAACTCAGCACTTTCATTTTCGAACATAACGGTCGAAGTTACGTAAGTTAGAATCTGTTCAAGCTTCATAGCACTACTACTTAATGGTAAAATAAAGGATATAATAATTTTAGCAAGTTCTCAACTTTTTACTGTAGCAGTAAATTTAATTAACCTATCAAAGAAGTTCTCGCAGGGTTCAGCACAAGTTATGCTATAATATGTTTAATGTTTTAGCTTCATTTAAACCTAACTTGCACATGAATTTACGGTTCCATGTTAATTTTTTTCAAATACAATTAATGTACTTATCACTAAGTCCTGCCGACTAAGTCTGTTCATTTTCGAGCATAATGGTCGGAGTTACATAAGATAGAAACTTTTCAGGCTTCGTAGTAATTCTACTCTAGACTAAAATTCAAAACATTATATCTTTAGCAATTTTTCAACTTTTTACTGTAGCTGGGAATGTATATGACCTATCGAACAAGTTGTTACAAGCTTGAGCATGTGATGAGTTACATTACATCAAATGTTTTTTTGTTTTAATTTCTTTACTTACGCTTGACTTTATAGCTACATAATGATTATTTTGAATATATTTATTGGTCCTATCAACTCAGCACTTTGATTTTCGAACATAACGGTCGAAGTTACGTAAGTTAGAATCTGTTCAACTTCATAGCACTACTACTTAATGGTAAAATAAAGGATATAAGAATTTTAGCAAGTTCTCAACTTTTTACTGTAGCTGCAAATTTAATTAACCTATCAAAGAAGTTCTCGCAGGGTTCAGCACGAGCTGTGCTATAATATATTTAATGTTTTTAGCTTCATCCAATCCTAACTTGCACATGAATTTACGGTTCCATGTTAATTTTTTTCAAATACAATTAATGTACTTATCACTAAGTCCTATCGACTAAATCTGTTCATTTTCGAGCATAATGGTCGGAGTTACGTAAGATAGAAACTTTTCAGGCTTCGTAGTAATTCTACTCTAGACTAAAATTCAAAACATTATATCTTTAGCAATTTTTCAACTTTTTACTGTAGCTGGGAATGTATATGACCTATCGAACAAGTTGTTACAAGGTTGAGCATGTGATGAGTTACATTACATCAAATGTTTTTTTGTTTTAATTTCTTTACTTACGCTTGACTTTATAGCTGCATAATGATTATTTTGAATATATTTATTGGTCCTATCAACTCAGCACTTTGATTTTCGAACATAACGGTCGAAGTTACGTAAGTTAGAATCTGTTCAAGCTTCATAGCACTACTACTTAATGTAAAATAAAGGATATAATAATTTTAGCAAGTTCTCAACTTTTTACTGTAGCTGCAAATTTAATTAACCTATCAAAGAAGTTCTCGCAGGGTTCAGCACGAGCTGTGCTATAATATATTTAATGTTTTTAGCTTCATCCAATACTAACTTGCACATGAATTTACGGTTCCATGTTAATTTTTTTCAAATACAATTAATGAACTTATCACTAAGTCCTGCCGACTAAGTCTGTTCATTTTCGAGCATAATGGTCGGAGTTACATAAGATAGAAACTTTTCAGGCTTCGTAGTAATTCTACTCTAGACTAAAATTCAAAACATTATATCTTTAGCAATTTTTCAACTTTTTACTGTAGCTGGGAATGTATATGACCTATCGAACAAGTTGTTACAAGCTTGAGCATGTGATGAGTTACATTACATCAAATGTTTTTTTGTTTTAATTTCTTTACTTACGCTTGACTTTATAGCTACATAATGATTATTTTGAATATATTTATTGGTCCTATCAACTCAGCACTTTGATTTTCGAACATAACGGTCGAAGTTACGTAAGTTAGAATCTGTTCAAGCTTCATAGCACTACTACTTAATGATAAAATAAAGGATATAATAATTTTAGCAAGTTCTCAACTTTTTACTGTAGCTGCAAATTTAATTAATCTATCAAAGAAGTTCTCGCAGGGTTCAGCACGAGCTGTGCTATAATATATTTAATGTTTTTAGCTTCATCCAATCCTAACTTGCACATGAATTTACACTTCCATGTTAATTTTTTTCAAATACAATTAATGAACTTATCACTAAGTTCTACCGACTAAGTCTGTTCATTTTCGAGCATAATGGTTGGAGTTACGTAAGATAGAATCTTTTCAGGCTTCGTAGTAATTCTACTCATGACTAAAATTCAAAACATTATACCTTTAGCAATTTTTCATTTTTTACTGTAGCTGGAAATGTATATGACCTATCGAACAAGTTGTTGCAAGGTTGAGCATGTGATGAGTTACGTTACATCGAATGTTTTTTTTTTTTAATATCTTTACTTTCGCTTGACTTTATGGCTACATAATGATTATTTGGAATATATTCATTGGTCCTGTCAACTCAGCACTTTCATTTTCGAACATAACGGTCGAAGTTACGTAAGTTAGAATCTGTTCAAGCTTCATAGCACTACTACTTAATGGTAAAATAAAGGATATAATAATTTTAGCAAGTTCTCAACTTTTTACTGTAGCAGTAAATTTAATTAACCTATCAAAGAAGTTCTCGCAGGGTTCAGCACAAGTTATGCTATAATATGTTTAATGTTTTAGCTTCATTTAAACCTAACTTGCACATGAATTTACGGTTCCATGTTAATTTTTTTCAAATACAATTAATGTACTTATCACTAAGTCCTGCCGACTAAGTCTGTTCATTTTCGAGCATAATGGTCGGAGTTACATAAGATAGAAACTTTTCAGGCTTCGTAGTAATTCTACTCTAGACTAAAATTCAAAACATTATATCTTTAGCAATTTTTCAACTTTTTACTGTAGCTGGGAATGTATATGACCTATCGAACAAGTTGTTACAAGCTTGAGCATGTGATGAGTTACATTACATCAAATGTTTTTTTGTTTTAATTTCTTTACTTACGCTTGACTTTATAGCTACATAATGATTATTTTGAATATATTTATTGGTCCTATCAACTCAGCACTTTCATTTTCGAACATAACGGCCGAAGTTACGTAAGTTAGAATCTGTTCAAACTTCATAGCATTTCTACTTAAGGGTAAAATAAAGGACATGATACATTTATCAAGTTCTCAACTTTTTACTGTAGCTGCAAATTTAATTAACCTATCACAGAAGTTCTCGCAGGGTTCAGTTCGACCTGTGCTAAAATATATTTAATGTTTTTAGGTTCATCCAATCCTAACTTGCACATGAATTTACGGTTCCATGTTAATTTTTTTCAAATACAATTAATGAACTTATCACTAAGCCCTATCGACTAAGTCTGTTCATTTTCGAGCATAATGGTCGGAGTTACGTAAGATAGACACTTTTCAGGCTTCGTAGTAATTCTACTCAAGACTAAAATTCAAAACATTATATCTTTAGCAAGTTTTCAACTTTTTACTGTAGCTGCAACTTTAATTAACCTATCAAAGAAGTTCTCGCAGGGTTCAGCACAAGTTATGCTATAATATGTTTAATGTTTTAGCTTCATCCAAACCTAACTTGCACATGAATTTACGGTTCCATGTTAATTTTTTTCAAATACAATTAATGTACTTATCACTAAGTCCTGCCGACTAAGTCTGTTCATTTTCGAGAATAATGGTCGGAGTTACATAAGATAGAAACTTTTCAGGCTTCGTAGTAATTCTACTCTAGACTAAAATTCAAAACATTATATCTTTAGCAATTTTTCAACTTTTTACTGTAGCTGGGAATGTATATGACCTATCGAACAAGTTGTTACAAGCTTGAGCATGTGATGAGTTACATTACATCAAATGTTTTTTTGTTTTAATTTCTTTACTTACGCTTGACTTTATAGCTACATAATGATTATTTTGAATATATTTATTGGTCCTATCAACTCAGCACTTTGATTTTCGAACATAACGGTCGAAGTTACGTAAGTTAGAATCTGTTCAAGCTTCATAGCACTACTACTTAATGATAAAATAAAGGATATAATAATTTTAGCAAGTTCTCAACTTTTTACTGTAGCTGCAAATTTAATTAATCTATCAAAGAAGTTCTCGCAGGGTTCAGCACGAGCTGTGCTATAATATATTTAATGTTTTTAGCTTCATCCAATCCTAACTTGCACATGAATTTACACTTCCATGTTAATTTTTTTCAAATACAATTAATGAACTTATCACTAAGTTCTACCGACTAAGTCTGTTCATTTTCGAGCATAATGGTTGGAGTTACGTAAGATAGAATCTTTTCAGGCTTCGTAGTAATTCTACTCATGACTAAAATTCAAAACATTATACCTTTAGCAATTTTTCATTTTTTACTGTAGCTGGAAATGTATATGACCTATCGAACAAGTTGTTGCAAGGTTGAGCATGTGATGAGTTACGTTACATCGAATGTTTTTTTTTTTTAATATCTTTACTTTCGCTTGACTTTATGGCTACATAATGATTATTTGGAATATATTCATTGGTCCTGTCAACTCAGCACTTTCATTTTCGAACATAACGGTCGAAGTTACGTAAGTTAGAATCTGTTCAAGCTTCATAGCACTACTACTTAATGGTAAAATAAAGGATATAATAATTTTAGCAAGTTCTCAACTTTTTACTGTAGCAGTAAATTTAATTAACCTATCAAAGAAGTTCTCGCAGGGTTCAGCACAAGTTATGCTATAATATGTTTAATGTTTTAGCTTCATTTAAACCTAACTTGCACATGAATTTACGGTTCCATGTTAATTTTTTTCAAATACAATTAATGTACTTATCACTAAGTCCTGCCGACTAAGTCTGTTCATTTTCGAGCATAATGGTCGGAGTTACATAAGATAGAAACTTTTCAGGCTTCGTAGTAATTCTACTCTAGACTAAAATTCAAAACATTATATCTTTAGCAATTTTTCAACTTTTTACTGTAGCTGGGAATGTATATGACCTATCGAACAAGTTGTTACAAGCTTGAGCATGTGATGAGTTACATTACATCAAATGTTTTTTTGTTTTAATTTCTTTACTTACGCTTGACTTTATAGCTACATAATGATTATTTTGAATATATTTATTGGTCCTATCAACTCAGCACTTTCATTTTCGAACATAACGGCCGAAGTTACGTAAGTTAGAATCTGTTCAAACTTCATAGCATTTCTACTTAAGGGTAAAATAAAGGACATGATACATTTATCAAGTTCTCAACTTTTTACTGTAGCTGCAAATTTAATTAACCTATCACAGAAGTTCTCGCAGGGTTCAGTTCGACCTGTGCTAAAATATATTTAATGTTTTTAGGTTCATCCAATCCTAACTTGCACATGAATTTACGGTTCCATGTTAATTTTTTTCAAATACAATTAATGAACTTATCACTAAGCCCTATCGACTAAGTCTGTTCATTTTCGAGCATAATGGTCGGAGTTACGTAAGATAGAAACTTTTCAGGCTTCGTAGTAATTCTACTCAAGACTAAAATTCAAAACATTATATCTTTAGCAAGTTTTCAACTTTTTACTGTAGCTGCAACTTTAATTAACCTATCAAAGAAGTTCTCGCAGGGTTCAGCACAAGTTATGCTATAATATGTTTAATGTTTTAGCTTCATCCAAACCTAACTTGCACATGAATTTACGGTTCCATGTTAATTTTTTTCAAATACAATTAATGTACTTATCACTAAGTCCTACCGACTAAGTCTGTTCATTTTCGAGCATAATGGTCGGAGTTACATAAGATAGAAACTTTTCAGGCTTCGTAGTAACTCTACTCTAGACTAAAATTCAAAACATTATATCTTTAGCAATTTTTCAACTTTTTACTGTAGCTGGGAATGTATATGACCTATCGAACAAGTTGTTACAAGCTTGAGCATGTGATGAGTTACATTACATCAAATGTTTTTTTGTTTTAATTTCTTTACTTACGCTTGACTTTATAGCTGCATAATGATTATTTTGAATATATTTATTGGTCCTATCAACTCAGCACTTTGATTTTCGAACATAACGGTCGAAGTTACGTAAGTTAGAATCTGTTCAAGCTTCATAGCACTACTACTTAATGGTAAAATAAAGGATATAATAATTTTAGCAAGTTCTCAACTTTTTCTGTAGCTGCAAATTTAATTAACCTATCAAAGAAGTTCTCGCAGGGTTCAGCACGAGCTGTGCTATAATATATTTAATGTTTTTAGCTTCATCCAATCCTAACTTGCACATGAATTTACGGTTCCATGTTAATTTTTTTCAAATACAATTAATGTACTTATCACTAAGTCCTGCCGACTAAGTCTGTTCATTTTCGAGCATAATGGTCGGAGTTACGTAAGATAGAAGCTTTTCAGGCTTCGTAGTAATTCTACTCATGACTAAAATTCAAAACATTATACCTTTAGCAATTTTTCATTTTTTACTGTAGCTGGAAATGTATATGACCTATCGAACAAGTTGTTGCAAGGTTGAGCATGTGATGAGTTACGTTACATCGAATGTTTTTTTTTTTTAATATCTTTACTTTCGCTTGACTTTATGGCTACATAATGATTATTTGGAATATATTCATTGGTCCTGTCAACTCAGCACTTTCATTTTCGAACATAACGGTCGAAGTTACGTAAGTTAGAATCTGTTCAAGCTTCATAGCACTACTACTTAATGGTAAAATAAAGGATATAATAATTTTAGCAAGTTCTCAACTTTTTACTGTAGCAGTAAATTTAATTAACCTATCAAAGATGTTCTCGCAGGGTTCAGCACAAGTTATGCTATAATATGTTTAATGTTTTAGCTTCATTTAAACCTAACTTGCACATGAATTTACGGTTCCATGTTAATTTTTTTCAAATACAATTAATGTACTTATCACTAAGTCCTGCCGACTAAGTCTGTTCATTTTCGAGAATAATGGTCGGAGTTACATAAGATAGAAACTTTTCAGGCTTCGTAGTAATTCTACTCTAGACTAAAATTCAAAACATTATATCTTTAGCAATTTTTCAACTTTTTACTGTAGCTGGGAATGTATATGACCTATCGAACAAGTTGTTACAAGCTTGAGCATGTGATGAGTTACATTACATCAAATGTTTTTTTGTTTTAATTTCTTTACTTACGCTTGACTTTATAGCTACATAATGATTATTTTGAATATATTTATTGGTCCTATCAACTCAGCACTTTGATTTTCGAACATAACGGTCGAAGTTACGTAAGTTAGAATCTGTTCAAGCTTCATAGCACTACTACTTAATGGTAAAATAAAGGATATAATAATTTTAGCAAGTTCTCAACTTTTTACTGTAGCAGTAAATTTAATTAACCTATCAAAGAAGTTCTCGCAGGGTTCAGCACAAGTTATGCTATAATATGTTTAATGTTTTAGCTTCATTTAAACCTAACTTGCACATGAATTTACGGTTCCATGTTAATTTTTTTCAAATACAATTAATGTACTTATCACTAAGTCCTGCCGACTAAGTCTGTTCATTTTCGAGCATAATGGTCGGAGTTACATAAGATAGAAACTTTTCAGGCTTCGTAGTAATTCTACTCTAGACTAAAATTCAAAACATTATATCTTTAGCAATTTTTCAACTTTTTACTGTAGCTGGGAATGTATATGACCTATCGAACAAGTTGTTACAAGCTTGAGCATGTGATGAGTTACATTACATCAAATGTTTTTTTGTTTTAATTTCTTTACTTACGCTTGACTTTATAGCTACATAATGATTATTTTGAATATATTTATTGGTCCTATCAACTCAGCACTTTGATTTTCGAACATAACGGTCGAAGTTACGTAAGTTAGAATCTGTTCAAGCTTCATAGCACTACTACTTAATCATAAAATAAAGGATATAAGAATTTTAGCAAGTTCTCAACTTTTTACTGTAGCTGCAAATTTAATTAACCTATCAAAGAAGTTCTCGCAGGGTTCAGCTCGACCTGTGCTAAAATATATTTAATGTTTTTAGCTTCATCCAATCCTAGCTTGCACATGAATTTACTGTTCCATGTTAATTTTTTTCAAATACAATTAATGAACTTATCACTAAGTCCTATCGACTAAGTCTGTTCATTTTCGAGCATAATGGTCGCAGTTACGTAAGATAGAAGCTTTTCAGGCTTCGTAGTAATTCTACTCTAGACTAAAATTCAAAACATTATATCTTTAGCAATTTTTCAACTTTTTACTGTAGCTGGGAATGTATATGACCTATCGAACAAGTTGTTACAAGCTTGAGCATGTGATGAGTTACATTACATCAAATGTTTTTTTGTTTTAATTTCTTTACTTACGCTTGACTTTATAGCTACATAATGATTATTTTGAATATATTTATTGGTCCTATCAACTCAGCACTTTGATTTTCGAACATAACGGTCGAAGTTACGTAAGTTAGATTCTGTTCAAGCTTCATAGCACTACTACTTAATGGTAAAATAAAGGATATAAAAATTTTAGCAAGTTCTCAACTTTTACTGTAGCTGCAAATTTAATTAACCTATTACAGAAGTTCTCGCAGGGTTCAGCTCGACCTGTGCTAAAATATATTTAATGTTTTTAGGTTCATCCAATCCTAACTTGCACATGAATTTACGGTTCCATGTTAATTTTTTTCAAATACAATTAATGAACTTATCACTAAGCCCTATCGACTAAGTCTGTTCATTTTCGAGCATAATGGTCGGAGTTACGTAAGATAGAAACTTTTCAGGCTTCGTAGTAATTCTACTCAAGACTAAAATTCAAAACATTATATCTTTAGCAAGTTTTCAACTTTTTACTGTAGCTGCAACTTTAATTAACCTATCAAAGAAGTTCTCGCAGGGTTCAGCACAAGTTATGCTATAATATGTTTAATGTTTTAGCTTCATCCAAACCTAACTTGCACATGAATTTACGGTTCCATTTTAATTTTTTTCAAATACAATTAATGTACTTATCACTAAGTCCTACCGACTAAGTCTGTTCATTTTCGAGCATAATGCTCGGAGTTACATAAGATAGAAACTTTTCAGGCTTCGTAGTAATTCTACTCTAGACTAAAATTCAAAACATTATATCTTTAGCAATTTTTCAACTTTTTACTGTAGCTGGGAATGTATATGACCTATCGAACAAGTTGTTACAAGGTTGAACATGTGATGAGTTACATTACATCTAATGTTTTTTTATTTTAATTTCTTTACTTACGCTTGACTTTATAGCTGCATAATGATTATTTTGAATATATTTATTGGTCCAATCAACTCAGCACTTTGATTTTCGAACATGACGGTCGAAGTTACGTAAGTTAGAATCTGTTCAAGCTTCATAGCACTACTACTTAATGGTAAAATAAAGGATATAATAATTTTAGCAAGTTCTCAACATTTTCTGTAGCTGCAAATTTAATTAACCTATCAAAGAAGTTCTCGCAGGGTTCAGCACGAGCTGTGCTATAATATATTTAATGTTTTTAGCTTCATCCAATCCTAACTTGCACATGAATTTACGGTTCCATGTTAATTTTTTTCAAATACAATTAATGTACTTATCACTAAGTCCTATCGACTAAATCTGTTCATTTTCGAGCATAATGGTCGGAGTTACGTAAGTTAGAAACTTTTCAGGCTTCGTAGTAATTCTACTCTAGACTAAAATTCAAAACATTATATCTTTAGCAATTTTTCAACTTTTTACTGTAGCTGGGAATGTATATGACCTATCGAACAAGTTGTTACAAGGTTGAGCATGTGATGAGTTACATTACATCAAATGTTTTTTTGTTTTAATTTCTTTACTTACGCTTGACTTTATAGCTGCATAATGATTATTTTGAATATATTTATTGGTCCTACCAACTCAGCACTTTGATTTTCGAACATAACGGTCGAATTTACGTAAGTTAGAATCTGTTCAAGCTTCATAGCACTACTACTTAATGGTAAAATAAAGGATATAATAATTTTAGCAAGTTCTCAACTTTTTACTGTAGCTGCAAATTTAATTAACCTATCAAAGAAGTTCTCGCAGGGTTCAGCACGAGCTGTGCTATAATATATTTAATGTTTTTAGCTTCATCCAATCCTAACTTGCACATGAATTTACGGTTCCATGTTAATTTTTTTCAAATACAATTAATGAACTTATCCTTAAGTCCTACCGACTAAGTCTGTTCATTTTCGAGCATAATGGTTGGAGTTACGTAAGATAGAATCTTTTCAGGCTTCGTAGTAATTCTACTCATGACTAAAATTCAAAACATTATACCTTTAGCAATATTTCATTTTTTACTGTAGCTGGAAATGTATATGACCTATCGAACAAGTTGTTGCAAGGTTGAGCATGTGATGAGTTACGTTACATCTAATGTTTTTTTTTTAATATCTTTACTTTCGCTTGACTTTATGGCTACATAATGATTATTTGGAATATACTCATTGGTCCTCTCAACTCAGCACTTTCATTTTCCAACATAACGGTCGAAGTTACGTAAGTTAGAATCTGTTCAAGCTTCATAGCACTACTACTTAATCATAAAATAAAGGATATAATAATTTTAGCAAGTCTCAACTTTTTACTGTAGCAGCAAATTTAATTAACCTATCAAAGAAGTTCTCGCAGGGTTCAGCTCGACCTGTGCTAAAATATATTTAATGTTTTTAGCTTCATCCAATCCTAGCTTGCACATGAATTTACTGTTCCATGTTAATTTTTTTCAAATACAATTAATGAACTTATCACTAAGTCCTATCGACTAAGTCTGTTCATTTTCGAGCATAATGGTCGCAGTTACGTAAGATAGAAGCTTTTCAGGCTTCGTAGTAATTCTACTCTAGACTAAAATTCAAAACATTATATCTTTAGCAATTTTTCAACTTTTTACTGTAGCTGGGAATGTATATGACCTATCGAACAAGTTGTTACAAGCTTGAGCATGTGATGAGTTACATTACATCAAATGTTTTTTTGTTTTAATTTCTTTACTTACGCTTGACTTTATAGCTACATAATGATTATTTTGAATATATTTATTGGTCCTATCAACTCAGCACTTTGATTTTCGAACATAACGGTCGAAGTTACGTAAGTTAGATTCTGTTCAAGCTTCATAGCACTACTACTTAATGGTAAAATAAAGGATATAAAAATTTTAGGAAGTTCTCAACTTTTACTGTAGCTGCAAATTTAATTAACCTATTACAGAAGTTCTCGCAGGGTTCAGCTCGACCTGTGCTAAAATATATTTAATGTTTTTAGGTTCATCCAATCCTAACTTGCACATGAATTTACGGTTCCATGTTAATTTTTTTCAAATACAATTAATGAACTTATCACTAAGCCCTATCGACTAAGTCTGTTCATTTTCGAGCATAATGGTCGGAGTTACGTAAGATAGAAACTTTTCAGGCTTCGTAGTAATTCTACTCAAGACTAAAATTCAAAACATTATATCTTTAGCAAGTTTTCAACTTTTTACTGTAGCTGGAAATGTATATGACCTATCGAACAAGTTGTTGCAAGGTTGAGCATGTGATGAGTTACGTTACATCTAATGTTTTTTTTTTAATATCTTTACTTTCGCTTGACTTTATGGCTACATAATGATTATTTGGAATATACTCATTGGTCCTCTCAACTCAGCACTTTCATTTTCGAACATAACGGTCGAAGTTACGTAAGTTAGAATCTGTTCAAGCTTCATAGCACTACTACTTAATCATAAAATAAAGGATATAATAATTTTAGCAAGTCTCAACTTTTTACTGTAGCAGCAAATTTAATTAACCTATCAAAGAAGTTCTCGCAGGGTTCAGCACAATTTATGCTATAATATATTTAATGTTTTAGCTTCATTTAAACCTAACTTGCACATGAATTTACGGTTCCATGTTAATTTTTTTCAAATACAATTAATGTACTTATCACTAAGTCCTGCCGACTAAGTCTGTTCATTTTCGAGCATAATGGTCGGAGTTACATAAGATAGAAACTTTTCAGGCTTCGTAGTAATTCTACTCTAGACTAAAATTCAAAACATTATATCTTTAGCAATTTTTCAACTTTTTACTGTAGCTGGGAATGTATATGACCTATCGAACAAGTTGTTACAAGCTTGAGCATGTGATGAGTTACATTACATCAAATGTTTTTTTGTTTTAATTTCTTTACTTACGCTTGACTTTATAGCTACATAATGATTATTTTGAATATATTTATTGGTCCTATCAACTCAGCACTTTGATTTTCGAACATAACGGTCGAAGTTACGTAAGTTAGAATCTGTTCAAGCTTCATAGCACTACTACTTAATGGTAAAATAAAGGATATAAGAATTTTAGCAAGTTCTCAACTTTTTACTGTAGCTGCAAATTTAATTAACCTATCAAAGAAGTTCTCGCAGGGTTCAGCTCGACCTGTGCTAAAATATATTTAATGTTTTTAGCTTCATCCAATCCTAGCTTGCACATGAATTTACTGTTCCATGTTAATTTTTTTCAAATACAATTAATGAACTTATCACTAAGTCCTATCGACTAAGTCTGTTCATTTTCGAGCATAATGGTCGCAGTTACGTAAGATAGAAGCTTTTCAGGCTTCGTAGTAATTCTACTCTAGACTAAAATTCAAAACATTATATCTTTAGCAATTTTTCAACTTTTTACTGTAGCTGGGAATGTATATGACCTATCGAACAAGTTGTTACAAGCTTGAGCATGTGATGAGTTACATTACATCAAATGTTTTTTTGTTTTAATTTCTTTACTTACGCTTGACTTTATAGCTACATAATGATTATTTTGAATATATTTATTGGTCCTATCAACTCAGCACTTTGATTTTCGAACATAACGGTCGAAGTTACGTAAGTTAGATTCTGTTCAAGCTTCATAGCACTACTACTTAATGGTAAAATAAAGGATATAAAAATTTTAGCAAGTTCTCAACTTTTACTGTAGCTGCAAATTTAATTAACCTATTACAGAAGTTCTCGCAGGGTTCAGCTCGACCTGTGCTAAAATATATTTAATGTTTTTAGGTTCATCCAATCCTAACTTGCACATGAATTTACGGTTCCATGTTAATTATTTTCAAATACAATTAATGAACTTATCACTAAGCCCTATCGACTAAGTCTGTTCATTTTCGAGCATAATGGTCGGAGTTACGTAAGATAGAAACTTTTCAGGCTTCGTAGTAATTCTACTCAAGACTAAAATTCAAAACATTATATCTTTAGCAAGTTTTCAACTTTTTACTGTAGCTGCAACTTTAATTAACCTATCAAAGAAGTTCTCGCAGGGTTCAGCACAAGTTATGCTATAATATGTTTAATGTTTTAGCTTCATCCAAACCTAACTTGCACATGAATTTACGGTTCCATGTTAATTTTTTTCAAATACAATTAATGTACTTATCACTAAGTCCTACCGACTAAGTCTGTTCATTTTCGAGCATAATGCTCGGAGTTACATAAGATAGAAACTTTTCAGGCTTCGTAGTAATTCTACTCTAGGCTAAAATTCAAAACATTATATCTTTAGCAATTTTTCAACTTTTTACTGTAGCTGGGAATGTATATGACCTATCGAACAAGTTGTTACAAGGTTGAGCATGTGATGAGTTACATTACATCTAATGTTTTTTTATTTTAATTTCTTTACTTACGCTTGACTTTATAGCTGCATAATGATTATTTTGAATATATTTATTGGTCCAATCAACTCAGCACTTTGATTTTCGAACATGACGGTCGAAGTTACGTAAGTTAGAATCTGTTCAAGCTTCATAGCACTACTACTTAATGGTAAAATAAAGGATATAATAATTTTAGCAAGTTCTCAACTTTTTCTGTAGCTGCAAATTTAATTAACCTATCAAAGAAGTTCTCGCAGGGTTCAGCACGAGCTGTGCTATAATATATTTAATGTTTTTAGCTTCATCCAATCCTAACTTGCACATGAATTTACGGTTCCATGTTAATTTTTTTCAAATACAATTAATGTACTTATCACTAAGTCCTATCGACTAAATCTGTTCATTTTCGAGCATAATGGTCGGAGTTACGTAAGATAGAAACTTTTCAGGCTTCGTAGTAATTCTACTCTAGACTAAAATTCAAAACATTATATCTTTAGCAATTTTTCAACTTTTTACTGTAGCTGGGAATGTATATGACCTATCGAACAAGTTGTTACAAGGTTGAGCATGTGATGAGTTACATTACATCAAATGTTTTTTTGTTTTAATTTCTTTACTTACGCTTGACTTTATAGCTGCATAATGATTATTTTGAATATATTTATTGGTCCTATCAACTCAGCACTTTGATTTTCGAACATAACGGTCGAAGTTACGTAAGTTAGAATCGGTTCAAGCTTCATAGCACTACTACTTAATGGTAAAATAAAGGATATAATAATTTTAGCAAGTTCTCAACTTTTTACTGTAGCTGCAAATTTAATTAACCTATCAAAGAAGTTCTCGCAGGGTTCAGCACGAGCTGTGCTATAATATATTTAATGTTTTTAGCTTCATCCAATCCTAACTTGCACATGAATTTACGGTTCCATGTTAATTTTTTTCAAATACAATTAATGAACTTATCCTTAAGTCCTACCGACTAAGTCTGTTCATTTTCGAGCATAATGGTTGGAGTTACGTAAGATAGAATCTTTTCAGGCTTCGTAGTAATTCTACTCATGACTAAAATTCAAAACATTATACCTTTAGCAATATTTCATTTTTTACTGTAGCTGGAAATGTATATGACCTATCGAACAAGTTGTTGCAAGGTTGAGCATGTGATGAGTTACGTTACATCTAATGTTTTTTTTTTAATATCTTTACTTTCGCTTGACTTTATGGCTACATAATGATTATTTGGAATATAGTCATTGGTCCTCTCAACTCAGCACTTTCATTTTCGAACATAACGGTCGAAGTTACGTAAGTTAGAATCTGTTCAAGCTTCATAGCACTACTACTTAATCATAAAATAAAGGATATAATAATTTTAGCAAGTCTCAACTTTTTACTGTAGCAGCAAATTTAATTAACCTATCAAAGAAGTTCTCGCAGGGTTCAGCACAATTTATGCTATAATATATTTAATGTTTTAGCTTCATCCAATCCTAACTTGCACATGAATTTACGGTTCCATGTTAATTTTTTTCAAATACAATTAATGAACTTATCCCTAAGTCCTACCGACTAAGTCTGTTCATTTTCGAGCATAATGGTTGGAGTTACGTAAGATAGAATCTTTTCAGGCTTCGTAGTAATTCTACTCATGACTAAAAATCAAAACATTATATCTTTAGCAATTTTTCATTTTTTACTGTAGCTGGAAATGTATATGACCTATCGAACAAGTTGTTGCAAGGTTGAGCATGTGATGAGTTACATTACATCAAATGTTTTTTTGTTTTAATTTCTTTACTTACGCTTGACTTGATAGCTAAATAATGATTATTTGGAATATATTCATTGGTCCTATCAACTCGGCACTTTCATTTTCGAACATAACGGCAGAAGTTACGTAAGTTAGAATCTGTTCAACTTCATAACACTTCTACTTAAGGGTAAAATAAAGGACATAATAATCTTAGCAAGTTCTCAACGTTTTACTGTAGCTGCAAATTTAATTAACCTATCAAAGGAGTATTCGCAGGGTTCAGCACTTCCTGTGCTAAAATATATTTAATGTTTTTAGCTTCATCCAATCCTAACTTGCACATGGATTTACGATTCCATGTTGATTTTTTTCAAATACAATTAATGAATTTATAACCAAGTCCTATCGACTAAGTCTATTCATTTTCAAACAGACTGGCCGAAGTTACGTAAGTTAGAATCTGTTCAAGCTTCATAGCACTTCTACTTAAGCGTAAAATAAAGGACATGATAATCGTAGCAACTTCTCAACTTTCTACTGCAGCTGCAAATTTAATTAACCTATCAAAGAAGTTCTCGCAGGGTTCAGCACGACCTGTGCTAAAATGTATTTAATGTTTTTAACTTCATCCAATCCTAACTTGCACATGATTTTACGGTTCCATGTTAATTTTTTTCATATACAATTAATGAACTTATCACTAAGTCCTATCAACTCAGCACTTTCATTTTCGAACATAACGGCCGAAGTTACGTAAGTTAGAATCTGTTCAAACTTCATAGCATTTCTACTTAAGGGTAAAATAAAGGACATGATACATTTATCAAGTTCTCAACTTTTTACTATAGCTGCAAATTTAATTAACCTCTCAAAGAAGTTCTCGCAGGGTTCAGCACGACCTGTGCTAAAATATATTTAATGTTTTTAGCTTCATCCAATCCTAACTTGCACATGAATTTACGATTCCATGTTGATTTTTTTCAAATACAATTAATGAATTTATAACTAAGTCCAATCGACTAAGTCTGTTCATTTTCGAACAGACTGGCCGAAGTTACGTAAGATAGAACCTGTTCAAGCTTCATAGCACTACTACTTAATGGTAAAATAAAGGATATAATAATTTTAGCAAGTTCTCAACTTTTTACTATAGCTGCAAATTTAATTAACCTATCAAAGAAGTTCTCGCAGGGTTCAGCACGACCTGTGCTAAAATATATTTAAAGTTTTTAGCTTCATCCAGTCCTAACTTGCACATGAATTTACGGTTCCATGTTAATTTTTTTCAAATACAATTAATGAACTTATCACTAAATCCTATCGACTAAGTCTGTTCATTTTCGAGCATAATGGTCGGAGTTACGTAAGATAGAATCTTTTCAGGACTGGTAGTATTTCTACTCAAGACTAATATTCAAGATATGATACTTTTAGCAATTTTTCAACTTTTTACTGTAGCTGGAAATGTATATGACCTATCGAACAAGTTGTTACAAGGTTGAGCATGTGATGAGTTACATTACATCAAATGTTTTTTTGTTTTAATTTCTTTACTTACGCTTGACTTGATAGCTAAATAATGATTATTTGGAATATACTCATTGGTCCTCTCAACTCAGCACTTTCATTTTCGAACATAACGGTCGAAGTTACGTAAGTTAGAATCTGTTCAAGCTTCATAGCACTACTACTTAATCATAAAATAAAGGATATAATAATTTTAGCAAGTTCTCAACTTTTTACTGTAGCAGCAAATTTAATTAACCTATCAAAGAAGTTCTCGCAGGGTTCAGCACAATTTATGCTATAATATATTTAATGTTTTAGCTTCATCCAATCCTAACTTGCACATGAATTTACGGTTCCATGTTAATTTTTTTCAAATACAATTAATGAACTTATCCCTAAGTCCTACCGACTAAGTCTGTTCATTTTCGAGCATAATGGTTGGAGTTACGTAAGATAGAATCTTTTCAGGCTTCGTAGTAATTCTACTCATGACTAAAATTCAAAACATTATATCTTTAGCAATTTTTCAACTTTTTACTGTAGCTGGGAATGTATATGACCTATCGAACAAGTTGTTACAAGGTTGAGCATGTGATGAGTTACATTACATCAAATGTTTTTTTGTTTTAATTTCTTTACTTACGCTTGACTTTATAGCTGCATAATGATTATTTTGAATATATTTATTGGTCCTATCAACTCAGCACTTTGATTTTCGAACATAACGGTCGAAGTTACGTAAGTTAGAATCTGTTCAAGCTTCATAGCACTACTACTTAATGGTAAAATAAAGGATATAATAATTTTAGCAAGTTCTCAACTTTTACTGTAGCTGCAAATTTAATTAACCTATCACAGAAGTTCTCGCAGGGTTCAGCTCGACCTGTGCTAAAATATATTTAATGTTTTTAGGTTCATCCAATCCTAACTTGCACATGAATTTACGGTTCCATGTTAATTTTTTTCAAATACAATTAATGAACTTATCACTAAGCCCTATCGACTAAGTCTGTTCATTTTCGAGCATAATGGTCGGAGTTACGTAAGATAGAAACTTTTCAGGCTTCGTAGTAATTCTACTCAAGACTGAAATTCAAAACATTATATCTTTAGCAAGTTTTCAACTTTTTACTGTAGCTGCAAATTTAATTAACCTATCAAAGAAGTTCTCGCAGGGTTCAGCACAAGTTATGCTATAATATATTTAATGTTTTTAGCTTCATCCAATCCTAACTTGCACATGAATTTTCGGTTAAATGTTAATTTTTTTCAAATACAATTAATGAACTTATCACTAAGCCCTATCGACTAAGTCTGTTCATTTTCGAGCATAATGGTCGGAGTTACGTAAGATAGAAACTTTTCAGGCTTCGTAGTAATTCTACTCAAGACTAAAATTCAAAACATTATATCTTTAGCAATTCTTCAACTTTTTACTGTAGCTGGAAATGTATATGACCTATCGAACAAGTTGTTACAAGTTTGAGCATGTGATGAGTTACATTACATCAAATGTTTTTTTGTTTTAATTTCTTTACTTACGCTTGACTTTATAGCTACATAATGATTATTTTGAATATATTTATTGGTCCTATCAACTCAGCACTTTGATTTTCGAACATAACGGTCGAAGTTACGTAAGTTAGAATCTGTTCAAGCTTCATAGCACTACTACTTAATGGTAAAATAAAGGATATAATAATTTTAGCAAGTTCTCAACTTTTTACTGTAGCTGCAAATTTAATTAACCTATCAAAGAAGTTCTCGCAGGGTTCAGCACGAGCTGTGCTGAACCCTGAAAAAATAATATATTTAATGTTTTTAGCTTCATCCAATCCTAACTTGCACATGAATTTACGGTTCCATGTTAATTTTTTTCAAATACAATTAATGAACTTATCCCTAAGTCCTACCGACTAAGTCTGTTCATTTTCGAGCATAATGGTTGGAGTTACGTAAGATAGAATCTTTTCAGGCTTCGTAGTAATTCTACTCATGACTAAAATTCAAAACATTATATCTTTAGCAATTTTTCAACTTTTTACTGTAGCTGGGAATGTATATGACCTATCGAACAAGTTGTTACAAGGTTGAGCATGTGATGAGTTACATTACATCAAATGTTTTTTTGTTTTAATTTCTTTACTTACGCTTGACTTTATAGCTGCATAATGATTATTTTGAATATATTTATTGGTCCTATCAACTCAGCACTTTGATTTTCGAACATAACGGTCGAAGTTACGTAAGTTAGAATCTGTTCAAGCTTCATAGCACTACTACTTAATGGTAAAATAAAGGATATAATAATTTTAGCAAGTTCTCAACTTTTACTGTAGCTGCAAATTTAATTAACCTATCACAGAAGTTCTCGCAGGGTTCAGCTCGACCTGTGCTAAAATATATTTAATGTTTTTAGGTTCATCCAATCCTAACTTGCACATGAATTTACGGTTCCATGTTAATTTTTTTCAAATACAATTAATGAACTTATCACTAAGCCCTATCGACTAAGTCTGTTCATTTTCGAGCATAATGGTCGGAGTTACGTAAGATAGAAACTTTTCAGGCTTCGTAGTAATTCTACTCAAGACTGAAATTCAAAACATTATATCTTTAGCAAGTTTTCAACTTTTTACTGTAGCTGCAAATTTAATTAACCTATCAAAGAAGTTCTCGCAGGGTTCAGCACAAGTTATGCTATAATATATTTAATGTTTTTAGCTTCATCCAATCCTAACTTGCACATGAATTTACGGTTAAATGTTAATTTTTTTCAAATACAATTAATGAACTTATCACTAAGCCCTATCGACTAAGTCTGTTCATTTTCGAGCATAATGGTCGGAGTTACGTAAGATAGAAACTTTTCAGGCTTCGTAGTAATTCTACTCAAGACTAAAATTCAAAACATTATATCTTTAGCAATTCTTCAACTTTTTACTGTAGCTGGAAATGTATATGACCTATCGAACAAGTTGTTACAAGTTTGAGCATGTGATGAGTTACATTACATCAAATGTTTTTTTGTTTTAATTTCTTTACTTACGCTTGACTTTATAGCTACATAATGATTATTTTGAATATATTTATTGGTCCTATCAACTCAGCACTTTGATTTTCGAACATAACGGTCGAAGTTACGTAAGTTAGAATCTGTTCAAGCTTCATAGCACTACTACTTAATGGTAAAATAAAGGATATAATAATTTTAGCAAGTTCTCAACTTTTTACTGTAGCTGCAAATTTAATTAACCTATCAAAGAAGTTCTCGCAGGGTTCAGCACGAGCTGTGCTGAACCCTGAAAAAATAATATATTTAATGTTTTTAGCTTCATCCAATCCTAACTTGCACATGAATTTACGGTTCCATGTTAATTTTTTTCAAATACAATTAATGAACTTATCCCTAAGTCCTACCGACTAAGTCTGTTCATTTTCGAGCATAATGGTTGGAGTTACGTAAGATAGAATCTTTTCAGGCTTCGTAGTAATTCTACTCATGACTAAAATTCAAAACATTATACCTTTAGCAATATTTCATTTTTTACTGTAGCTGGAAATGTATATGACCTATCGAACAAGTTGTTGCAAGGTTGAGCATGTGATGAGTTACATTACATCAAATGTTTTTTTGTTTTAATTTCTTTACTTACGCTTGACTTGATAGCTAAATAATGATTATTTGGAATATATTCATTGGTCCTATCAACTCGGCACTTTCATTTTCGAACATAACGGCAGAAGTTACGTAAGTTAGAATCTGTTCAACTTCATAGCACTTCTACTTAAGGGTAAAATAAAGGACATAATAATCTTAGCAAGTTCTCAACGTTTTACTGTAGCTGCAAATTTAATTAACCTATCAAAGGAGTATTCGCAGGGTTCAGCTCGACCTGTGCTAAAATATATTTAATGTTTTTAGCTTCATCCAATCCTAACTTGCACATGAATTTACGATTCCATGTTGATTTTTTTCAAATACAATTAATGAATTTATAACTAAGTCCAATCGACTAAGTCTGTTCATTTTCGAGCAGACTGGCCGAAGTTACGTAAGATAGAACCTGTTCAAGCTTCATAGCAATCCTACTTAAGGGAAAAATAAAGGACATGATACATTTATCAAGTTCTCAACTTTTTACTATAGCTGCAAATTTAATTAACCTATCAAAGAAGTTCTCGCAGGGTTCAGCACGACCTGTGCCAAAATGTATTTAATGTTTTTAACTTCATCCAATCCTAACTTGCACATGATTTTACGGTTCCATGTTAATTTTTTTCATATACAATTAATGAACTTATCACTAAGTCCTATCAACTCAGCACTTTCATTTTCGAACATAACGGCCGAAGTTACGTAAGTTAGAATCTGTTCAAACTTCATAGCATTTCTACTTAAGGGTAAAATAAAGGACATGATACATTTATCAAGTTCTCAACTTTTTACTGTAGCTGCAAATTTAATTAACCTGTCAAAGAAGTACTCGCAGTGTTCAGCAGGACCTGTGCTAAAATATATTTAATGTTTTTAGCTTCATCCAATCCTAACTTGCACATGATTTTACGGTTCCATGTTAATTTTTTTCATATACAATTAATGAACTTATAACTAAGTCCTATCGACTAAGTCTGTTCATTTTCGAACAGACTGGCCGAAGTTACGTAAGTTAGAACCTGTTCAAGCTTCATAGCACTTCTACTTAAGGGAAAAATAAAGGACATGATACATTTATCAAGTTCTCAACTTTTTACTATAGCTGCAAATTTAATTAACCTCTCAAAGAAGTTCTCGCAGGGTTCAGCACGACCTGTGCTAAAATATATTTAATGTTTTTAGCTTCATCCAATCCTAACTTGCACATGAATTTACGATTCCATGTTGATTTTTTTCAAATACAATTAATGAATTTATAACTAAGTCCAATCGACTAAGTCTGTTCATTTTCGAGCAGACTGGCCGAAGTTACGTAAGATAGAACCTGTTCAAGCTTCATAGCAATCCTACTTAAGGGAAAAATAAAGGACATGATACATTTATCAAGTTCTCAACTTTTTACTATAGCTGCAAATTTAATTAACCTATCAAAGAAGTTCTCGCAGGGTTCAGCACGACCTGTGCTAAAATATATTTAATGTTTTTAGCTTCATCCAGTCCTAACTTGCACATGAATTTACGGTTCCATGTTAATTTTTTTCAAATACAATTAATGAACTTATCACTAAATCCTATCGACTAAGTCTGTTCATTTTCGAGCATAATGGTCGGAGTTACGTAAGATAGAATCTTTTCAGGACTGGTAGTATTTCTACTCAAGACTAATATTCAAGATATGATACTTTTAGCAATTTTTCAACTTTTTACTGTAGCTGGAAATGTATATGACCTATCGAACAAGTTGTTACAAGGTTGAGCATGTGATGAGTTACATTACATCAAATGTTTTTTTGTTTTAATTTCTTTACTTACGCTTGACTTTATAGCTACATAATGATTATTTTGAATATATTTATTGGTCCTATCAACTCAGCACTTTGATTTTCGAACATAACGGTCGAAGTTACGTAAGTTAGAATCTGTTCAAGCTTCATAGCACTACTACTTAATGGTAAAATAAAGGATATAATAATTTTAGCAAGTTCTCAACTTTTTACTGTAGCTGCAAATTTAATTAACCTATCAAAGAAGTTCTCGCAGGGTTCAGCACGAGCTGTGCTGAACCCTGAAAAAATAATATATTTAATGTTTTTAGCTTCATCCAATCCTAACTTGCACATGAATTTACGGTTCCATGTTAATTTTTTTCAAATACAATTAATGAACTTATCCCTAAGTCCTACCGACTAAGTCTGTTCATTTTCGAGCATAATGGTTGGAGTTACGTAAGATAGAATCTTTTCAGGCTTCGTAGTAATTCTACTCATGACTAAAATTCAAAACATTATACCTTTAGCAATATTTCATTTTTTACTGTAGCTGGAAATGTATATGACCTATCGAACAAGTTGTTGCAAGGTTGAGCATGTGATGAGTTACATTACATCAAATGTTTTTTTGTTTTAATTTCTTTACTTACGCTTGACTTGATAGCTAAATAATGATTATTTGGAATATATTCATTGGTCCTATCAACTCGGCACTTTCATTTTCGAACATAACGGCAGAAGTTACGTAAGTTAGAATCTGTTCAACTTCATAGCACTTCTACTTAAGGGTAAAATAAAGGACATAATAATCTTAGCAAGTTCTCAACGTTTTACTGTAGCTGCAAATTTAATTAACCTATCAAAGGAGTATTCGCAGGGTTCAGCACTTCCTGTGCTAAAATATATTTAATGTTTTTAGCTTCATCCAATCCTAACTTGCACATGAATTTACGATTCCATGTTGATTTTTTTCAAATACAATTAATGAATTTATAACCAAGTCCTATCGACTAAGTCTATTCATTTTCAAACAGACTGGCCGAAGTTACGTAAGTTAGAATCTGTTCAAGCTTCATAGCACTTCTACTTAAGGGTAAAATAAAGGACATGATAATCGTAGCAACTTCTCAACTTTTTACTGTAGCTGCAAATTTAATTAACCTATCAAAGAAGTTCTCGCAGGGTTCAGCACGACCTGTGCCAAAATGTATTTAATGTTTTTAACTTCATCCAATCCTAACTCGCACATGATTTTACGGTTCCATGTTAATTTTTTTCATATACAATTAATGAACTTATCACTAAGTCCTATCAACTCAGCACTTTCATTTTCGAACATAACGGCCGAAGTTACGTAAGTTAGAATCTGTTCAAGCTTCATAGCACTTCTACTTAAGGGAAAAATAAAGGACATGATACATTTATCAAGTTCTCAACTTTTTACTATAGCTGCAAATTTAATTAACCTCTCAAAGAAGTTCTCGCAGGGTTCAGCACGACCTGTGCTAAAATATATTTAATGTTTTTAGCTTCATCCAATCCTAACTTGCACATGATTTTACGGTTCCATGTTAATTTTTTTCATATACAATTAATGAACTTATAACTAAGTCCTATCGACTAAGTCTGTTCATTTTCGAACAGACTGGCCGAAGTTACGTAAGTTAGAACCTGTTCAAGCTTCATAGCACTTCTACTTAAGGGAAAAATAAAGGACATGATACATTTATCAAGTTCTCAAATTTTTACTATAGCTGCAAATTTAATTAACCTCTCAAAGAAGTTCTCGCAGGGTTCAGCACGACCTGTGCTAAAATATATTTAATGTTTTTAGCTTCATCCAATCCTAACTTGCACATGAATTTACGATTCCATGTTGATTTTTTTCAAATACAATTAATGAATTTATAACTAAGTCCAATCGACTAAGTCTGTTCATTTTCGAGCAGACTGGCCGAAGTTACGTAAGATAGAACCTGTTCAAGCTTCATAGCAATCCTACTTAAGGGAAAAATAAAGGACATGATACATTTATCAAGTTCTCAACTTTTTACTATAGCTGCAAATTTAATTAATCTATCAAAGAAGTTCTCGCAGGGTTCAGCACGACCTGTGCTAAAATATATTTAATGTTTTTAGCTTCATCCAGTCCTAACTTGCACATGAATTTACGGTTCCATGTTAATTTTTTTCAAATACAATTAATGTACTTATCACTAAGTCCTGCCGACTAAGTCTGTTCATTTTCGAGCATAATGGTCGGAGTTACATAAGATAGAAACTTTTCAGGCTTCGTAGTAATTCTACTCTAGACTAAAATTCAAAACATTATATGTTTAGCAATTTTTCAACTTTTTACTGTAGCTGGGAATGTATATGACCTATCGAACAAGTTGTTACAAGCTTGAGCATGTGATGAGTTACATTACATCAAATGTTTTTTTGTTTTAATTTCTTTACTTACGCTTGACTTTATAGCTACATAATGATTATTTTGAATATATTTATTGGTCCTATCAACTCAGCAGTTTGATTTTCGAACATAACGGTCGAAGTTACGTAAGTTAGAATCTGTTCAAGCTTCATAGCACTACTACTTAATGGTAAAATAAAGGATATAAGAATTTTAGCAAGTTCTCAACTTTTTACTGTAGCTGCAAATTTAATTAACCTATCAAAGAAGTTCTCGCAGGGTTCAGCTCGACCTGTGCTAAAATATATTTAATGTTTTTAGCTTCATCCAATCCTAGCTTGCACATGAATTTACTGTTCCATGTTAATTTTTTTCAAATACAATTAATGAACTTATCACTAAGTCCTATCGACTAAGTCTGTTCATTTTCGAGCATAATGGTTGGAGTTACGTAAGATAGAATCTTTTCAGGCTTCGTAGTAATTCTACTCATGACTAAAATTCAAAACATTGTACCTTTAGCAATTTTTCATTTTTTACTGTAGCTGGAAATGTATATGACCTATCGAACAAGTTGTTGCAAGGTTGAGCATGTGATGAGTTACGTTACATCGAATGTTTTTTTTTTTTTAATATCTTTATTTTCGCTTGACTTTATGGCTACATAATGATTATTTGGAATATATTCATTGGTCCTGTCAACTCAGCACTTTCATTTTCGAACATAACGGTCGAAGTTACGTAAGTTAGAATCTGTTCAAGCTTCATAGCACTACTACTTAATGGTAAAATAAAGGATATAATAATTTTAGCAAGTTTTCAACTTTTTACTGTAGCAGTAAATTTAATTAACCTATCAAAGAAGTTCTCGCAGGGTTCAACACAAGTTATGCTATAATATGTTTAATGTTTTAGCTTCATTTAAACCTAACTTGCACATGAATTTACGGTTCCATGTTAATTTTTTTCAAATACAATTAATGTACTTATCACTAAGTCCTGCCGACTAAGTCTGTTCATTTTCGAGCATAATGGTCGGAGTTACATAAGATAGAAACTTTTCAGGCTTCGTAGTAATTCTACTCTAGACTAAAATTCAAAACATTATATCTTTAGCAATTTTTCAACTTTTTACTGTAGCTGGGAATGTATATGACCTATCGAACAAGTTGTTACAAGCTTGAGCATGTGATGAGTTACATTACATCAAATGTTTTTTTGTTTTAATTTCTTTACTTTCGCTTGACTTTATGGCTACATAATGATTATTTTGAATATATTTATTGGTCCTATCAACTCAGCACTTTGATTTTCGAACATAACGGTCGAAGTTACGTAAGTTAGAATCTGTTCAAGCTTCATAGCACTACTACTTAATGGTAAAATAAAGGATATAATAATTTTAGCAAGTTCTCAACTTTTTACTGTAGCAGTAAATTTAATTAACCTATCAAAGAAGTTCTTGCAGGGTTCAGCACAAGTTATGCTATAATATGTTTAATGTTTTAGCTTCATTTAAACCTAACTTGCACATGAATTTACGGTTCCACGTTAATTTTTTTCAAATACAATTAATGTACTTATCACTAAGTCCTGCCGACTAAGTCTGTTCATTTTCGAGCATAATGGTCGGAGTTACATAAGATAGAAACTTTTCAGGCTTCGTAGTAATTCTACTCTAGACTAAAATTCAAAACATTATATGTTTAGCAATTTTTCAACTTTTTACTGTAGCTGGGAATGTATATGACCTATCGAACAAGTTGTTACAAGCATGAGCATGTGATGAGTTACATTACATCAAATGTTTTTTTGTTTTAATTTCTTTACTTACGCTTGACTTTATAGCTGCATAATGATTATTTTGAATATATTTATTGGTCCTATCAACTCAGCACTTTGATTTTCGAACATAACGGTCGAAGTTACGTAAGTTAGAATCTGTTCAGGCTTCATAGCACTACTACTTAATGTAAAATAAAGGATATAATAATTTTAGCAAGTTCTCAACTTTTTACTGTAGCTGCAAATTTAATTAACCTATCAAAGAAGTTCTCGCAGGGTTCAGCACGAGCTGTGCTATAATATATTTAATGTTTTTAGCTTCATCCAATACTAACTTGCACATGAATTTACGGTTCCATGTTAATTTTTTTCAAATACAATTAATGAACTTATCCCTAAGTCCTACCGACTAAGTCTGTTCATTTTCGAGAATAATGGTTGGAGTTACGTAAGATAGAATCTTTTCAGGCATCGTAGTAATTCTACTCTAGACTAAAATTCAAAACATTATATCTTTAGCAATTTTTCGACTTTTTACTGTAGCTGGAAATGTATATGACCTATCGAACAAGTTGTTACAAGGTTGAGCATGTGATGAGTTACATTACATCAAATGTTTTTTTGTTTTAATTTCTTTACTTACGCTTGACTTTATAGCTACATAATGATTATTTTGAATATATTTATTGGTCCTATCAACTCAGCACTTTGATTTTCGAACATAACGGTCGAAGTTACGTAAGTTAGAATCTGTTCAAGCTTCATAGCACTACTACTTAATGGTAAAATAAAGGATATAAGAATTTTAGCAAGTTCTCAACTTTTTACTGTAGCTGCAAATTTAATTAACATATCAAAGAAGTTCTCGCAGGGTTCAGCTCGACCTGTGCTAAAATATATTTAATGTTTTTAGCTTCATCCAATCCTAGCTTGCACATGAATTTACTGTTCCATGTTAATTTTTTTCAAATACAATTAATTACAAGGTTGAGCATGTGATGAGTTACATTACATCAAATGTTTTTTTATTTTAATTTCTTTACTTACGCTTGACTTTATAGCTGCATAATGATTATTTTGAATATATTTATTGGTCCAATCAACTCAGCACTTTGATTTTCAAACATGACGGTCGAAGTTACGTAAGTTAGAATCTGTTCAAGCTTCATAGCACTACTACTTAATGGTAAAATAAAGGATATAAGAATTTTAGCAAGTTCTCAACTTTTTACTGTAGCTGCAAATTTAATTAACATATCAAAGAAGTTCTCGCAGGGTTCAGCTCGACCTGTGCTAAAATATATTTAATGTTTTTAGCTTCATCCAATCCTAGCTTGCACATGAATTTACTGTTCCATGTTAATTTTTTTCAAATACAATTAATTACAAGGTTGAGCATGTGATGAGTTACATTACATCAAATGTTTTTTTATTTTAATTTCTTTACTTACGCTTGACTTTATAGCTGCATAATGATTATTTTGAATATATTTATTGGTCCTATCAACTCAGCACTTTGATTTTCGAACATAACGGTCGAAGTTACGTAAGTTAGAATCTGTTCAAGCTTCATAGCACTACTACTTAATGGTAAAATAAAGGATATAAGAATTTTAGCAAGTTCTCAACTTTTTACTGTAGCTGCAAATTTAATTAACCTATCAAAGAAGTTCTCGCAGGGTTCAGCTCGACCTGTGCTAAAATATATTTAATGTTTTTAGCTTCATCCAATCCTAGCTTGCACATGAATTTACTGTTCCATGTTAATTTTTTTCAAATACAATTTATGAACTTATCACTAAGTCCTATCGACTAAGTCTGTTCATTTTCGAGCATAATGGTCGGAGTTACGTAAGATAGAAGCTTTTCAGGCTTCGTAGTAATTCTACTCTAGACTAAAATTCAAAACATTATATCTTTAGCAATTTTTCAACTTTTTACTGTAGCTGGGAATGTATATGACCTATCGAACAAGTTGTTACAAGGTTGAGCATGTGATGAGTTACATTACATCAAATGTTTTTTTGTTTTAATTTCTTTACTTACGCTTGACTTTATAGCTACATAATGATTATTTTGAATATATTTATTGGTCCTATCAACTCAGCACTTTGATTTTCGAACATAACGGTCGAAGTTACGTAAGTTAGAATCTGTTCAAGCTTCATAGCACTACTACTTAATGGTAAAATAAAGGATATAATAATTTTAGCAAGTTCTCAACTTTTTACTGTAGCTGCAAATTTAATTAATCTATCAAAGAAGTTCTCGCAGGGTTCAGCACGAGCTGTGCTATAATATATTTAATGTTTTTAGTTTCATCCAATCCTAACTTGCACATGAATTTACACTTCCATGTTAATTTTTTTCAAATACAATTAATGAACTTATCACTAAGTTCTGCCGACTAAGTCTGTTCATTTTCGAGCATAATGGTTGGAGTTACGTAAGATAGAATCTTTTCAGTCTTCGTAGTAATTCTACTCATGACTAAAATTCAAAACATTATACCTTTAGCAATTTTTCATTTTTTACTGTAGCTGGAAATGTATATGACCTATCGAACAAGTTGTTGCAAGGTTGAGCATGTGATGAGTTACGTTACATCGAATGTTTTTTTTTTTTTAATATCTTTACTTTCGCTTGACTTTATGGCTACATAATGATTATTTGGAATATATTCATTGGTCCTGTCAACTCAGCACTTTCATTTTCGAACATAACGGTCGAAGTTACGTAAGTTAGAATCTGTTCAAGCTTCATAGCACTACTACTTAATGGTAAAATAAAGGATATAATAATTTTAGCAAGTTCTCAACTTTTTACTGTAGCAGTAAATTTAATTAACCTATCAAAGAAGTTCTCGCAGGGTTCAGCACAAGTTATGCTATAATATGTTTAATGTTTTAGCTTCATTTAAACCTAACTTGCACATGAATTTACGGTTCCATGTTAATTTTTTTCAAATACAATTAATGTACTTATCACTAAGTCCTATCGACTAAATCTGTTCATTTTCGAGCATAATGGTCGGAGTTACGTAAGATAGAAACTTTTCAGGCTTCGTAGTAATTCTACTCTAGACTAAAATTCAAAACATTATATCTTTAGCAATTTCTCAACTTTTTACTGTAGCTGGGAATGTATATGACCTATCGAACAAGTTGTTACAAGGTTGAGCATGTGATGAGTTACATTACATCAAATGTTTTTTTGTTTTAATTTCTTTACTTACGCTTGACTTTATAGCTACATAATGATTATTTTGAATATATTTATTGGTCCTATCAACTCAGCACTTTGATTTTCGAACATAACGGTCGAAGTTACGTAAGTTAGAATCTGTTCAAGCTTCATAGCACTACTACTTAATGGTAAAATAAAGGATATAATAATTTTAGCAAGTTCTCAACTTTTTACTGTAGCTGCAAATTTAATTAACCTATCAAAGAAGTTCTCGCAGGGTTCAGCACGAGCTGTGCTATAATATATTTAATGTTTTTAGCTTCATCCAATACTAACTTGCACATGAATTTACGGTTCCATGTTAATTTTTTTCAAATACAATTAATGAACTTATCCCTAAGTCCTACCGACTAAGTCTGTTCATTTTCGAGCATAATGGTTGGAGTTACGTAAGATAGAATCTTTTCAGGCATCGTAGTAATTCTACTCTAGACTAAAATTCAAAACATTATATCTTTAGCAATTTTTCAACTTTTTACTGTAGCTGGAAATGTATATGACCTATCGAACAAGTTGTTACAAGGTTGAGCATGTGATGAGTTACATTACATCAAATGTTTTTTTGTTTTAATTTCTTTACTTACGCTTGACTTTATAGCTACATAATGATTATTTTGAATATATTTATTGGTCCTATCAACTCAGCACTTTGATTTTCGAACATAACGGTCGAAGTTACGTAAGTTAGAATCTGTTCAAGCTTCATAGCACTACTACTTAATGGTAAAATAAAGGATATAATAATTTTAGCAAGTTCTCAACTTTTTACTGTAGCTGCAAATTTAATTAACCTATCAAAGAAGTTCTCGCAGGGTTCAGCACGAGCTGTGCTATAATATATTTAATGTTTTTAGCTTCATCCAATACTAACTTGCACATGAATTTACGGTTCCATGTTAATTTTTTTCAAATACAATTAATGAACTTATCCCTAAGTCCTACCGACTAAGTCTGTTCATTTTCGAGCATAATGGTTGGAGTTACGTAAGATAGAATCTTTTCAGGCATCGTAGTAATTCTACTCTAGACTAAAATTCAAAACATTATATCTTTAGCAATTTTTCAACTTTTTACTGTAGCTGGAAATGTATATGACCTATCGAACAAGTTGTTACAAGGTTGAGCATGTGATGAGTTACATTACATCAAATGTTTTTTTGTTTCAATTTCTTTACTTACGCTTGACTTTATAGCTACATAATGATTATTTTGAATATATTTATTGGTCCTATCAACTCAGCACTTTGATTTTCGAACATAACGGTCGAAGTTACGTAAGTTAGAATCTGTTCAAGCTTCATAGCACTACTACTTAATGATAAAATAAAGGATATAATAATTTTAGCAAGTTCTCAACTTTTTACTGTAGCTGCAAATTTAATTAATCTATCAAAGAAGTTCTCGCAGGGTTCAGCACGAGCTGTGCTATAATATATTTAATGTTTTTAGCTTCATCCAATCCTAACTTGCACATGAATTTACGGTTCCATGTTAATTTTTTTCAAATACAATTAATGAACTTATCCCTAAGTCCTACCGACTAAGTCTGTTCATTTTCGAGCATAATGGTTGGAGTTACGTAAGATAGAATCTTTTCAGGCATCGTAGTAATTCTACTCTAGACTAAAATTCAAAACATTATATCTTTAGCAATTTTTCAACTTTTTACTGTAGCTGGAAATGTATATGACCTATCGAACAAGTTGTTACAAGGTTGAGCATGTGATGAGTTACATTACATCAAATGTTTTTTTGTTTTAATTTCTTTACTTACGCTTGACTTTATAGCTACATAATGATTATTTTGAATATATTTATTGGTCCTATCAACTCAGCACTTTGATTTTCGAACATAACGGTCGAAGTTACGTAAGTTAGAATCTGTTCAAGCTTCATAGCACTACTACTTAATGGTAAAATAAAGGATATAAGAATTTTAGCAAGTTCTCAACTTTTTACTGTAGCTGCAAATTTAATTAACATATCAAAGAAGTTCTCGCAGGGTTCAGCTCGACCTGTGCTAAAATATATTTAATGTTTTTAGCTTCATCCAATCCTAGCTTGCACATGAATTTACTGTTCCATGTTAATTTTTTTCAAATACAATTAATTACAAGGTTGAGCATGTGATGAGTTACATTACATCAAATGTTTTTTTATTTTAATTTCTTTACTTACGCTTGACTTTATAGCTGCATAATGATTATTTTGAATATATTTATTGGTCCAATCAACTCAGCACTTTGATTTTCAAACATGACGGTCGAAGTTACGTAAGTTAGAATCTGTTCAAGCTTCATAGCACTACTACTTAATGGTAAAATAAAGGATATAAGAATTTTAGCAAGTTCTCAACTTTTTACTGTAGCTGCAAATTTAATTAACATATCAAAGAAGTTCTCGCAGGGTTCAGCTCGACCTGTGCTAAAATATATTTAATGTTTTTAGCTTCATCCAATCCTAGCTTGCACATGAATTTACTGTTCCATGTTAATTTTTTTCAAATACAATTAATTACAAGGTTGAGCATGTGATGAGTTACATTACATCAAATGTTTTTTTATTTTAATTTCTTTACTTACGCTTGACTTTATAGCTGCATAATGATTATTTTGAATATATTTATTGGTCCTATCAACTCAGCACTTTGATTTTCGAACATAACGGTCGAAGTTACGTAAGTTAGAATCTGTTCAAGCTTCATAGCACTACTACTTAATGGTAAAATAAAGGATATAAGAATTTTAGCAAGTTCTCAACTTTTTACTGTAGCTGCAAATTTAATTAACCTATCAAAGAAGTTCTCGCAGGGTTCAGCTCGACCTGTGCTAAAATATATTTAATGTTTTTAGCTTCATCCAATCCTAGCTTGCACATGAATTTACTGTTCCATGTTAATTTTTTTCAAATACAATTTATGAACTTATCACTAAGTCCTATCGACTAAGTCTGTTCATTTTCGAGCATAATGGTCGGAGTTACGTAAGATAGAAGCTTTTCAGGCTTCGTAGTAATTCTACTCTAGACTAAAATTCAAAACATTATATCTTTAGCAATTTTTCAACTTTTTACTGTAGCTGGGAATGTATATGACCTATCGAACAAGTTGTTACAAGGTTGAGCATGTGATGAGTTACATTACATCAAATGTTTTTTTGTTTTAATTTCTTTACTTACGCTTGACTTTATAGCTACATAATGATTATTTTGAATATATTTATTGGTCCTATCAACTCAGCACTTTGATTTTCGAACATAACGGTCGAAGTTACGTAAGTTAGAATCTGTTCAAGCTTCATAGCACTACTACTTAATGGTAAAATAAAGGATATAATAATTTTAGCAAGTTCTCAACTTTTTACTGTAGCTGCAAATTTAATTAATCTATCAAAGAAGTTCTCGCAGGGTTCAGCACGAGCTGTGCTATAATATATTTAATGTTTTTAGTTTCATCCAATCCTAACTTGCACATGAATTTACACTTCCATGTTAATTTTTTTCAAATACAATTAATGAACTTATCACTAAGTTCTGCCGACTAAGTCTGTTCATTTTCGAGCATAATGGTTGGAGTTACGTAAGATAGAATCTTTTCAGTCTTCGTAGTAATTCTACTCATGACTAAAATTCAAAACATTATACCTTTAGCAATTTTTCATTTTTTACTGTAGCTGGAAATGTATATGACCTATCGAACAAGTTGTTGCAAGGTTGAGCATGTGATGAGTTACGTTACATCGAATGTTTTTTTTTTTTTAATATCTTTACTTTCGCTTGACTTTATGGCTACATAATGATTATTTGGAATATATTCATTGGTCCTGTCAACTCAGCACTTTCATTTTCGAACATAACGGTCGAAGTTACGTAAGTTAGAATCTGTTCAAGCTTCATAGCACTACTACTTAATGGTAAAATAAAGGATATAATAATTTTAGCAAGTTCTCAACTTTTTACTGTAGCAGTAAATTTAATTAACCTATCAAAGAAGTTCTCGCAGGGTTCAGCACAAGTTATGCTATAATATGTTTAATGTTTTAGCTTCATTTAAACCTAACTTGCACATGAATTTACGGTTCCATGTTAATTTTTTTCAAATACAATTAATGTACTTATCACTAAGTCCTATCGACTAAATCTGTTCATTTTCGAGCATAATGGTCGGAGTTACGTAAGATAGAAACTTTTCAGGCTTCGTAGTAATTCTACTCTAGACTAAAATTCAAAACATTATATCTTTAGCAATTTCTCAACTTTTTACTGTAGCTGGGAATGTATATGACCTATCGAACAAGTTGTTACAAGGTTGAGCATGTGATGAGTTACATTACATCAAATGTTTTTTTGTTTTAATTTCTTTACTTACGCTTGACTTTATAGCTACATAATGATTATTTTGAATATATTTATTGGTCCTATCAACTCAGCACTTTGATTTTCGAACATAACGGTCGAAGTTACGTAAGTTAGAATCTGTTCAAGCTTCATAGCACTACTACTTAATGGTAAAATAAAGGATATAATAATTTTAGCAAGTTCTCAACTTTTTACTGTAGCTGCAAATTTAATTAACCTATCAAAGAAGTTCTCGCAGGGTTCAGCACGAGCTGTGCTATAATATATTTAATGTTTTTAGCTTCATCCAATACTAACTTGCACATGAATTTACGGTTCCATGTTAATTTTTTTCAAATACAATTAATGAACTTATCCCTAAGTCCTACCGACTAAGTCTGTTCATTTTCGAGCATAATGGTTGGAGTTACGTAAGATAGAATCTTTTCAGGCATCGTAGTAATTCTACTCTAGACTAAAATTCAAAACATTATATCTTTAGCAATTTTTCAACTTTTTACTGTAGCTGGAAATGTATATGACCTATCGAACAAGTTGTTACAAGGTTGAGCATGTGATGAGTTACATTACATCAAATGTTTTTTTGTTTTAATTTCTTTACTTACGCTTGACTTTATAGCTACATAATGATTATTTTGAATATATTTATTGGTCCTATCAACTCAGCACTTTGATTTTCGAACATAACGGTCGAAGTTACGTAAGTTAGAATCTGTTCAAGCTTCATAGCACTACTACTTAATGGTAAAATAAAGGATATAATAATTTTAGCAAGTTCTCAACTTTTTACTGTAGCTGCAAATTTAATTAACCTATCAAAGAAGTTCTCGCAGGGTTCAGCACGAGCTGTGCTATAATATATTTAATGTTTTTAGCTTCATCCAATACTAACTTGCACATGAATTTACGGTTCCATGTTAATTTTTTTCAAATACAATTAATGAACTTATCCCTAAGTCCTACCGACTAAGTCTGTTCATTTTCGAGCATAATGGTTGGAGTTACGTAAGATAGAATCTTTTCAGGCATCGTAGTAATTCTACTCTAGACTAAAATTCAAAACATTATATCTTTAGCAATTTTTCAACTTTTTACTGTAGCTGGAAATGTATATGACCTATCGAACAAGTTGTTACAAGGTTGAGCATGTGATGAGTTACATTACATCAAATGTTTTTTTGTTTCAATTTCTTTACTTACGCTTGACTTTATAGCTACATAATGATTATTTTGAATATATTTATTGGTCCTATCAACTCAGCACTTTGATTTTCGAACATAACGGTCGAAGTTACGTAAGTTAGAATCTGTTCAAGCTTCATAGCACTACTACTTAATGATAAAATAAAGGATATAATAATTTTAGCAAGTTCTCAACTTTTTACTGTAGCTGCAAATTTAATTAATCTATCAAAGAAGTTCTCGCAGGGTTCAGCACGAGCTGTGCTATAATATATTTAATGTTTTTAGCTTCATCCAATCCTAACTTGCACATGAATTTACGGTTCCATGTTAATTTTTTTCAAATACAATTAATGAACTTATCCCTAAGTCCTACCGACTAAGTCTGTTCATTTTCGAGCATAATGGTTGGAGTTACGTAAGATAGAATCTTTTCAGGCATCGTAGTAATTCTACTCTAGACTAAAATTCAAAACATTATATCTTTAGCAATTTTTCAACTTTTTACTGTAGCTGGAAATGTATATGACCTATCGAACAAGTTGTTACAAGGTTGAGCATGTGATGAGTTACATTACATCAAATGTTTTTTTGTTTTAATTTCTTTACTTACGCTTGACTTTATAGCTACATAATGATTATTTTGAATATATTTATTGGTCCTATCAACTCAGCACTTTGATTTTCGAACATAACGGTCGAAGTTACGTAAGTTAGAATCTGTTCAAGCTTCATAGCACTACTACTTAATGATAAAATAAAGGATATAATAATTTTAGCAAGTTCTCAACTTTTTACTGTAGCTGCAAATTTAATTAATCTATCAAAGAAGTTCTCGCAGGGTTCAGCACGAGCTGTGCTATAATATATTTAATGTTTTTAGCTTCATCCAATCCTAACTTGCACATGAATTTACGGTTCCATGTTAATTTTTTTCTAATACAATTAATGAACTTATCACTAAGTTCTACCGACTAAGTCTGTTCATTTTCGAGCATAATGGTTGGAGTTACGTAAGATAGAATCTTTTCAGGCTTCGTAGTAATTCTACTCATGACTAAAATTCAAAACATTATATCTTTAGCAATTTTTCAACTTTTTACTGTAGCTGGGAATGTATATGACCTATCGAACAAGTTGTTACAAGCTTGAGCATGTGATGAGTTACATTACATCAAATGTTTTTTTGTTTTAATTTCTTTACTTACGCTTGACTTTATAGCTACATAATGATTATTTTGAATATATTTATTGGTCCAATCAACTCAGCACTTTGATTTTCAAACATGACGGTCGAAGTTACGTAAGTTAGAATCTGTGCAAGCTTCATAGCACTACTACTTAATGGTAAAATAAAGGATATAATAATTTTAGCAAGTTCTCAACTTTTTCTGTAGCTGCAAATTTAATTAACCTATCAAAGAAGTTCTCGCAGGGTTCAGCACGAGCTGTGCTATAATATATTTAATGTTTTTAGCTTCATCCAATCCTAACTTGCACATGAATTTACGGTTCCATGTTAATTTTTTTCAAATACAATTAATGTACTTATCACTAAGTCCTATCGACTAAATCTGTTCATTTTCGAGCATAATGGTCGGAGTTACGTAAGATAGAAACTTTTCAGGCTTCGTAGTAATTCTACTCTAGACTAAAATTCAAAACATTATATCTTTAGCAATTTTTCAACTTTTTACTGTAGCTGGGAATGTATATGACCTATCGAACAAGTTGTTACAAGGTTGAGCATGTGATGAGTTACATTACATCAAATGTTTTTTTGTTTTAATTTCTTTACTTACGCTTGACTTTATAGCTGCATAATGATTATTTTGAATATATTTATTGGTCCTATCAACTCAGCACTTTGATTTTCGAACATAACGGTCGAAGTTACGTAAGTTAGAATCTGTTCAAGCTTCATAGCACTACTACTTAATGTAAAATAAAGGATATAATAATTTTAGCAAGTTCTCAACTTTTTACTGTAGCTGCAAATTTAATTAACCTATCAAAGAAGTTCTCGCAGGGTTCAGCACGAGCTGTGCTATAATATATTTAATGTTTTTAGCTTCATCCAATACTAACTTGCACATGAATTTACGGTTCCATGTTAATTTTTTTCAAATACAATTAATGAACTTATCCCTAAGTCCTACCGACTAAGTCTGTTCATTTTCGAGCATAATGGTTGGAGTTACGTAAGATAGAATCTTTTCAGGCATCGTAGTAATTCTACTCTAGACTAAAATTCAAAACATTATATCTTTAGCAATTTTTCAACTTTTTACTGTAGCTGGAAATGTATATGACCTATCGAACAAGTTGTTACAAGGTTGAGCATGTGATGAGTTACATTACATCAAATGTTTTTTTGTTTTAATTTCTTTACTTACGCTTGACTTTATAGCTACATAATGATTATTTTGAATATATTTATTGGTCCTATCAACTCAGCACTTTGATTTTCGAACATAACGGTCGAAGTTACGTAAGTTAGAATCTGTTCAAGCTTCATAGCACTACTACTTAATGATAAAATAAAGGATATAATAATTTTAGCAAGTTCTCAACTTTTTACTGTAGCTGCAAATTTAATTAATCTATCAAAGAAGTTCTCGCAGGGTTCAGCACGAGCTGTGCTATAATATATTTAATGTTTTTAGCTTCATCCAATCCTAACTTGCACATGAATTTACGGTTCCATGTTAATTTTTTTCAAATACAATTAAAGAACTTATCACTAAGTTCTACCGACTTAGTCTGTTCATTTTCGAGCATAATGGTTGGAGTTACGTAAGATAGAATCTTTTCAGGCTTCGTAGTAATTCTACTCATGACTAAAATTCAAAACATTATACCTTTAGCAATTTTTCATTTTTTACTGTAGCTGGAAATGTATATGACCTATCGAACAAGTTGTTGCAAGGTTGAGCATGTGATGAGTTACGTTACATCGAATGTTTTTTTTTTTTTTAATATCTTTACTTTCGCTTCACTTTATGGCTACATAATGATTATTTGGAATATATTCATTGGTCCTGTCAACTCAGCACTTTCATTTTCGAACATAACGGTCGAAGTTACGTAAGTTAGAATCTGTTCAAGCTTCATAGCACTACTACTTAATGGTAAAATAAAGGATATAATAATTTTAGCAAGTTCTCAACTTTTTACTGTAGCAGTAAATTTAATTAACCTATCAAAGAAGTTCTCGCAGGGTTCAGCACAAGTTATGCTATAATATGTTTAATGTTTTAGCTTCATTTAAACCTAACTTGCACATGAATTTACGGTTCCATGTTAATTTTTTTCAAATACAATTAATGTACTTATCACTAAGTCCTGCCGACTAAGTCTGTTCATTTTCGAGCATAATGGTCGGAGTTACATAAGATAGAAACTTTTCAGGCTTCGTAGTAATTCTACTCTAGACTAAAATTCAAAACATTATATCTTTAGCAATTTTTCATTTTTTACTGTAGCTGGAAATGTATATGACCTATCGAACAAGTTGTTGCAAGGTTGAGCATGTGATGAGTTACGTTACATCGAATGTTTTTTTTTTTTAATATCTTTACTTTCGCTTGACTTTATGGCTACATAATGATTATTTGGAATATATTCATTGGTCCTGTCAACTCAGCACTTTCATTTTCGAACATAACGGTCGAAGTTACGTAAGTTAGAATCTGTTCAAGCTTCATAGCACTACTACTTAATGGTAAAATAAAGGATATAATAATTTTAGCAAGTTCTCAACTTTTTACTGTAGCAGTAAATTTAATTAACCTATCAAAGAAGTTCTCGCAGGGTTCAGCACAAGTTATGCTATAATATGTTTAATGTTTTGGCTTCATTTAAACCTAACTTGCACATGAATTTACGGTTCCATGTTAATTTTTTTCAAATACAATTAATGTACTTATCACTAAGTCCTGCCGACTAAGTCTGTTCATTTTCGAGCATAATGGTCGGAGTTACATAAGATAGAAACTTTTCAGGCTTCGTAGTAATTCTACTCTAGACTAAAATTCAAAACATTATATCTTTAGCAATTTTTCAACTTTTTACTGTAGCTGGGAATGTATATGACCTATCGAACAAGTTGTTACAAGCTTGAGCATGTGATGAGTTACATTACATCAAATGTTTTTTTGTTTTAATTTCTTTACTTACGCTTGACTTTATAGCTACATAATGATTATTTTGAATATATTTATTGGTCCTATCAACTCAGCACTTTGATTTTCGAACGTAACGGTCGAAGTTACGTAAGTTAGATTCTGTTCAAGCTTCATAGCACTACTACTTAATGGTAAAATAAAGGATATAAAAATTTTAGCAAGTTCTCAACTTTTACTGTAGCTGCAAATTTAATTAACCTATTACAGAAGTTCTCGCAGGGTTCAGCTCGACCTGTGCTAAAATATATTTAATGTTTTTAGGTTCATCCAATCCTAACTTGCACATGAATTTACGGTTCCATGTTAATTTTTTTCAAATACAATTAATGAACTTATCACTAAGCCCTATCGACTAAGTCTGTTCATTTTCGAGCATAATGGTCGGAGTTACGTAAGATAGAAACTTTTCAGGCTTCGTAGTAATTCTACTCTAGACTAAAATTCAAAACATTATATCTTTAGCAAGTTTTCAACTTTTTACTGTAGCTGGGAATGTATATGACCTATCGAACAAGTTGTTACAAGGTTGAGCATGTGATGAGTTACATTACATCAAATGTTTTTTTATTTTAATTTCTTTACTTACGCTTGACTTTATTGCTGCATAATGATTATTTGGAATATACTCATTGGTCCTCTCAACTCAGCACTTTCATTTTCGAACATAACGGTCGAAGTTACGTAAGTTAGAATCTGTTCAAGCTTCATAGCACTACTACTTAATGGTAAAATAAAGGATATAATAATTTTAGCAAGTTCTCAACTTTTTACTGTAGCAGTAAATTTAATTAACCTATCAAAGAAGTTCTCGCAGGGTTCAGCACAAGTTATGCTATAATATGTTTAATGTTTTAGCTTCATTAAAACCTAACTTGCACATGAATTTACGGTTCCATGTTAATTTTTTTCAAATACAATTAATGTACTTATCACTAAGTCCTGCCGACTAAGTCTGTTCATTTTCGAGCATAATGGTCGGAGTTACATAAGATAGAAACTTTTCAGGCTTCGTAGTAATTCTACTCTAGACTAAAATTCAAAACATTATATCTTTAGCAATTTTTCAACTTTTTACTGTAGCTGGGAATGTATATGACCTATCGAACAAGTTGTTACAAGCTTGAGCATGTGATGAGTTACATTACATCAAATGTTTTTTTGTTTTAATTTCTTTACTTACGCTTGACTTTATAGCTACATAATGATTATTTTGAATATATTTATTGGTCCTATCAACTCAGCACTTTGATTTTCGAACATAACGGTCGAAGTTACGTAAGTTAGAATCTGTTCAAGCTTCATAGCACTACTACTTAATGGTAAAATAAAGGATATAAGAATTTTAGCAAGTTCTCAACTTTTTACTGTAGCTGCAAATTTAATTAACCTATCAAAGAAGTTCTCGCAGGGTTCAGCTCGACCTGTGCTAAAATATATTTAATGTTTTTAGCTTCATCCAATCCTAGCTTCCACATGAATTTACTGTTCCATGTTAATTTTTTTAAAATACAATTAATGAACTTATCACTAAGTCCTATCGACTAAGTCTGTTCATTTTCGAGCATAATGGTCGGAGTTACGTAAGATAGAAGCTTTTCAGGCTTCGTAGTAATTCTACTCTAGACTAAAATTCAAAACATTATATCTTTAGCAATTTTTCAACTTTTTACTGTAGCTGGGAATGTATATGACCTATCGAACAAGTTGTTACAAGCTTGAGCATGTGATGAGTTACATTACATCAAATGTTTTTTTGTTTTAATTTCTTTACTTACGCTTGACTTTATAGCTACATAATGATTATTTTGAATATATTTATTGGTCCTATCAACTCAGCACTTTGATTTTCGAACATAACGGTCGAAGTTACGTAAGTTAGAATCTGTTCAAGCTTCATAGCACTACTACTTAATGGTAAAATAAAGGATATAATAATTTTAGCAAGTTCTCAACTTTTTACTGTAGCAGTAAATTTAATTAACCTATCAAAGAAGTTCTCGCAGGGTTCAGCACAAGTTATGCTATAATATGTTTAATGTTTTAGCTTCATTTAAACCTAACTTGCACATGAATTTACGGTTCCATGTTAATTTTTTTCAAATACAATTAATGTACTTATCACTAAGTCCTGCCGACTAAGTCTGTTCATTTTCGAGCATAATGGTCGGAGTTACATAAGATAGAAACTTTTCAGGCTTCGTAGTAATTCTACTCTAGACTAAAATTCAAAACATTATATCTTTAGCAATTTTTCAACTTTTTGTAGTAGTGCTTCATAGCACTACTACTTAATGGTAAAATAAAGGATATAATAATTTTAGCAAGTTCTCAACTTTTTCTGTAGCTGCAAATTTAATTAACCTATCAAAGAAGTTCTCGCAGGGTTCAGCACGAGCTGTGCTATAATATATTTAATGTTTTTAGCTTCATCCAATCCTAACTTGCACATGAATTTACGGTTCCATGTTAATTTTTTTCAAATACAATTAATGTACTTATCACTAAGTCCTATCGACTAAATCTGTTCATTTTCGAGCATAATGGTCGGAGTTACGTAAGATAGAAACTTTTCAGGCTTCGTAGTAATTCTACTTTAGACTAAAATTCAAAACATTATATCTTTAGCAATTTTTCAACTTTTTACTGTAGCTGGGAATGTATATGACCTATCGAACAAGTTGTTACAAGGTTGAGCATGTGATGAGTTACATTAGATCAAATGTTTTTTTGTTTTAATTTCTTTACTTACGCTTGACTTTATAGCTGCATAATGATTATTTTGAATATATTTATTGGTCCTACCAACTCAGCACTTTGATTTTCGAACATAACGGTCGAAGTTACGTAAGTTAGAATCTGTTCAAGCTTCATAGCACTACTACTTAATGGTAAAATAAAGAATATAATAATTTTAGCAAGTTCTCAACTTTTTACTGTAGCTGCAAATTTAATTAACCTATCAAAGAAGTTCTCACAGGGTTCAGCACGAGCTGTGCTATAATATATTTAATGTTTTTAGCTTCATCCAATCCTAACTTGCACATGAATTTACGGTTCCATGTTAATTTTTTTCAAATACAATTAATGAACTTATCCCTAAGTCCTACCGACTAAATCTGTTCATTTTCGAGCATAATGGTTGGAGTTACGTAAGATAGAATCTTTTCAGGCTTCGTAGTAATTCTACTCATGACTAAAATTCAAAACATTATACCTTTAGCAATATTTCATTTTTTACTGTAGCTGGAAATGTATATGACCTATCGAACAAGTTGTTGCAAGGTTGAGCATGTGATGAGTTACGTTACATCTAATGTTTTTTTTTTAATATCTTTACTTTCGCTTGACTTTATGGCTACATAATGATTATTTGGAATATATTCATTGGTCCTCTCAACTCAGCACTTTCATTTTCGAACATAACGGTCGAAGTTACGTAAGTTAGAATCTGTTAAAGCTTCATAGCACTACTACTTAATGGTAAAATAAAGGATATAATAATTTTAGCAAGTTCTCAACTTTTTACTGTAGCAGTAAATTTAATTAACCTATCAAAGAAGTTCTCGCAGGGTTCAGCACAAGTTATGCTATAATATGTTTAATGTTTTAGCTTCATTAAAACCTAACTTGCACATGAATTTACGGTTCCATGTTAATTTTTTTCAAATACAATTAATGTACTTATCACTAAGTCCTGCCGACTAAGTCTGTTCATTTTCGAGCATAATGGTCGGAGTTACATAAGATAGAAACTTTTCAGGCTTCGTAGTAATTCTACTCTAGACTAAAATTCAAAACATTATATCTTTAGCAATTTTTCAACTTTTTACTGTAGCTGGGAATGTATATGACCTATCGAACAAGTTGTTACAAGCTTGAGCATGTGATGAGTTACATTACATCAAATGATTTTTTGTTTTAATTTCTTTACTTACGCTTGACTTTATAGCTACATAATGATTATTTTGAATATATTTATTGGTCCTATCAACTCAGCACTTTGATTTTCGAACATAACGGTCGAAGTTACGTAAGTTAGATTCTGTTCAAGCTTCATAGCACTACTACTTAATGGTAAAATAAAGGATATAAAAATTTTAGCAAGTTCTCAACTTTTACTGTAGCTGCAAATTTAATTAACATATTACAGAAGTTCTCGCAGGGTTCAGCTCGACCTGTGCTAAAATATATTTAATGTTTTTAGGTTCATCCAATCCTAACTTGCACATGAATTTACGGTTCCATGTTAATTTTTTTCAAATACAATTAATGAACTTATCACTAAGCCCTATCGACTAAGTCTGTTCATTTTCGAGCATAATGGTCGGAGTTACGTAAGATAGAAACTTTTCAGGCTTCGTAGTAATTCTACTCAAGACTAAAATTCAAAACATTATATCTTTAGCAAGTTTTCAACTTTTTACTGTAGCTGCAACTTTAATTAACCTATCAAAGAAGTTCTCGCAGGGTTCAGCACAAGTTATGCTATAATATGTTTAATGTTTTAGCTTCATCCAAACCTAACTTGCACATGAATTTACGGTTCCATGTTAATTTTTTTCAAATACAATTAATGTACTTATCACTAAGTCCTACCGACTAAGTCTGTTCATTTTCGAGCATAATGGTCGGAGTTACATAAGATAGAAACTTTTCAGGCTTCGTAGTAATTCTACTCTAGACTAAAATTCAAAACATTATATCTTTAGCAATTTTTCAACTTTTTACTGTAGCTGGGAATGTATATGACCTATCGAACAAGTTGTTACAAGGTTGAGCATGTGATGAGTTACATTACATCAAATGTTTTTTTATTTTAATTTCTTTACTTACGCTTGACTTTATAGCTGCATAATGATTATTTTGAATATATTTATTGGTCCAATCAACTCAGCACTTTGATTTTCGAACATGACGGTCGAAGTTACGTAAGTTAGAATCTGTTCAAGCTTCATAGCACTACTACTTAATGGTAAAATAAAGGATATAATAATTTTAGCAAGTTCTCAACTTTTTCTGTAGCTGCAAATTTAATTAACCTATCAAAGAAGTTCTCGCAGGGTTCAGCACGAGCTGTGCTATAATATATTTAATGTTTTTAGCTTCATCCAATCCTAACTTGCACATGAATTTACGGTTCCATGTTAATTTTTTTCAAATACAATTAATGTACTTATCACTAAGTCCTATCGACTAAATCTGTTCATTTTCGAGCATAATGGTCGGAGTTACGTAAGATAGAAACTTTTCAGGCTTCGTAGTAATTCTACTCTAGACTAAAATTCAAAACATTATATCTTTAGCAATTTTTCAACTTTTTACTGTAGCTGGGAATGTATATGACCTATCGAACAAGTTGTTACAAGGTTGAGCATGTGATGAGTTACATTACATCAAATGTTTTTTTGTTTTAATTTCTTTACTTACGCTTGACTTTATAGCTGCATAATGATTATTTTGAATATATTTATTGGTCCTACCAACTCAGCACTTTGATTTTCGAACATAACGGTCGAAGTTACGTAAGTTAGAATCTGTTCAAGCTTCATAGCACTACTACTTAATGGTAAAATAAAGGATATAATAATTTTAGCAAGTTCTCAACTTTTTACTGTAGCTGCAAATTTAATTAACCTATCAAAGAAGTTCTCGCAGGGTTCAGCACGAGCTGTGCTATAATATATTTAATGTTTTTAGCTTCATCCAATCCTAACTTGCACATGAATTTACGGTTCCATGTTAATTTTTTTCAAATACAATTAATGAACTTATCCCTAAGTCCTACCGACTAAGTCTGTTCATTTTCGAGCATAATGGTTGGAGTTACGTAAGATAGAATCTTTTCAGGCTTCGTAGTAATTCTACTCATGACTAAAATTCAAAACATTATACCTTTAGCAATATTTCATTTTTTACTGTAGCTGGAAATGTATATGACCTATCGAACAAGTTGTTGCAAGGTTGAGCATGTGATGAGTTACGTTACATCTAATGTTTTTTTTTTAATATCTTTACTTTCGCTTGACTTTATGGCTACATAATGATTATTTGGAATATACTCATTGGTCCTCTCAACTCAGTACTTTCATTTTCGAACCTAACGGTCGAAGTTACGTAAGTTAGAATCTGTTCAAGCTTCATAGCACTACTACTTAATCATAAAATAAAGGATATAATAATTTTAGCAAGTCTCAACTTTTTACTGTAGCAGCAAATTTAATTAACCTATCAAAGAAGTTCTCGCAGGCTTCAGCACAATTTATGCTATAATATATTTAATGTTTTAGCTTCATCCAATCCTAACTTGCACATGAATTTACGGTTCCATGTTAATTTTTTTCAAATACAATTAATGAACTTATCCCTAAGTCCTACCGACTAAGTCTGTTCATTTTCGAGCATAATGGTTGGAGTTACGTAAGATAGAATCTTTTCAGGCTTCGTAGTAATTCTACTCATGACTAAAATTCAAAACATTATATCTTTAGCAATTTTTCAACTTTTTACTGTAGCTGGGAATGTATATGACCTATCGAACAAGTTGTTACAAGGTTGAGCATGTGATGAGTTACATTACATCAAATGTTTTTTTGTTTTAATTTCTTTACTTACGCTTGACTTTATAGCTGCATAATGATTATTTTGAATATATTTATTGGTCCTATCAACTCAGCACTTTGATTTTCGAACATAACGGTCGAAGTTACGTAAGTTAGAATCTGTTCAAGCTTCATAGCACTACTACTTAATGGTAAAATAAAGGATATAATAATTTTAGCAAGTTCTCAACTTTTACTGTAGCTGCAAATTTAATTAACCTATCACAGAAGTTCTCGCAGGGTTCAGCTCGACCTGTGCTAAAATATATTTAATGTTCTTAGGTTCATCCAATCCTAACTTGCACATGAATTTACGGTTCCATGTTAATTTTTTTCAAATACAATTAATGAACTTATCACTAAGCCCTATCGACTAAGTCTGTTCATTTTCGAGCATAATGGTCGGAGTTACGTAAGATAGAAACTTTTCAGGCTTCGTAGTAATTCTACTCAAGACTAAAATTCAAAACATTATATCTTTAGCAAGTTTTCAACTTTTTACTGTAGCTGCAAATTTAATTAACCTATCAAAGAAGTTCTCGCAGGGTTCAGCACAAGTTATGCTATAATATATTTAATGTTTTTAGCTTCATCCAATCCTAACTTGCACATGAATTTACGGTTAAATGTAAATTTTTTTCAAATACAATTAATGAACTTATCACTAAGCCCTATCGACTAAGTCTGTTCATTTTCGAGCATAATGGTCGGAGTTACGTAAGATAGAAACTTTTCAGGCTTCGTAGTAATTCTACTCAAGACTAAAATTCAAAACATTATATCTTTAGCAATTCTTCAACTTTTTACTGTAGCTGGAAATGTATATGACCTATCGAACAAGTTGTTACAAGTTTGAGCATGTGATGAGTTACATTACATCAAATGTTTTTTTGTTTTAATTTCTTTACTTACGCTTGACTTTATAGCTACATAATGATTATTTTGAATATATTTATTGGTCCTATCAACTCAGCACTTTGATTTTCGAACATAACGGTCGAAGTTACGTAAGTTAGAATCTGTTCAAGCTTCATAGCACTACTACTTAATGGTAAAATAAAGGATATAATAATTTTAGCAAGTTCTCAACTTTTTACTGTAGCTGCAAATTTAATTAACCTATCAAAGAAGTTCTCGCAGGGTTCAGCACGAGCTGTGCTGAACCCTGAAAAAATAATATATTTAATGTTTTTAGCTTCATCCAATCCTAACTTGCACATGAATTTACGGTTCCATGTTAATTTTTTTCAAATACAATTAATGAACTTATCCCTAAGTCCTACCGACTAAGTCTGTTCATTTTCGAGCATAATGGTTGGAGTTACGTAAGATAGAATCTTTTCAGGCTTCGTAGTAATTCTACTCATGACTAAAATTCAAAACATTATACCTTTAGCAATATTTCATTTTTTACTGTAGCTGGAAATGTATATGACCTATCGAACAAGTTGTTGCAAGGTTGAGCATGTGATGAGTTACATTACATCAAATGTTTTTTTGTTTTAATTTCTTTACTTACGCTTGACTTGATAGCTAAATAATGATTATTTGGAATATATTCATTGGTCCTATCAACTCGGCACTTTCATTTTCGAACATAACGGCAGAAGTTACGTAAGTTAGAATCTGTTCAACTTCATAGCACTTCTACTTGAGGGTAAAATAAAGGACATAATAATCTTAGCAAGTTCTCAACGTTTTACTGTAGCTGCAAAATTAATTAACCTATCAAAGGAGTATTCGCAGGGTTCAGCACTTCCTGTGCTAAAATATATTTAATGTTTTTAGCTTCATCCAATCCTAACTTGCACATGAATTTACGGTTCCATGTTAATTTTTTTCTAATACAATTAATGAACTTATCACTAAGTTCTACCGACTAAGTCTGTTCATTTTCGAGCATAATGGTTGGAGTTACGTAAGATAGAATCTTTTCAGGCTTCGTAGTAATTCTACTCATGACTAAAATTCAAAACATTATACCTTTAGCAATTTTTCAACTTTTTACTGTAGCTGGGAATGTATATGACCTATCGAACAAGTTGTTACAAGCTTGAGCATGTGATGAGTTACATTACATCAAATGTTTTTTTGTTTTAATTTCTTTACTTACGCTTGACTTTATAGCTACATAATGATTATTTTGAATATATTTATTGGTCCAATCAACTCAGCACTTTGATTTTCAAACATGACGGTCGAAGTTACGTAAGTTAGAATCTGTTCAAGCTTCATAGCACTACTACTTAATGGTAAAATAAAGGATATAATAATTTTAGCAAGTTCTCAACTTTTTCTGTAGCTGCAAATTTAATTAACCTATCAAAGAAGTTCTCGCAGGGTTCAGCACGAGCTGTGCTATAATATATTTAATGTTTTTAGCTTCATCCAATCCTAACTTGCACATGAATTTACGGTTCCATGTTAATTTTTTTCAAATACAATTAATGTACTTATCACTAAGTCCTATCGACTAAATCTGTTCATTTTCGAGCATAATGGTCGGAGTTACGTAAGATAGAAACTTTTCAGGCTTCGTAGTAATTCTACTCTAGACTAAAATTCAAAACATTATATCTTTAGCAATTTTTCAACTTTTTACTGTAGCTGGGAATGTATATGACCTATCGAACAAGTTGTTACAAGGTTGAGCATGTGATGAGTTACATTACATCAAATGTTTTTTTGTTTTAATTTCTTTACTTACGCTTGACTTTATAGCTGCATAATGATTATTTTGAATATATTTATTGGTCCTATCAACTCAGCACTTTGATTTTCGAACATAACGGTCGAAGTTACGTAAGTTAGAATCTGTTCAAGCTTCATAGCACTACTACTTAATGTAAAATAAAGGATATAATAATTTTAGCAAGTTCTCAACTTTTTACTGTAGCTGCAAATTTAATTAACCTATCAAAGAAGTTCTCGCAGGGTTCAGCACGAGCTGTGCTATAATATATTTAATGTTTTTAGCTTCATCCAATACTAACTTGCACATGAATTTACGGTTCCATGTTAATTTTTTTCAAATACAATTAATGAACTTATCCCTAAGTCCTACCGACTAAGTCTGTTCATTTTCGAGCATAATGGTTGGAGTTACGTAAGATAGAATCTTTTCAGGCATCGTAGTAATTCTACTCTAGACTAAAATTCAAAACATTATATCTTTAGCAATTTTTCAACTTTTTACTGTAGCTGGAAATGTATATGACCTATCGAACAAGTTGTTACAAGGTTGAGCATGTGATGAGTTACATTACATCAAATGTTTTTTTGTTTTAATTTCTTTACTTACGCTTGACTTTATAGCTACATAATGATTATTTTGAATATATTTATTGGTCCTATCAACTCAGCACTTTGATTTTCGAACATAACGGTCGAAGTTACGTAAGTTAGAATCTGTTCAAGCTTCATAGCACTACTACTTAATGATAAAATAAAGGATATAATAATTTTAGCAAGTTCTCAACTTTTTACTGTAGCTGCAAATTTAATTAATCTATCAAAGAAGTTCTCGCAGGGTTCAGCACGAGCTGTGCTATAATATATTTAATGTTTTTAGCTTCATCCAATCCTAACTTGCACATGAATTTACGGTTCCATGTTAATTTTTTTCAAATACAATTAAAGAACTTATCACTAAGTTCTACCGACTTAGTCTGTTCATTTTCGAGCATAATGGTTGGAGTTACGTAAGATAGAATCTTTTCAGGCTTCGTAGTAATTCTACTCATGACTAAAATTCAAAACATTATACCTTTAGCAATTTTTCATTTTTTACTGTAGCTGGAAATGTATATGACCTATCGAACAAGTTGTTGCAAGGTTGAGCATGTGATGAGTTACGTTACATCGAATGTTTTTTTTTTTTTTAATATCTTTACTTTCGCTTCACTTTATGGCTACATAATGATTATTTGGAATATATTCATTGGTCCTGTCAACTCAGCACTTTCATTTTCGAACATAACGGTCGAAGTTACGTAAGTTAGAATCTGTTCAAGCTTCATAGCACTACTACTTAATGGTAAAATAAAGGATATAATAATTTTAGCAAGTTCTCAACTTTTTACTGTAGCAGTAAATTTAATTAACCTATCAAAGAAGTTCTCGCAGGGTTCAGCACAAGTTATGCTATAATATGTTTAATGTTTTAGCTTCATTTAAACCTAACTTGCACATGAATTTACGGTTCCATGTTAATTTTTTTCAAATACAATTAATGTACTTATCACTAAGTCCTGCCGACTAAGTCTGTTCATTTTCGAGCATAATGGTCGGAGTTACATAAGATAGAAACTTTTCAGGCTTCGTAGTAATTCTACTCTAGACTAAAATTCAAAACATTATATCTTTAGCAATTTTTCAACTTTTTACTGTAGCTGGGAATGTATATGACCTATCGAACAAGTTGTTACAAGCTTGAGCATGTGATGAGTTACATTACATCAAATGTTTTTTTGTTTTAATTTCTTTACTTACGCTTGACTTTATAGCTACATAATGATTATTTTGAATATATTTATTGGTCCTATCAACTCAGCACTTTGATTTTCGAACATAACGGTCGAAGTTACGTAAGTTAGAATCTGTTCAAGCTTCATAGCATTACTACTTAATGGTAAAATAAAGGATATAATAATTTTAGCAAGTTCTCAACTTTTTACTGTAGCTGCAAATTTAATTAACCTATCAAAGAAGTTCTCGCAGGGTTCAGCTCGACCTGTGCTAAAATATATTTAATGTTTTTAGCTTCATCCAATCCTAGCTTGCACATGAATTTACTGTTCCATGTTAATTTTTTTCAAATACAATTAATGAACTTATCACTAAGTCCTATCGACTAAGTCTGTTCATTTTCGAGCATAATGGTCGGAGTTACGTAAGATAGAAACTTTTCAGGCTTCGTAGTAATTCTACTCATGACTAAAATTCAAAACATTATACCTTTAGCAATTTTTCATTTTTTACTGTAGCTGGAAATGTATATGACCTATCGAACAAGTTGTTGCAAGGTTGAGCATGTGATGAGTTACGTTACATCGAATGTTTTTTTTTTTTAATATCTTTACTTTCGCTTGACTTTATGGCTACATAATGATTATTTGGAATATATTCATTGGTCCTGTCAACTCAGCACTTTCATTTTCGAACATAACGGTCGAAGTTACGTAAGTTAGAATCTGTTCAAGCTTCATAGCACTACTACTTAATGGTAAAATAAAGGATATAATAATTTTAGCAAGTTCTCAACTTTTTACTGTAGCAGTAAATTTAATTAACCTATCAAAGAAGTTCTCGCAGGGTTCAGCACAAGTTATGCTATAATATGTTTAATGTTTTAGCTTCATTTAAACCTAACTTGCACATGAATTTACGGTTCCATGTTAATTTTTTTCAAATACAATTAATGTACTTATCACTAAGTCCTGCCGACTAAGTCAGTTCATTTTCGAGCATAATGGTCGGAGTTACATAAGATAGAAACTTTTCAGGCTTCGTAGTAATTCTACTCTAGACTAAAATTCAAAACATTATATCTTTAGCAATTTTTCAACTTTTTACTGTAGCTGGGAATGTATATGACCTATCGAACAAGTTGTTACAAGGTTGAGCATGTGATGAGTTACATTACATCAAATGTTTTTTTGTTTTAATTTCTTTACTTACGCTTGACTTTATAGCTGCATAATGATTATTTTGAATATATTTATTGGTCCTACCAACTCAGCACTTTGATTTTCGAACATAACGGTCGAAGTTACGTAAGTTAGAATCTGTTCAAGCTTCATAGCACTACTACTTAATGGTAAAATAAAGAATATAATAATTTTAGCAAGTTCTCAACTTTTTACTGTAGCTGCAAATTTAATTAACCTATCAAAGAAGTTCTCGCAGGGTTCAGCACGAGCTGTGCTATAATATATTTAATGTTTTTAGCTTCATCCAATCCTAACTTGCACATGAATTTACGGTTCCATGTTAATTTTTTTCAAATACAATTAATGAACTTATCCCTAAGTCCTACCGACTAAATCTGTTCATTTTCGAGCATAATGGTTGGAGTTACGTAAGATAGAATCTTTTCAGGCTTCGTAGTAATTCTACTCATGACTAAAATTCAAAACATTATACCTTTAGCAATATTTCATTTTTTACTGTAGCTGGAAATGTATATGACCTATCGAACAAGTTGTTGCAAGGTTGAGCATGTGATGAGTTACGTTACATCTAATGTTTTTTTTTTAATATCTTTACTTTCGCTTGACTTTATGGCTACATAATGATTATTTGGAATATACTCATTGGTCCTCTCAACTCAGCACTTTCATTTTCGAACATAACGGTCGAAGTTACGTAAGTTAGAATCTGTTCAAGCTTCATAGCACTACTACTTAATGGTAAAATAAAGGATATAATAATTTTAGCAAGTTCTCAACTTTTTACTGTAGCAGTAAATTTAATTAACCTATCAAAGAAGTTCTCGCAGGGTTCAGCACAAGTTATGCTATAATATGTTTAATGTTTTAGCTTCATTAAAACCTAACTTGCACATGAATTTACGGTTCCATGTTAATTTTTTTCAAATACAATTAATGTACTTATCACTAAGTCCTGCCGACTAAGTCTGTTCATTTTCGAGCATAATGGTCGGAGTTACATAAGATAGAAACTTTTCAGGCTTCGTAGTAATTCTACTCTAGACTAAAATTCAAAACATTATATCTTTAGCAATTTTTCAACTTTTTACTGTAGCTGGGAATGTATATGACCTATCGAACAAGTTGTTACAAGCTTGAGCATGTGATGAGTTACATTACATCAAATGTTTTTTTGTTTTAATTTCTTTACTTACGCTTGACTTTATAGCTACATAATGATTATTTTGAATATATTTATTGGTCCTATCAACTCAGCACTTTGATTTTCGAACATAACGGTCGAAGTTACGTAAGTTAGAATCTGTTCAAGCTTCATAGCACTACTACTTAATGGTAAAATAAAGGATATAAGAATTTTAGCAAGTTCTCAACTTTTTACTGTAGCTGCAAATTTAATTAACCTATCAAAGAAGTTCTCGCAGGGTTCAGCTCGACCTGTGCTAAAATATATTTAATGTTTTTAGCTTCATCCAATCCTAGCTTCCACATGAATTTACTGTTCCATGTTAATTTTTTTAAAATACAATTAATGAACTTATCACTAAGTCCTATCGACTAAGTCTGTTCATTTTCGAGCATAATGGTCGGAGTTACGTAAGATAGAAGCTTTTCAGGCTTCGTAGTAATTCTACTCTAGACTAAAATTCAAAACATTATATCTTTAGCAATTTTTCAACTTTTTACTGTAGCTGGGAATGTATATGACCTATCGAACAAGTTGTTACAAGCTTGAGCATGTGATGAGTTACATTACATCAAATGTTTTTTTGTTTTAATTTCTTTACTTACGCTTGACTTTATAGCTACATAATGATTATTTTGAATATATTTATTGGTCCTATCAACTCAGCACTTTGATTTTCGAACATAACGGTCGAAGTTACGTAAGTTAGAATCTGTTCAAGCTTCATAGCACTACTACTTAATGGTAAAATAAAGGATATAATAATTTTAGCAAGTTCTCAACTTTTTACTGTAGCAGTAAATTTAATTAACCTATCAAAGAAGTTCTCGCAGGGTTCAGCACAAGTTATGCTATAATATGTTTAATGTTTTAGCTTCATTTAAACCTAACTTGCACATGAATTTACGGTTCCATGTTAATTTTTTTCAAATACAATTAATGTACTTATCACTAAGTCCTGCCGACTAAGTCTGTTCATTTTCGAGCATAATGGTCGGAGTTACATAAGATAGAAACTTTTCAGGCTTCGTAGTAATTCTACTCTAGACTAAAATTCAAAACATTATATCTTTAGCAATTTTTCAACTTTTTGTAGTAGTGCTTCATAGCACTACTACTTAATGGTAAAATAAAGGATATAATAATTTTAGCAAGTTCTCAACTTTTTCTGTAGCTGCAAATTTAATTAACCTATCAAAGAAGTTCTCGCAGGGTTCAGCACGAGCTGTGCTATAATATATTTAATGTTTTTAGCTTCATCCAATCCTAACTTGCACATGAATTTACGGTTCCATGTTAATTTTTTTCAAATACAATTAAAGAACTTATCACTAAGTTCTACCGACTTAGTCTGTTCATTTTCGAGCATAATGGTTGGAGTTACGTAAGATAGAATCTTTTCAGGCTTCGTAGTAATTCTACTCATGACTAAAATTCAAAACATTATACCTTTAGCAATTTTTCATTTTTTACTGTAGCTGGAAATGTATATGACCTATCGAACAAGTTGTTGCAAGGTTGAGCATGTGATGAGTTACGTTACATCGAATGTTTTTTTTTTTTTTAATATCTTTACTTTCGCTTCACTTTATGGCTACATAATGATTATTTGGAATATATTCATTGGTCCTGTCAACTCAGCACTTTCATTTTCGAACATAACGGTCGAAGTTACGTAAGTTAGAATCTGTTCAAGCTTCATAGCACTACTACTTAATGGTAAAATAAAGGATATAATAATTTTAGCAAGTTCTCAACTTTTTACTGTAGCAGTAAATTTAATTAACCTATCAAAGAAGTTCTCGCAGGGTTCAGCACAAGTTATGCTATAATATGTTTAATGTTTTAGCTTCATTTAAACCTAACTTGCACATGAATTTACGGTTCCATGTTAATTTTTTTCAAATACAATTAATGTACTTATCACTAAGTCCTGCCGACTAAGTCTGTTCATTTTCGAGCATAATGGTCGGAGTTACATAAGATAGAAACTTTTCAGGCTTCGTAGTAATTCTACTCTAGACTAAAATTCAAAACATTATATCTTTAGCAATTTTTCAACTTTTTACTGTAGCTGGGAATGTATATGACCTATCGAACAAGTTGTTACAAGCTTGAGCATGTGATGAGTTACATTACATCAAATGTTTTTTTGTTTTAATTTCTTTACTTACGCTTGACTTTATAGCTACATAATGATTATTTTGAATATATTTATTGGTCCTATCAACTCAGCACTTTGATTTTCGAACATAACGGTCGAAGTTACGTAAGTTAGAATCTGTTCAAGCTTCATAGCATTACTACTTAATGGTAAAATAAAGGATATAATAATTTTAGCAAGTTCTCAACTTTTTACTGTAGCTGCAAATTTAATTAACCTATCAAAGAAGTTCTCGCAGGGTTCAGCTCGACCTGTGCTAAAATATATTTAATGTTTTTAGCTTCATCCAATCCTAGCTTGCACATGAATTTACTGTTCCATGTTAATTTTTTTCAAATACAATTAATGAACTTATCACTAAGTCTTATCGACTAAGTCTGTTCATTTTCGAGCATAATGGTCGGAGTTACGTAAGATAGAAACTTTTCAGGCTTCGTAGTAATTCTACTCATGACTAAAATTCAAAACATTATACCTTTAGCAATTTTTCATTTTTTACTGTAGCTGGAAATGTATATGACCTATCGAACAAGTTGTTGCAAGGTTGAGCATGTGATGAGTTACGTTACATCGAATGTTTTTTTTTTTTAATATCTTTACTTTCGCTTGACTTTATGGCTACATAATGATTATTTGGAATATATTCATTGGTCCTGTCAACTCAGCACTTTCATTTTCGAACATAACGGTCGAAGTTACGTAAGTTAGAATCTGTTCAAGCTTCATAGCACTACTACTTAATGGTAAAATAAAGGATATAATAATTTTAGCAAGTTCTCAACTTTTTACTGTAGCAGTAAATTTAATTAACCTATCAAAGAAGTTCTCGCAGGGTTCAGCACAAGTTATGCTATAATATGTTTAATGTTTTAGCTTCATTTAAACCTAACTTGCACATGAATTTACGGTTCCATGTTAATTTTTTTCAAATACAATTAATGTACTTATCACTAAGTCCTGCCGACTAAGTCAGTTCATTTTCGAGCATAATGGTCGGAGTTACATAAGATAGAAACTTTTCAGGCTTCGTAGTAATTCTACTCTAGACTAAAATTCAAAACATTATATCTTTAGCAATTTTTCAACTTTTTACTGTAGCTGGGAATGTATATGACCTATCGAACAAGTTGTTACAAGGTTGAGCATGTGATGAGTTACATTACATCAAATGTTTTTTTGTTTTAATTTCTTTACTTACGCTTGACTTTATAGCTGCATAATGATTATTTTGAATATATTTATTGGTCCTACCAACTCAGCACTTTGATTTTCGAACATAACGGTCGAAGTTACGTAAATTAGAATCTGTTCAAGCTTCATAGCACTACTACTTAATGGTAAAATAAAGAATATAATAATTTTAGCAAGTTCTCAACTTTTTACTGTAGCTGCAAATTTAATTAACCTATCAAAGAAGTTCTCGCAGGGTTCAGCACGAGCTGTGCTATAATATATTTAATGTTTTTAGCTTCATCCAATCCTAACTTGCACATGAATTTACGGTTCCATGTTAATTTTTTTCAAATACAATTAATGAACTTATCCCTAAGTCCTACCGACTAAATCTGTTCATTTTCGAGCATAATGGTTGGAGTTACGTAAGATAGAATCTTTTCAGGCTTCGTAGTAATTCTACTCATGACTAAAATTCAAAACATTATACCTTTAGCAATATTTCATTTTTTACTGTAGCTGGAAATGTATATGACCTATCGAACAAGTTGTTGCAAGGTTGAGCATGTGATGAGTTACGTTACATCTAATGTTTTTTTTTTAATATCTTTACTTTCGCTTGACTTTATGGCTACATAATGATTATTTGGAATATACTCATTGGTCCTCTCAACTCAGCACTTTCATTTTCGAACATAACGGTCGAAGTTACGTAAGTTAGAATCTGTTCAAGCTTCATAGCACTACTACTTAATGGTAAAATAAAGGATATAATAATTTTAGCAAGTTCTCAACTTTTTACTGTAGCAGTAAATTTAATTAACCTATCAAAGAAGTTCTCGCAGGGTTCAGCACAAGTTATGCTATAATATGTTTAATGTTTTAGCTTCATTAAAACCTAACTTGCACATGAATTTACGGTTCCATGTTAATTTTTTTCAAATACAATTAATGTACTTATCACTAAGTCCTGCCGACTAAGTCTGTTCATTTTCGAGCATAATGGTCGGAGTTACATAAGATAGAAACTTTTCAGGCTTCGTAGTAATTCTACTCTAGACTAAAATTCAAAACATTATATCTTTAGCAATTTTTCAACTTTTTACTGTAGCTGGGAATGTATATGACCTATCGAACAAGTTGTTACAAGCTTGAGCATGTGATGAGTTACATTACATCAAATGTTTTTTTGTTTTAATTTCTTTACTTACGCTTGACTTTATAGCTACATAATGATTATTTTGAATATATTTATTGGTCCTATCAACTCAGCACTTTGATTTTCGAACATAACGGTCGAAGTTACGTAAGTTAGAATCTGTTCAAGCTTCATAGCACTACTACTTAATGGTAAAATAAAGGATATAAGAATTTTAGCAAGTTCTCAACTTTTTACTGTAGCTGCAAATTTAATTAACCTATCAAAGAAGTTCTCGCAGGGTTCAGCTCGACCTGTGCTAAAATATATTTAATGTTTTTAGCTTCATCCAATCCTAGCTTCCACATGAATTTACTGTTCCATGTTAATTTTTTTAAAATACAATTAATGAACTTATCACTAAGTCCTATCGACTAAGTCTGTTCATTTTCGAGCATAATGGTCGGAGTTACGTAAGATAGAAGCTTTTCAGGCTTCGTAGTAATTCTACTCTAGACTAAAATTCAAAACATTATATCTTTAGCAATTTTTCAACTTTTTACTGTAGCTGGGAATGTATATGACCTATCGAACAAGTTGTTACAAGCTTGAGCATGTGATGAGTTACATTACATCAAATGTTTTTTTGTTTTAATTTCTTTACTTACGCTTGACTTTATAGCTACATAATGATTATTTTGAATATATTTATTGGTCCTATCAACTCAGCACTTTGATTTTCGAACATAACGGTCGAAGTTACGTAAGTTAGAATCTGTTCAAGCTTCATAGCACTACTACTTAATGGTAAAATAAAGGATATAATAATTTTAGCAAGTTCTCAACTTTTTACTGTAGCAGTAAATTTAATTAACCTATCAAAGAAGTTCTCGCAGGGTTCAGCACAAGTTATGCTATAATATGTTTAATGTTTTAGCTTCATTTAAACCTAACTTGCACATGAATTTACGGTTCCATGTTAATTTTTTTCAAATACAATTAATGTACTTATCACTAAGTCCTGCCGACTAAGTCTGTTCATTTTCGAGCATAATGGTCGGAGTTACATAAGATAGAAACTTTTCAGGCTTCGTAGTAATTCTACTCTAGACTAAAATTCAAAACATTATATCTTTAGCAATTTTTCAACTTTTTGTAGTAGTGCTTCATAGCACTACTACTTAATGGTAAAATAAAGGATATAATAATTTTAGCAAGTTCTCAACTTTTTCTGTAGCTGCAAATTTAATTAACCTATCAAAGAAGTTCTCGCAGGGTTCAGCACGAGCTGTGCTATAATATATTTAATGTTTTTAGCTTCATCCAATCCTAACTTGCACATGAATTTACGGTTCCATGTTAATTTTTTTCAAATACAATTAATGTACTTATCACTAAGTCCTATCGACTAAATCTGTTCATTTTCGAGCATAATGGTCGGAGTTACGTAAGATAGAAACTTTTCAGGCTTCGTAGTAATTCTACTTTAGACTAAAATTCAAAACATTATATCTTTAGCAATTTTTCAACTTTTTACTGTAGCTGGGAATGTATATGACCTATCGAACAAGTTGTTACAAGGTTGAGCATGTGATGAGTTACATTAGATCAAATGTTTTTTTGTTTTAATTTCTTTACTTACGCTTGACTTTATAGCTGCATAATGATTATTTTGAATATATTTATTGGTCCTACCAACTCAGCACTTTGATTTTCGAACATAACGGTCGAAGTTACGTAAGTTAGAATCTGTTCAAGCTTCATAGCACTACTACTTAATGGTAAAATAAAGAATATAATAATTTTAGCAAGTTCTCAACTTTTTACTGTAGCTGCAAATTTAATTAACCTATCAAAGAAGTTCTCGCAGGGTTCAGCACGAGCTGTGCTATAATATATTTAATGTTTTTAGCTTCATCCAATCCTAACTTGCACATGAATTTACGGTTCCATGTTAATTTTTTTCAAATACAATTAATGAACTTATCCCTAAGTCCTACCGACTAAATCTGTTCATTTTCGAGCATAATGGTTGGAGTTACGTAAGATAGAATCTTTTCAGGCTTCGTAGTAATTCTACTCATGACTAAAATTCAAAACATTATACCTTTAGCAATATTTCATTTTTTACTGTAGCTGGAAATGTATATGACCTATCGAACAAGTTGTTGCAAGGTTGAGCATGTGATGAGTTACGTTACATCTAATGTTTTTTTTTTAATATCTTTACTTTCGCTTGACTTTATGGCTACATAATGATTATTTGGAATATACTCATTGGTCCTCTCAACTCAGCACTTTCATTTTCGAACATAACGGTCGAAGTTACGTAAGTTAGAATCTGTTCAAGCTTCATAGCACTACTACTTAATGGTAAAATAAAGGATATAATAATTTTAGCAAGTTCTCAACTTTTTACTGTAGCAGTAAATTTAATTAACCTATCAAAGAAGTTCTCGCAGGGTTCAGCACAAGTTATGCTATAATATGTTTAATGTTTTAGCTTCATTAAAACCTAACTTGCACATGAATTTACGGTTCCATGTTAATTTTTTTCAAATACAATTAATGTACTTATCACTAAGTCCTGCCGACTAAGTCTGTTCATTTTCGAGCATAATGGTCGGAGTTACATAAGATAGAAACTTTTCAGGCTTCGTAGTAATTCTACTCTAGACTAAAATTCAAAACATTATATCTTTAGCAATTTTTCAACTTTTTACTGTAGCTGGGAATGTATATGACCTATCGAACAAGTTGTTACAAGCTTGAGCATGTGATGAGTTACATTACATCAAATGTTTTTTTGTTTTAATTTCTTTACTTACGCTTGACTTTATAGCTACATAATGATTATTTTGAATATATTTATTGGTCCTATCAACTCAGCACTTTGATTTTCGAACATAACGGTCGAAGTTACGTAAGTTAGAATCTGTTCAAGCTTCATAGCACTACTACTTAATGGTAAAATAAAGGATATAAGAATTTTAGCAAGTTCTCAACTTTTTACTGTAGCTGCAAATTTAATTAACCTATCAAAGAAGTTCTCGCAGGGTTCAGCTCGACCTGTGCTAAAATATATTTATTGTTTTTAGCTTCATCCAATCCTAGCTTCCACAAGAATTTACTGTTCCATGTTAATTTTTTTAAAATACAATTAATGAACTTATCACTAAGTCCTATCGACTAAGTCTGTTCATTTTCGAGCATAATGGTCGGAGTTACGTAAGATAGAAGCTTTTCAGGCTTCGTAGTAATTCTACTCTAGACTAAAATTCAAAACATTATATCTTTAGCAATTTTTCAACTTTTTACTGTAGCTGGGAATGTATATGACCTATCGAACAAGTTGTTACAAGCTTGAGCATGTGATGAGTTACATTACATCAAATGTTTTTTTGTTTTAATTTCTTTACTTACGCTTGACTTTATAGCTACATAATGATTATTTTGAATATATTTATTGGTCCTATCAACTCAGCACTTTGATTTTCGAACATAACGGTCGAAGTTACGTAAGTTAGAATCTGTTCAAGCTTCATAGCACTACTACTTAATGGTAAAATAAAGGATATAATAATTTTAGCAAGTTCTCAACTTTTTACTGTAGCAGTAAATTTAATTAACCTATCAAAGAAGTTCTCGCAGGGTTCAGCACAAGTTATGCTATAATATGTTTAATGTTTTAGCTTCATTTAAACCTAACTTGCACATGAATTTACGGTTCCATGTTAATTTTTTTCAAATACAATTAATGTACTTATCACTAAGTCCTGCCGACTAAGTCTGTTCATTTTCGAGCATAATGGTCGGAGTTACATAAGATAGAAACTTTTCAGGCTTCGTAGTAATTCTACTCTAGACTAAAATTCAAAACATTATATCTTTAGCAATTTTTCAACTTTTTGTAGTAGTGCTTCATAGCACTACTACTTAATGGTAAAATAAAGGATATAATAATTTTAGCAAGTTCTCAACTTTTTCTGTAGCTGCAAATTTAATTAACCTATCAAAGAAGTTCTCGCAGGGTTCAGCACGAGCTGTGCTATAATATATTTAATGTTTTTAGCTTCATCCAATCCTAACTTGCACATGAATTTACGGTTCCATGTTAATTTTTTTCAAATACAATTAATGTACTTATCACTAAGTCCTATCGACTAAATCTGTTCATTTTCGAGCATAATGGTCGGAGTTACGTAAGATAGAAACTTTTCAGGCTTCGTAGTAATTCTACTTTAGACTAAAATTCAAAACATTATATCTTTAGCAATTTTTCAACTTTTTACTGTAGCTGGGAATGTATATGACCTATCGAACAAGTTGTTACAAGGTTGAGCATGTGATGAGTTACATTAGATCAAATGTTTTTTTGTTTTAATTTCTTTACTTACGCTTGACTTTATAGCTGCATAATGATTATTTTGAATATATTTATTGGTCCTACCAACTCAGCACTTTGATTTTCGAACATAACGGTCGAAGTTACGTAAGTTAGAATCTGTTCAAGCTTCATAGCACTACTACTTAATGGTAAAATAAAGAATATAATAATTTTAGCAAGTTCTCAACTTTTTACTGTAGCTGCAAATTTAATTAACCTATCAAAGAAGTTCTCACAGGGTTCAGCACGAGCTGTGCTATAATATATTTAATGTTTTTAGCTTCATCCAATCCTAACTTGCACATGAATTTACGGTTCCATGTTAATTTTTTTCAAATACAATTAATGAACTTATCCCTAAGTCCTACCGACTAAATCTGTTCATTTTCGAGCATAATGGTTGGAGTTACGTAAGATAGAATCTTTTCAGGCTTCGTAGTAATTCTACTCATGACTAAAATTCAAAACATTATACCTTTAGCAATATTTCATTTTTTACTGTAGCTGGAAATGTATATGACCTATCGAACAAGTTGTTGCAAGGTTGAGCATGTGATGAGTTACGTTACATCTAATGTTTTTTTTTTAATATCTTTACTTTCGCTTGACTTTATGGCTACATAATGATTATTTGGAATATATTCATTGGTCCTCTCAACTCAGCACTTTCATTTTCGAACATAACGGTCGAAGTTACGTAAGTTAGAATCTGTTCAAGCTTCATAGCACTACTACTTAATGGTAAAATAAAGGATATAATAATTTTAGCAAGTTCTCAACTTTTTACTGTAGCAGTAAATTTAATTAACCTATCAAAGAAGTTCTCGCAGGGTTCAGCACAAGTTATGCTATAATATGTTTAATGTTTTAGCTTCATTAAAACCTAACTTGCACATGAATTTACGGTTCCATGTTAATTTTTTTCAAATACAATTAATGTACTTATCACTAAGTCCTGCCGACTAAGTCTGTTCATTTTCGAGCATAATGGTCGGAGTTACATAAGATAGAAACTTTTCAGGCTTCGTAGTAATTCTACTCTAGACTAAAATTCAAAACATTATATCTTTAGCAATTTTTCAACTTTTTACTGTAGCTGGGAATGTATATGACCTATCGAACAAGTTGTTACAAGCTTGAGCATGTGATGAGTTACATTACATCAAATGTTTTTTTGTTTTAATTTCTTTACTTACGCTTGACTTTATAGCTACATAATGATTATTTTGAATATATTTATTGGTCCTATCAACTCAGCACTTTCATTTTCGAACATAACGGTCGAAGTTACGTAAGTTAGAATCTGTTCAAGCTTCATAGCACTACTACTTAATGGTAAAATAAAGGATATAATAATTTTAGCAAGTTCTCAACTTTTTACTGTAGCAGTAAATTTAATTAACCTATCAAAGAAGTTCTCGCAGGGTTCAGCACAAGTTATGCTATAATATGTTTAATGTTTTAGCTTCATTAAAACCTAACTTGCACATGAATTTACGGTTCCATGTTAATTTTTTTCAGATACAATTAATGTACTTATCACTAAGTCCTGCCGACTAAGTCTGTTCATTTTCGAGCATAATGGTCGGAGTTACATAAGATAGAAACTTTTCAGGCTTCGTAGTAATTCTACTCTAGACTAAAATTCAAAACATTATATCTTTAGCAATTTTTCAACTTTTTACTGTAGCTGGGAATGTATATGACCTATCGAACAAGTTGTTACAAGCTTGAGCATGTGATGAGTTACATTACATCAAATGATTTTTTGTTTTAATTTCTTTACTTACGCTTGACTTTATAGCTACATAATGATTATTTTGAATATATTTATTGGTCCTATCAACTCAGCACTTTGATTTTCGAACATAACGGTCGAAGTTACGTAAGTTAGATTCTGTTCAAGCTTCATAGCACTACTACTTAATGGTAAAATAAAGGATATAAAAATTTTAGCAAGTTCTCAACTTTTACTGTAGCTGCAAATTTAATTAACCTATTACAGAAGTTCTCGCAGGGTTCAGCTCGACCTGTGCTAAAATATATTTAATGTTTTTAGGTTCATCCAATCCTAACTTGCACATGAATTTACAGTTCCATGTTAATTTTTTTCAAATACAATTAATGAACTTATCACTAAGCCCTATCGACTAAGTCTGTTCATTTTCGAGCATAATGGTCGGAGTTACGTAAGATAGAAACTTTTCAGGCTTCGTAGTAATTCTACTCAAGACTAAAATTCAAAACATTATATCTTTAGCAAGTTTTCAACTTTTTACTGTAGCTGCAACTTTAATTAACCTATCAAAGAAGTTCTCGCAGGGTTCAGCACAAGTTATGCTATAATATGTTTAATGTTTTAGCTTCATCCAAACCTAACTTGCACATGAATTTACGGTTCCATGTTAATTTTTTTCAAATACAATTAATGTACTTATCACTAAGTCCTACCGACTAAGTCTGTTCATTTTCGAGCATAATGGTCGGAGTTACATAAGATAGAAACTTTTCAGGCTTCGTAGTAATTCTACTCTAGACTAAAATTCAAAACATTATATCTTTAGCAATTTTTCAACTTTTTACTGTAGCTGGGAATGTATATGACCTATCGAACAAGTTGTTACAAGGTTGAGCATGTGATGAGTTACATTACATCAAATGTTTTTTTATTTTAATTTCTTTACTTACGCTTGACTTTATAGCTGCATAATGATTATTTTGAATATATTTATTGGTCCAATCAACTCAGCACTTTGATTTTCGAACATGACGGTCGAAGTTACGTAAGTTAGAATCTGTTCAAGCTTCATAGCACTACTACTTAATGGTAAAATAAAGGATATAATAATTTTAGCAAGTTCTCAACTTTTTCTGTAGCTGCAAATTTAATTAACCTATCAAAGAAGTTCTCGCAGGGTTCAGCACGAGCTGTGCTATAATATATTTAATGTTTTTAGCTTCATCCAATCCTAACTTGCACATGAATTTACGGTTCCATGTTAATTTTTTTCAAATACAATTAATGTACTCATCACTAAGTCCTATCGACTAAATCTGTTCATTTTCGAGCATAATGGTCGGAGTTACGTAAGATAGAAACTTTTCAGGCTTCGTAGTAATTCTACTCTAGACTAAAATTCAAAACATTATATCTTTAGCAATTTTTCAACTTTTTACTGTAGCTGGGAATGTATATGACCTATCGAACAAGTTGTTACAAGGTTGAGCATGTGATGAGTTACATTACATCAAATGTTTTTTTGTTTTAATTTCTTTACTTACGCTTGACTTTATAGCTGCATAATGATTATTTTGAATATATTTATTGGTCCTACCAACTCAGCACTTTGATTTTCGAACATAACGGTCGAAGTTACGTAAGTTAGAATCTGTTCAAGCTTCATAGCACTACTACTTAATGGTAAAATAAAGGATATAATAATTTTAGCAAGTTCTCAACTTTTTACTGTAGCTGCAAATTTAATTAACCTATCAAAGAAGTTCTCGCAGGGTTCAGCACGAGCTGTGCTATAATATATTTAATGTTTTTAGCTTCATCCAATCCTAACTTGCACATGAATTTACGGTTCCATGTTAATTTTTTTCAAATACAATTAATGAACTTATCCCTAAGTCCTACCGACTAAGTCTGTTCATTTTCGAGCATAATGGTTGGAGTTACGTAAGATAGAATCTTTTCAGGCTTCGTAGTAATTCTACTCATGACTAAAATTCAAAACATTATACCTTTAGCAATATTTCATTTTTTACTGTAGCTGGAAATGTATATGACCTATCGAACAAGTTGTTGCAAGGTTGAGCATGTGATGAGTTACGTTACATCTAATGTTTTTTTTTTAATATCTTTACTTTCGCTTGACTTTATGGCTACATAATGATTATTTGGAATATACTCATTGGTCCTCTCAACTCAGCACTTTCATTTTCGAACCTAACGGTCGAAGTTACGTAAGTTAGAATCTGTTCAAGCTTCATAGCACTACTACTTAATCATAAAATAAAGGATATAATAATTTTAGCAAGTCTCAACTTTTTACTGTAGCAGCAAATTTAATTAACCTATCAAAGAAGTTCTCGCAGGCTTCAGCACAATTTATGCTATAATATATTTAATGTTTTAGCTTCATCCAATCCTAACTTGCACATGAATTTACGGTTCCATGTTAATTTTTTTCAAATACAATTAATGAACTTATCCCTAAGTCCTACCGACTAAGTCTGTTCATTTTCGAGCATAATGGTTGGAGTTACGTAAGATAGAATCTTTTCAGGCTTCGTAGTAATTCTACTCATGACTAAAATTCAAAACATTATATCTTTAGCAATTTTTCAACTTTTTACTGTAGCTGGGAATGTATATGACCTATCGAACAAGTTGTTACAAGGTTGAGCATGTGATGAGTTACATTACATCAAATGTTTTTTTGTTTTAATTTCTTTACTTACGCTTGACTTTATAGCTGCATAATGATTATTTTGAATATATTTATTGGTCCTATCAACTCAGCACTTTGATTTTCGAACATAACGGTCGAAGTTACGTAAGTTAGAATCTGTTCAAGCTTCATAGCACTACTACTTAATGGTAAAATAAAGGATATAATAATTTTAGCAAGTTCTCAACTTTTACTGTAGCTGCAAATTTAATTAACCTATCACAGAAGTTCTCGCAGGGTTCAGCTCGACCTGTGCTAAAATATATTTAATGTTCTTAGGTTCATCCAATCCTAACTTGCACATGAATTTACGGTTCCATGTTAATTTTTTTCAAATACAATTAATGAACTTATCACTAAGCCCTATCGACTAAGTCTGTTCATTTTCGAGCATAATGGTCGGAGTTACGTAAGATAGAAACTTTTCAGGCTTCGTAGTAATTCTACTCAAGACTAAAATTCAAAACATTATATCTTTAGCAAGTTTTCAACTTTTTACTGTAGCTGCAAATTTAATTAACCTATCAAAGAAGTTCTCGCAGGGTTCAGCACAAGTTATGCTATAATATATTTAATGTTTTTAGCTTCATCCAATCCTAACTTGCACATGAATTTACGGTTAAATGTAAATTTTTTTCAAATACAATTAATGAACTTATCACTAAGCCCTATCGACTAAGTCTGTTCATTTTCGAGCATAATGGTCGGAGTTACGTAAGATAGAAACTTTTCAGGCTTCGTAGTAATTCTACTCAAGACTAAAATTCAAAACATTATATCTTTAGCAATTCTTCAACTTTTTACTGTAGCTGGAAATGTATATGACCTATCGAACAAGTTGTTACAAGTTTGAGCATGTGATGAGTTACATTACATCAAATGTTTTTTTGTTTTAATTTCTTTACTTACGCTTGACTTTATAGCTACATAATGATTATTTTGAATATATTTATTGGTCCTATCAACTCAGCACTTTGATTTTCGAACATAACGGTCGAAGTTACGTAAGTTAGAATCTGTTCAAGCTTCATAGCACTACTACTTAATGGTAAAATAAAGGATATAATAATTTTAGCAAGTTCTCAACTTTTTACTGTAGCTGCAAATTTAATTAACCTATCAAAGAAGTTCTCGCAGGGTTCAGCACGAGCTGTGCTGAACCCTGAAAAAATAATATATTTAATGTTTTTAGCTTCATCCAATCCTAACTTGCACATGAATTTACGGTTCCATGTTAATTTTTTTCAAATACAATTAATGAACTTATCCCTAAGTCCTACCGACTAAGTCTGTTCATTTTCGAGCATAATGGTTGGAGTTACGTAAGATAGAATCTTTTCAGGCTTCGTAGTAATTCTACTCATGACTAAAATTCAAAACATTATACCTTTAGCAATATTTCATTTTTTACTGTAGCTGGAAATGTATATGACCTATCGAACAAGTTGTTGCAAGGTTGAGCATGTGATGAGTTACATTACATCAAATGTTTTTTTGTTTTAATTTCTTTACTTACGCTTGACTTGATAGCTAAATAATGATTATTTGGAATATATTCATTGGTCCTATCAACTCGGCACTTTCATTTTCGAACATAACGGCAGAAGTTACGTAAGTTAGAATCTGTTCAACTTCATAGCACTTCTACTTGAGGGTAAAATAAAGGACATAATAATCTTAGCAAGTTCTCAACGTTTTACTGTAGCTGCAAAATTAATTAACCTATCAAAGGAGTATTCGCAGGGTTCAGCACTTCCTGTGCTAAAATATATTTAATGTTTTTAGCTTCATCCAATCCTAACTTGCACATGAATTTACGATTCCATGTTGATTTTTTTCAAATACAATTAATGAATTTATAACCAAGTCCTATCGACTAAGTCTATTCATTTTCAAACAGACTGGCCGAAGTTACGTAAGTTAGAATCTGTTCAAGCTTCATAGCACTTCTACTTAAGCGTAAAATAAAGGACATGATAATCGTAGCAACTTCTCAACTTTTTACTGTAGCTGCAAATTTAATTAACCTATCAAAGAAGTTCTCGCAGGGTTCAGCACGACCTGTGCTAAAATGTATTTAATGTTTTTAACTTCATCCAATCCTAACTTGCACATGATTTTACGGTTCCATGTTAATTTTTTTCATATACAATTAATGAACTTATCACTAAGTCCTATCAACTCAGCACTTTCATTTTCGAACATAACGGCCGAAGTTACGTAAGTTAGAATCTGTTCAAACTTCATAACATTTCTACTTAAGGGTAAAATAAAGGACATGATACATTTATCAAGTTCTCAACTTTTTACTGTAGCTGCAAATTTAATTAACCTATCAAAGAAGTACTCGCAGTGTTCAGCAGGACCTGTGCTAAAATATATTTAATGTTTTTAGCTTCATCCAATCCTAACTTGCACATGATTTTACGGTTCCATGTTCATTTTTTTCATATACAATTAATGAACTTATAACTATGTCCTATCGACTAAGTCTGTTCATTTTCGAACAGACTGGCCGAAGTTACGTAAGTTAGAACCTGTTCAAGCTTCATAGCACTTCTACTTAAGGGAAAAATAAAGGACATGATACATTTATCAAGTTCTCAACTTTTTACTATAGCTGCAAATTTAATTAACCTCTCAAAGAAGTTGTCGCAGGGTTCAGCACGACCTGTGCTAAAATATATTTAATGTTTTTAGCTTCATCCAATCCTAACTTGCACATGAATTTACGATTCCATGTTGATTTTTTTCAAATACAAATAATGAATTTATAACTAAGTCCAATCGACTAAGTCTGTTCATTTTCGAACAGACTGGCCGAAGTTACGTAAGATAGAACCTGTTCAAGCTTCATAGCAATCCTACTTAAGGGAAAAATAAAGGACATGATACATTTATCAAGTTCTCAACTTTTTACTATAGCTGCAAATTTAATTAACCTATCAAAGAAGTTCTCGCAGGGTTCAGCACGACCTGTGCTAAAATATATTTAATGTTTTTAGCTTCATCCAGTCCTAACTTGCACATGAATTTACGGTTCCATGTTAATTTTTTTCAAATACAATTAATGAACTTATCACTAAATCCTATCGACTAAGTCTGTTCATTTTCGAGCATAATGGTCGGAGTTACGTAAGATAGAATCTTTTCAGGACTGGTAGTATTTCTACTCAAGACTAATATTCAAGATATGATACTTTTAGCAATTTTTCAACTTTTTACTGTAGCTGGAAATGTATATGACCTATTGAACAAGTTGTTACAAGGTTGAGCATGTGATGAGTTACATTACATCAAATGTTTTTTTGTTTTAATTTCTTTACTTACGCTTGACTTTATAGCTGCATAATGATTATTTTGAATATATTTATTGGTCCTATCAACTCAGCACTTTGATTTTCGAACATAACGGTCGAAGTTACGTAAGTTAGAATCTGTTCAAGCTTCATAGCACTACTACTTAATGGTAAAATAAAGGATATAATAATTTTAGCAAGTTCTCAACTTTTACTGTAGCTGCAAATTTAATTAACCTATCACAGAAGTTCTCGCAGGGTTCAGCTCGACCTGTGCTAAAATATATTTAATGTTTTTAGGTTCATCCAATCCTAACTTGCACATGAATTTACGGTTCCATGTTAATTTTTTTCAAATACAATTAATGAACTTATCACTAAGCCCTATCGACTAAGTCTGTTCATTTTCGAGCATAATGGTCGGAGTTACGTAAGATAGAAACTTTTCAGGCTTCGTAGTAATTCTACTCAAGACTAAAATTCAAAACATTATATCTTTAGCAAGTTTTCAACTTTTTACTGTAGCTGCAAATTTAATTAACCTATCAAAGAAGTTCTCGCAGGGTTCAGCACAAGTTATGCTATAATATATTTAATGTTTTTAGCTTCATCCAATCCTAACTTGCACATGAATTTACGGTTAAATGTACATTTTTTTCAAATACAATTAATGAACTTATCACTAAGCCCTATCGACTAAGTCTGTTCATTTTCGAGCATAATGGTCGGAGTTACGTAAGATAGAAACTTTTCAGGCTTCGTAGTAATTCTACTCAAGACTAAAATTCAAAACATTATATCTTTAGTAATTCTTCAACTTTTTACTGTAGCTGGAAATGTATATGACCTATCGAACAAGTTGTTACAAGTTTGAGCATGTGATGAGTTACATTACATCAAATGTTTTTTTGTTTTAATTTCTTTACTTACGCTTGACTTTATAGCTACATAATGATTATTTTGAATATATTTATTGGTCCTATCAACTCAGCACTTTGATTTTCGAACATAACGGTCGAAGTTACGTAAGTTAGAATCTGTTCAAGCTTCATAGCACTACTACTTAATGGTAAAATAAAGGATATAATAATTTTAGCAAGTTCTCAACTTTTTACTGTAGCTGCAAATTTAATTAACCTATCAAAGAAGTTCTCGCAGGGTTCAGCACGAGCTGTGCTGAACCCTGAAAAAATAATATATTTAATGTTTTTAGCTTCATCCAATCCTAACTTGCACATGAATTTACGGTTCCATGTTAATTTTTTTCAAATACAATTAATGAACTTATCCCTAAGTCCTACCGACTAAGTCTGTTCATTTTCGAGCATAATGGTTGGAGTTACGTAAGATAGAATCTTTTCAGGCTTCGTAGTAATTCTACTCATGACTAAAATTCAAAACATTATACCTTTAGCAATATTTCATTTTTTACTGTAGCTGGAAATGTATATGACCTATCGAACAAGTTGTTGCAAGGTTGAGCATGTGATGAGTTACATTACATCAAATGTTTTTTTGTTTTAATTTCTTTACTTACGCTTGACTTGATAGCTAAATAATGATTATTTGGAATATATTCATTGGTCCTATCAACTCGGCACTTTCATTTTCGAACATAACGGCAGAAGTTACGTAAGTTAGAATCTGTTCAACTTCATAGCACTTCTACTTAAGGGTAAAATAAAGGACATAATAATCTTAGCAAGTTCTCAACGTTTTACTGTAGCTGCAAAATTAATTAACGTATCAAAGGAGTATTCGCAGGGTTCAGCACTTCCTGTGCTAAAATATATTTAATGTTTTTAGCTTCATCCAATCCTAACTTGCACATGAATTTACGATTCCATGTTGATTTTTTTCAAATACAATTAATGAATTTATAACCAAGTCCTATCGACTAAGTCTATTCATTTTCAAACAGACTGGCCGAAGTTACGTAAGTTAGAATCTGTTCAAGCTTCAAAGCACTTCTACTTAAGCGTAAAATAAAGGACATGATAATCGTAGCAACTTCTCAACTTTTTACTGTAGCTGCAAATTTAATTAACCTATCAAAGAAGTTCTCGCAGGGTTCAGCACGACCTGTGCTAAAATGTATTTAATGTTTTTAACTTCATCCAATCCTAACTTGCACATGATTTTACGGTTCCATGTTAATTTTTTTCATATACAATTAATGAACTTATCACTAAGTCCTATCAACTCAGCACTTTCATTTTCGAACATAACGGCCGAAGTTACGTAAGTTAGAATCTGTTCAAACTTCATAACATTTCTACTTAAGGGTAAAATAAAGGACATGATACATTTATCAAGTTCTCAACTTTTTACTGTAGCTGCAAATTTAATTAACCTATCAAAGAAGTACTCGCAGTGTTCAGCAGGACCTGTGCTAAAATATATTTAATGTTTTTAGCTTCATCCAATCCTAACTTGCACATGATTTTACGGTTCCATGTTAATTTTTTTCATATACAATTAATGAACTTATAACTATGTCCTATCGACTAAGTCTGTTCATTTTCGAACAGACTGGCCGAAGTTACGTAAGTTAGAACCTGTTCAAGCTTCATAGCACTTCTACTTAAGGGAAAAATAAAGGACATGATACATTTATCAAGTTCTCAACTTTTTACTATAGCTGCAAATTTAATTAACCTATCAAAGAAGTTCTCGCAGGGTTCAGCACGACCTGTGCTAAAATATATTTAATGTTTTTAGCTTCATCCAGTCCTAACTTGCACATGAATTTACGGTTCCATGTTAATTTTTTTCAAATACAATTAATGAACTTATCACTAAATCCTATCGACTAAGTCTGTTCATTTTCGAGCATAATGGTCGGAGTTACGTAAGATAGAATCTTTTCAGGACTGGTAGTATTTCTACTCAAGACTAATATTCAAGATATGATACTTTTAGCAATTTTTCAACTTTTTACTGTAGCTGGAAATGTATATGACCTATCGAACAAGTTGTTACAAGGTTGAGCATGTGATGAGTTACATTACATCAAATGTTTTTTTGTTTTAATTTCTTTACTTACGCTTGACTTGATAGCTAAATAATGATTATTTGGAATATACTCATTGGTCCTCTCAACTCAGCACTTTCATTTTCGAACATAACGGTCGAAGTTACGTAAGTTAGAATCTGTTCAAGCTTCATAGCACTACTACTTAATCATAAAATAAAGGATATAATAATTTTAGCAAGTCTCAACTTTTTACTGTAGCAGCAAATTTAATTAACCTATCAAAGATGTTCTCGCAGGGTTCAGCACAATTTATGCTATAATATATTTAATGTTTTAGCTTCATCCAATCCTAACTTGCACATGAATTTACGGTTCCATGTTAATTTTTTTCAAATACAATTAATGAACTTATCCCTAAGTCCTACCGACTAAGTCTGTTCATTTTCGAGCATAATGGTTGGAGTTACGTAAGATAGAATCTTTTCAGGCTTCGTAGTAATTCTACTCATGACTAAAATTCAAAACATTATATCTTTAGCAATTTTTCAACTTTTTACTGTAGCTGGGAATGTATATGACCTATCGAACAAGTTGTTACAAGGTTGAGCATGTGATGAGTTACATTACATCAAATGTTTTTTTGTTTTAATTTCTTTACTTACGCTTGACTTTATAGCTACATAATGATTATTTTGAATATATTTATTGGTCCTATCAACTCAGCACTTTGATTGTCGAACATAACGGTCGAAGTTACGTAAGTTAGAATCTGTTCAAGCTTCATAGCACTACTACTTAATCATAAAATAAAGGATATAATAATTTTAGCAAGTCTCAACTTTTTACTGTAGCAGCAAATTTAATTAACCTATCAAAGAAGTTCTCGCAGGGTTCAGCACAATTTATGCTATAATATATTTAATGTTTTAGCTTCATCCAATCCTAACTTGCACATGAATTTACGGTTCCATGTTAATTTTTTTCAAATACAATTAATGAACTTATCCCTAAGTCCTACCGACTAAGTCTGTTCATTTTCGAGCATAATGGTTGGAGTTACGTAAGATAGAATCTTTTCAGGCTTCGTAGTAATTCTACTCATGACTAAAATTCAAAACATTATATCTTTAGCAATTTTTCAACTTTTTACTGTAGCTGGAAATGTATATGACCTATCGAACAAGTTGTTACAAGGTTGAGCATGTGATGAGTTACATTACATCAAATGTTTTTTTGTTTTAATTTCTTTACTTACGCTTGACTTGATAGCTAAATAATGATTATTTGGAATATACTCATTGGTCCTCTCAACTCAGCACTTTCATTTTCGAACATAACGGTCGAAGTTACGTAAGTTAGAATCTGTTCAAGCTTCATAGCACTACTACTTAATCATAAAATAAAGGATATAATAATTTTAGCAAGTCTCAACTTTTTACTGTAGCAGCAAATTTAATTAACCTATCAAAGAAGTTCTCGCAGGGTTCAGCACAATTTATGCTATAATATATTTAATGTTTTAGCTTCATCCAATCCTAACTTGCACATGAATTTACGGTTCCATGTTAATTTTTTTCAAATACAATTAATGAACTTATCCCTAAGTCCTACCGACTAAGTCTGTTCATTTTCGAGCATAATGGTTGGAGTTACGTAAGATAGAATCTTTTCAGGCTTCGTAGTAATTCTACTCATGACTAAAATTCAAACCATTATATCTTTAGCAATTTTTCAACTTTTTACTGTAGCTGGGAATGTATATGACCTATCGAACAAGTTGTTACAAGGTTGAGCATGTGATGAGTTACATTACATCAAATGTTTTTTTGTTTTAATTTCTTTACTTACGCTTGACTTTATAGCTGCATAATGATTATTTTGAATATATTTATTGGTCCTATCAACTCAGCACTTTGATTTTCGAACATAACGGTCGAAGTTATGTAAGTTAGAATCTGTTCAAGCTTCATAGCACTACTACTTAATGGTAAAATAAAGGATATAATAATTTTAGCAAGTTCTCAACTTTTACTGTAGCTGCAAATTTAATTAACCTATCACAGAAGTTCTCGCAGGGTTCAGTTCGACCTGTGCTAAAATATATTTAATGTTTTTAGGTTCATCCAATCCTAACTTGCACATGAATTTACGGTTCCATGTTAATTTTTTTCAAATACAATTAATGAACTTATCACTAAGCCCTATCGACTAAGTCTGTTCATTTTCGAGCATAATGGTCGGAGTTACGTAAGATAGAAACTTTTCAGGCTTCGTAGTAATTCTACTCAAGACTAAAATTCAAAACATTATATCTTTAGCAAGTTTTCAACTTTTTACTGTAGCTGCAAATTTAATTAACCTATCAAAGAAGTTCTCGCAGGGTTCAGCACAAGTTATGCTATAATATATTTAATGTTTTTAGCTTCATCCAATCCTAACTTGCACATGAATTTACGGTTAAATGTTAATTTTTTTCAAATACAATTAATGAACTTATCACTAAGCCCTATCGACTAAGTCTGTTCATTTTCGAGCATAATGGTCGGAGTTACGTAAGATAGAAACTTTTCAGGCTTCGTAGTAATTCTACTCAAGACTAAAATTCAAAACATTATATCTTTAGCAATTCTTCAACTTTTTACTGTAGCTGGAAATGTATATGACCTATCGAACAAGTTGTTACAAGTTTGAGCATGTGATGAGTTACATTACATCAAATGTTTTTTTGTTTTAATTTCTTTACTTTCGCTTGACTTTACAGCTACATAATGATTATTTTGAATATATTTATTGGTCCTATCAACTCAGCACTTTGATTTTCGAACATAACGGTCGAAGTTACGTAAGTTAGAATCTGTTCAAGCTTCATAGCACTACTACTTAATGGTAAAATAAAGGATATAATAATTTTAGCAAGTTCTCAACTTTTTACTGTAGCTGCAAATTTAATTAACCTATCAAAGAAGTTCTCGCAGGGTTCAGCACGAGCTGTGCTGAACCCTGAAAAAATAATATATTTAATGTTTTTAGCTTCATCCAATCCTAACTTGCACATTAATTTACGGTTCCATGTTAATTTTTTTCAAATACAATTAATGTACTTATCACTAAGCCCTATCGACTAAATCTGTTCATTTTCGAGCATAATGGTCGGAGTTACGTAAGATAGAAACTTTTCAGGCTTCGTAGTAATTCTACTCCAGACTAAAATTCAAAACATTATATCTTTAGCAATTTTTCAACTTTTTACTGTAGCTGGGAATGTATATGACCTATCGAACAAGTTGTTACAAGGTTGAGCATGTGATGAGTTACATTACATCAAATGTTTTTTTGTTTTAATTTCTTTACTTACGCTTGAATTTATAGCTGCATAATGATTATTTTGAATATATTTATTGGTCCTATCAACTCAGCACTTTGATTTTCGAACATAACGGTCGAAGTTACGTAAGTTAGAATCTGTTCAAGCTTCATAGCACTACTACTTAATGGTAAAATAAAGGATATAATAATTTTAGCAAGTTCTCAACTTTTTACTGTAGCTGCAAATTTAATTAACCTATCAAAGAAGTTCTCGCAGGGTTCAGCACGAGCTGTGCTATAATATATTTAATGTTTTTAGCTTCATCCAATCCTAACTTGCACATGAATTTACGGTTCCATGTTAATTTTTTTCAAATACAATTAATGAACTTATCCCTAAGCCCTATCGACTAAATCTGTTCATTTTCGAGCATAATGGTCGGAGTTACGTAAGATAGAAACTTTTCAGGCTTCGTAGTAATTCTACTCCAGACTAAAATTCAAAACATTATATCTTTAGCAATTTTTCAACTTTTTACTGTAGCTGGGAATGTATATGACCTATCGAACAAGTTGTTACAAGGTTGAGCATGTGATGAGTTACATTACATCAAATGTTTTTTTGTTTTAATTTCTTTACTTACGCTTGAATTTATAGCTGCTTAATGATTATTTTGAATATATTTATTGGTCCTATCAACTCGGCACTTTCATTTTCGAACATAACGGCAGAAGTTACGTAAGTTAGAATCTGTTCAACTTCATAGCACTTCTACTTAAGGGTAAAATAAAGGACATAATAATCTTAGCAAGTTCTCAACGTTTTACTGTAGCTGCAAATTTAATTAACCTATCAAAGGAGTATTCGCAGGGTTCAGCACTTCCTGTGCTAAAATATATTTAATGTTTTTAGCTTCATCCAATCCTAACTTGCACATGAATTTACGATTCCATGTTGATTTTTTTCAAATACAATTAATGAATTTATAACCAAGTCCTATCGACTAAGTCTGTTCATTTTCAAACAGACTGGCCGAAGTTACGTAAGTTAGAATCTGTTCAAGCTTCATAGCACTTCTACTTAAGCGTAAAATAAAGGACATGATAATCGTAGCAACTTCTCAACTTTTTACTGTAGCTGCAAATTTAATTAACCTATCAAAGAAGTTCTCGCAGGGTTCAGCACGACCTGTGCTAAAATGTATTTAATGTTTTTAACTTCATCCAATCCTAACTTGCACATGATTTTACGGTTCCATGTTAATTTTTTTCATATACAATTAATGAACTTATCACTAAGTCCTATCAACTCAGCACTTTCATTTTCGAACATAACGGCCGAAGTTACGTAAGTTAGAATCTGTTCAAACTTCATAGCATTTCTACTTAAGGGTAAAATAAAGGACATGATACATTTATCAAGTTCTCAACTTTTTACTGTAGCTGCAAATTTAATTAACATATCAAAGAAGTACTCGCAGTGTTCAGCAGGACCTGTGCTAAAATATATTTAATGTTTTTAGCTTCATCCAATCCTAACTTGCACATGATTTTACGGTTCCATGTTAATTTTTTTCATATACAATTAATGAACTTATAACTATGTCCTATCGACTAAGTCTGTTCATTTTCGAACAGACTGGCAGAAGTTACGTAAGTTAGAACCTGTTCAAGCTTCATAGCACTTCTACTTAAGGGAAAAATAAAGGACATGATACATTTATCAAGTTCTCAACTTTTTACTATAGCTGCAAATTTAATTAACCTCTCAAAGAAGTTCTCGCAGGGTTCAGCACGACCTGTGCTAAAATATATTTAATGTTTTTAGCTTCATCCAATCCTAACTTGCACATGAATTTACGATTCCATGTTGATTTTTTTCAAATACAATTAATGAATTTATAACTAAGTCCAATCGACTAAGTCTGTTCATTTTCGAACAGACTGGCCGAAGTTACGTAAGATAGAACCTGTTCAAGCTTCATAGCAATCCTACTTAAGGGAAAAATAAAGGACATGATACATTTATCAAGTTCTCAACTTTTTACTATAGCTGCAAATTTAATTAACCTATCAAAGAAGTTCTCGCAGGGTTCAGCACGACCTGTGCTAAAATATATTTAATGTTTTTAGCTTCATCCAGTCCTAACTTGCACATGAATTTACGGTTCCATGTTAATTTTTTTCAAATACAATTAATGAACTTATCACTAAATCCTATCGACTAAGTCTGTTCATTTTCGAGCATAATGGTCGGAGTTACGTAAGATAGAATCTTTTCAGGACTGGTAGTATTTCTACTCAAGACTAATATTCAAGATATGATACTTTTAGCAATTTTTCAACTTTTTACTGTAGCTGGAAATGTATATGACCTATCGAACAAGTTGTTACAAGGTTGAGCATGTGATGAGTTACATTACATCAAATGTTTTTTTGTTTTAATTTCTTTACTTACGCTTGACTTGATAGCTAAATAATGATTATTTGGAATATACTCATTGGTCCTCTCAACTCAGCACTTTCATTTTCGAACATAACGGTCGAAGTTACGTAAGTTAGAATCTGTTCAAGCTTCATAGCACTACTACTTAATCATAAAATAAAGGATATAATAATTTTAGCAAGTCTCAACTTTTTACTGTAGCAGCAAATTTAATTAACCTATCAAAGAAGTTCTCGCAGGGTTCAGCACAATTTATGCTATAATATATTTAATGTTTTAGCTTCATCCAATCCTAACTTGCACATGAATTTACGGTTCCATGTTAATTTTTTTCAAATACAATTAATGAACTTATCCCTAAGTCCTACCGACTAAGTCTGTTCATTTTCGAGCATAATGGTTGGAGTTACGTAAGATAGAATCTTTTCAGGCTTCGTAGTAATTCTACTCATGACTAAAATTCAAAACATTATATCTTTAGCAATTTTTCAACTTTTTACTGTAGCTGGGAATGTATATGACCTATCGAACAAGTTGTTACAAGGTTGAGCATGTGATGAGTTACATTACATCAAATGTTTTTTTGTTTTAATTTCTTTACTTACGCTTGACTTTATAGCTGCATAATGATTATTTTGAATATATTTATTGGTCCTATCAACTCAGCACTTTGATTTTCGAACATAACGGTCGAAGTTACGTAAGTTAGAATCTGTTCAAGCTTCATAGCACTACTACTTAATGGTAAAATAAAGGATATAATAATTTTAGCAAGTTCTCAACTTTTACTGTAGCTGCAAATTTAATTAACCTATCACAGAAGTTCTCGCAGGGTTCAGTTCGACCTGTGCTAAAATATATTTAATGTTTTTAGGTTCATCCAATCCTAACTTGCACATGAATTTACGGTTCCATGTTAATTTTTTTCAAATACAATTAATGAACTTATCACTAAGCCCTATCGACTAAGTCTGTTCATTTTCGAGCATAATGGTCGGAGTTACGTAAGATAGAAACTTTTCAGGCTTCGTAGTAATTCTACTCAAGACTAAAATTCAAAACATTATATCTTTAGCAAGTTTTCAACTTTTTACTGTAGCTGCAAATTTAATTAACCTATCAAAGAAGTTCTCGCAGGGTTCAGCACAAGTTATGCTATAATATATTTAATGTTTTTAGCTTCATCCAATCCTAACTTGCACATGAATTTACGGTTAAATGTTAATTTTTTTCAAATACAATTAATGAACTTATCACTAAGCCCTATCGACTAAGTCTGTTCATTTTCGAGCATAATGGTCGGAGTTACGTAAGATAGAAACTTTTCAGGCTTCGTAGTAATTCTACTCAAGACTAAAATTCAAAACATTATATCTTTAGCAATTCTTCAACTTTTTACTGTAGCTGGAAATGTATATGACCTATCGAACAAGTTGTTACAAGTTTGAGCATGTGATGAGTTACATTACATCAAATGTTTTTTTGTTTTAATTTCTTTACTTTCGCTTGACTTTACAGCTACATAATGATTATTTTGAATATATTTATTGGTCCTATCAACTCAGCACTTTGATTTTCGAACATAACGGTCGAAGTTACGTAAGTTAGAATCTGTTCAAGCTTCATAGCACTACTACTTAATGGTAAAATAAAGGATATAATAATTTTAGCAAGTTCTCAACTTTTTACTGTAGCTGCAAATTTAATTAACCTATCAAAGAAGTTCTCGCAGGGTTCAGCACGAGCTGTGCTGAACCCTGAAAAAATAATATATTTAATGTTTTTAGCTTCATCCAATCCTAACTTGCACATTAATTTACGGTTCCATGTTAATTTTTTTCAAATACAATTAATGTACTTATCACTAAGCCCTATCGACTAAATCTGTTCATTTTCGAGCATAATGGTCGGAGTTACGTAAGATAGAAACTTTTCAGGCTTCGTAGTAATTCTACTCCAGACTAAAATTCAAAACATTATATCTTTAGCAATTTTTCAACTTTTTACTGTAGCTGGGAATGTATATGACCTATCGAACAAGTTGTTACAAGGTTGAGCATGTGATGAGTTACATTACATCAAATGTTTTTTTGTTTTAATTTCTTTACTTACGCTTGAATTTATAGCTGCATAATGATTATTTTGAATATATTTATTGGTCCTATCAACTCAGCACTTTGATTTTCGAACATAACGGTCGAAGTTACGTAAGTTAGAATCTGTTCAAGCTTCATAGCACTACTACTTAATGGTAAAATAAAGGATATAATAATTTTAGCAAGTTCTCAACTTTTTACTGTAGCTGCAAATTTAATTAACCTATCAAAGAAGTTCTCGCAGGGTTCAGCACGAGCTGTGCTATAATATATTTAATGTTTTTAGCTTCATCCAATCCTAACTTGCACATGAATTTACGGTTCCATGTTAATTTTTTTCAAATACAATTAATGAACTTATCCCTAAGCCCTATCGACTAAATCTGTTCATTTTCGAGCATAATGGTCGGAGTTACGTAAGATAGAAACTTTTCAGGCTTCGTAGTAATTCTACTCCAGACTAAAATTCAAAACATTATATCTTTAGCAATTTTTCAACTTTTTACTGTAGCTGGGAATGTATATGACCTATCGAACAAGTTGTTACAAGGTTGAGCATGTGATGAGTTACATTACATCAAATGTTTTTTTGTTTTAATTTCTTTACTTACGCTTGAATTTATAGCTGCTTAATGATTATTTTGAATATATTTATTGGTCCTATCAACTCGGCACTTTCATTTTCGAACATAACGGCAGAAGTTACGTAAGTTAGAATCTGTTCAACTTCATAGCACTTCTACTTAAGGGTAAAATAAAGGACATAATAATCTTAGCAAGTTCTCAACGTTTTACTGTAGCTGCAAATTTAATTAACCTATCAAAGGAGTATTCGCAGGGTTCAGCACTTCCTGTGCTAAAATATATTTAATGTTTTTAGCTTCATCCAATCCTAACTTGCACATGAATTTACGATTCCATGTTGATTTTTTTCAAATACAATTAATGAATTTATAACCAAGTCCTATCGACTAAGTCTGTTCATTTTCAAACAGACTGGCCGAAGTTACGTAAGTTAGAATCTGTTCAAGCTTCATAGCACTTCTACTTAAGCGTAAAATAAAGGACATGATAATCGTAGCAACTTCTCAACTTTTTACTGTAGCTGCAAATTTAATTAACCTATCAAAGAAGTTCTCGCAGGGTTCAGCACGACCTGTGCTAAAATGTATTTAATGTTTTTAACTTCATCCAATCCTAACTTGCACATGATTTTACGGTTCCATGTTAATTTTTTTCATATACAATTAATGAACTTATCACTAAGTCCTATCAACTCAGCACTTTCATTTTCGAACATAACGGCCGAAGTTACGTAAGTTAGAATCTGTTCAAACTTCATAGCATTTCTACTTAAGGGTAAAATAAAGGACATGATACATTTATCAAGTTCTCAACTTTTTACTGTAGCTGCAAATTTAATTAACATATCAAAGAAGTACTCGCAGTGTTCAGCAGGACCTGTGCTAAAATATATTTAATGTTTTTAGCTTCATCCAATCCTAACTTGCACATGATTTTACGGTTCCATGTTAATTTTTTTCATATACAATTAATGAACTTATAACTATGTCCTATCGACTAAGTCTGTTCATTTTCGAACAGACTGGCAGAAGTTACGTAAGTTAGAACCTGTTCAAGCTTCATAGCACTTCTACTTAAGGGAAAAATAAAGGACATGATACATTTATCAAGTTCTCAACTTTTTACTATAGCTGCAAATTTAATTAACCTCTCAAAGAAGTTCTCGCAGGGTTCAGCACGACCTGTGCTAAAATATATTTAATGTTTTTAGCTTCATCCAATCCTAACTTGCACATGAATTTACGATTCCATGTTGATTTTTTTCAAATACAATTAATGAATTTATAACTAAGTCCAATCGACTAAGTCTGTTCATTTTCGAACAGACTGGCCGAAGTTACGTAAGATAGAACCTGTTCAAGCTTCATAGCAATCCTACTTAAGGGAAAAATAATGGACATGATACATTTATCAAGTTCTCAACTTTTTACTATAGCTGCAAATTTAATTAACCTATCAAAGAAGTTCTCGCAGGGTTCAGCACGACCTGTGCTAAAATATATTTAATGTTTTTAGCTTCATCCAGTCCTAACTTGCACATGAATTTACGGTTCCATGTTAATTTTTTTCAAATACAATTAATGAACTTATCACTAAATCCTATCGACTAAGTCTGTTCATTTTCGAGCATAATGGTCGGAGTTACGTAAGATAGAATCTTTTCAGGACTGGTAGTATTTCTACTCAAGACTAATATTCAAGATATGATACTTTTAGCAATTTTTCAACTTTTTACTGTAGCTGGAAATGTATATGACCTATCGAACAAGTTGTTACAAGGTTGAGCATGTGATGAGTTACATTACATCAAATGTTTTTTTGTTTTAATTTCTTTACTTACGCTTGACTTGATAGCTAAATAATGATTATTTGGAATATACTCATTGGTCCTCTCAACTCAGCACTTTCATTTTCGAACATAACGGTCGAAGTTACGTAAGTTAGAATCTGTTCAAGCTTCATAGCACTACTACTTAATCATAAAATAAAGGATATAATAATTTTAGCAAGTCTCAACTTTTTACTGTAGCAGCAAATTTAATTAACCTATCAAAGAAGTTCTCGCAGGGTTCAGCACAATTTATGCTATAATATATTTAATGTTTTAGCTTCATCCAATCCTAACTTGCACGTGAATTTACGGTTCCATGTTAATTTTTTTCAAATAGAATTAATGAACTTATCCCTAAGTCCTACCGACTAAGTCTGTTCATTTTCGAGCATAATGGTTGGAGTTACGTAAGATAGAATCTTTTCAGGCTTCGTAGTAATTCTACTCATGACTAAAATTCAAAACATTATATCTTTAGCAATTTTTCAACTTTTTACTGTAGCTGGGAATGTATATGACCTATCGAACAAGTTGTTACAAGGTTGAGCATGTGATGAGTTACATTACATCAAATGTTTTTTTGTTTTAATTTCTTTACTTACGCTTGAGTTTATAGCTGCATAATGATTATTTTGAATATATTTATTGGTCCTATCAACTCAGCACTTTGATTTTCGAACATAACGGTCGAAGTTACGTAAGTTAGAATCTGTTCAAGCTTCATAGCACTACTACTTAATCATAAAATAAAGGATATAATAATTTTAGCAAGTCTCAACTTTTTACTGTAGCAGCAAATTTAATTAACCTATCAAAGAAGTTCTCGCAGGGTTCAGCACAATTTATGCTATAATATATTTAATGTTTTAGCTTCATCCAATCCTAACTTGCACATGAATTTACGGTTCCATGTTAATTTTTTTCAAATACAATTAATGAACTTATCCCTAAGTCCTACCGACTAAGTCTGTTCATTTTCGAGCATAATGGTTGGAGTTACGTAAGATAGAATCTTTTCAGGCTTCGTAGTAATTCTACTCATGACTAAAATTCAAAACATTATATCTTTAGCAATTTTTCAACTTTTTACTGTAGCTGGAAATGTATATGACCTATCGAACAAGTTGTTACAAGGTTGAGCATGTGATGAGTTACATTACATCAAATGTTTTTTTGTTTTAATTTCTTTACTTACGCTTGACTTGATAGCTAAATAATGATTATTTGGAATATACTCATTGGTCCTCTCAACTCAGCACTTTCATTTTCGAACATAACGGTCGAAGTTACGTAAGTTAGAATCTGTTCAAGCTTCATAGCACTACTACTTAATCATAAAATAAAGGATATAATAATTTTAGCAAGTCTCAACTTTTTACTGTAGCAGCAAATTTAATTAACCTATCAAAGAAGTTCTCGCAGGGTTCAGCACAATTTATGCTATAATATATTTAATGTTTTAGCTTCATCCAATCCTAACTTGCACATGAATTTACGGTTCCATGTTAATTTTTTTCAAATACAATTAATGAACTTATCCCTAAGTCCTACCGACTAAGTCTGTTCATTTTCGAGCATAATGGTTGGAGTTACGTAAGATAGAATCTTTTCAGGCTTCGTAGTAATTCTACTCATGACTAAAATTCAAAACATTATATCTTTAGCAATTTTTCAACTTTTTACTGTAGCTGGAAATGTATATGACCTATCGAACAAGTTGTTACAAGGTTGAGCATGTGATGAGTTACATTACATCAAATGTTTTTTTGTTTTAATTTCTTTACTTACGCTTGACTTGATAGCTAAATAATGATTATTTGGAATATACTCATTGGTCCTCTCAACTCAGCACTTTCATTTTCGAACATAACGGTCGAAGTTACGTAAGTTAGAATCTGTTCAAGCTTCATAGCACTACTACTTAATCATAAAATAAAGGATATAATAATTTTAGCAATTCTCAACTTTTTACTGTAGCAGCAAATTTAATTAACCTATCAAAGAATTTCTCGCAGGGTTCAGCACAATTTATGCTATAATATATTTAATGTTTTAGCTTCATCCAATCCTAACTTGCACATGAATTTACGGTTCCATGTTAATTTTTTTCAAATACAATTAATGAACTTATCCCTAAGTCCTACCGACTAAGTCTGTTCATTTTCGAGCATAATGGTTGGAGTTACGTAAGATAGAATCTTTTCAGGCTTCGTAGTAATTCTACTCATGACTAAAATTCAAAACATTATATCTTTAGCAATTTTTCAACTTTTTACTGTAGCTGGGAATGTATATGACCTATCGAACAAGTTGTTACAAGGTTGAGCATGTGATGAGTTACATTACATCAAATGTTTTTTTGTTTTAATTTCCTTACTTACGCTTGACTTTATAGCTGCATAATGATTATTTTGAATATATTTATTGGTCCTATCAACTCAGCACTTTGATTTTCGAACATAACGGTCGAAGTTACGTAAGTTAGAATCTGTTCAAGCTTCATAGCACTACTACTTAATGGTAAAATAAAGGATATAATAATTTTAGCAAGTTCTCAACTTTTACTGTAGCTGCAAATTTAATTAACCTATCACAGAAGTTCTCGCAGGGTTCAGCTCGACCTGTGCTAAAATATATTTAATGTTTTTAGGTTCATCCAATCCTAACTTGCACATGAATTTACGGTTCCATGTTAATTTTTTTCAAATACAATTAATGAACTTATCACTAAGCCCTATCGACTAAGTCTGTTCATTTTCGAGCATAATGGTCGGAGTTACGTAAGGTAGAAACTTTTCAGGCTTCGTAGTAATTCTACTCAAGACTAAAATTCAAAACATTATATCTTTAGCAAGTTTTCAACTTTTTACTGTAGCTGCAAATTTAATTAACCTATCAAAGAAGTTCTCGCAGGGTTCAGCACAAGTTATGCTATAATATATTTAATGTTTTTAGCTTCATCCAATCCTAACTTGCACATGAATTTACGGTTAAATGTTAATTTTTTTCAAATACAATTAATGAATTTATCACTAAGCCCTATCGACTAAGTCTGTTCATTTTCGAGCATAATGGTCGGAGTTACGTAAGATAGAAACTTTTCAGGCTTCGTAGTAATTCTACTCAAGACTAAAATTCAAAACATTATATCTTTAGCAATTCTTCAACTTTTTACTGTAGCTGGAAATGTATATGACCTATCGAACAAGTTGTTACAAGTTTGAGCATGTGATGAGTTACATTACATCAAATGTTTTTTTGTTTTAATTTCTTTACTTACGCTTGACTTTATAGCTACATAATGATTATTTTGAATATATTTATTGGTCCTATCAACTCAGCACTTTGATTTTCGAACATAACGGTCGAAGTTACGTAAGTTAGAATCTGTTCAAGCTTCATAGCACTACCACTTAATGGTAAAATAAAGGATATAATAATTTTAGCAAGTTCTCAACTTTTTACTGTAGCTGCAAATTTAATTAACCTATCAAAGAAGTTCTCGCAGGGTTCAGCACGAGCTGTGCTGAACCCTGAAAAAATAATATATTTAATGTTTTTAGCTTCATCCAATCCTAACTTGCACATGAATTTACGGTTCCATGTTAATTTTTTTCAAATACAATTAATGTACGTATCACTAAGCCCTATCGACTAAATCTGTTCATTTTCGAGCATAATGGTCGGAGTTACGTAAGATAGAAACTTTTCAGGCTTCGTAGTAATTCTACTCTAGACTAAAATTCAAAACATTATATCTTTAGCAATTTTTCAACTTTTTACTGTAGCTGGGAATGTATATGACCTATCGAACAAGTTGTTACAAGGTTGAGCATGTGATGAGTTACATTACATCAAATGTTTTTTTGTTTTAATTTCTTTACTTACGCTTGACTTTATAGCTGCATAATGATTATTTTGAATATATTTATTGGTCCTATCAACTCAGCACTTTGATTTTCGAACATAACGGTCGAAGTTACGTAAGTTAGAATCTGTTCAAGCTTCATAGCACTACTACTTAATGGTAAAATAAAGGATATAATAATTTTAGCAAGTTCTCAACTTTTTACTGTAGCTGCAAATTTAATTAACCTATCAAAGAAGTTCTCGCAGGGTTCAGCACGAGCTGTGCTATAATATATTTAATGTTTTTAGCTTCATCCAATCCTAACTTGCACATGAATTTACGGTTCCATGTTAATTTTTTTCAAATACATTTAATGAACTTATCCCTAAGTCCTACCGACTAAGTCTGTTCATTTTCGAGCATAATGGTTGGAGTTACGTAAGATAGAATCTTTTCAGGCTTCGTAGTAATTCTACTCATGACTAAAATTCAAAACATTATATCTTTAGCAATTTTTCAACTTTTTACTGTAGCTGGGAATGTATATGACCTATCGAACAAGTTGTTACAAGGTTGAGCATGTGATGAGTTACATTACATCAAATGTTTTTTTGTTTTAATTTCCTTACTTACGCTTGACTTTATAGCTGCATAATGATTATTTTGAATATATTTATTGGTCCTATCAACTCAGCACTTTGATTTTCGAACATAACGGTCGAAGTTACGTAAGTTAGAATCTGTTCAAGCTTCATAGCACTACTACTTAATGGTAAAATAAAGGATATAATAATTTTAGCAAGTTCTCAACTTTTACTGTAGCTGCAAATTTAATTAACCTATCACAGAAGTTCTCGCAGGGTTCAGCTCGACCTGTGCTAAAATATATTTAATGTTTTTAGGTTCATCCAATCCTAACTTGCACATGAATTTACGGTTCCATGTTAATTTTTTTCAAATACAATTAATGAACTTATCACTAAGCCCTATCGACTAAGTCTGTTCATTTTCGAGCATAATGGTCGGAGTTACGTAAGGTAGAAACTTTTCAGGCTTCGTAGTAATTCTACTCAAGACTAAAATTCAAAACATTATATCTTTAGCAAGTTTTCAACTTTTTACTGTAGCTGCAAATTTAATTAACCTATCAAAGAAGTTCTCGCAGGGTTCAGCACAAGTTATGCTATAATATATTTAATGTTTTTAGCTTCATCCAATCCTAACTTGCACATGAATTTACGGTTAAATGTTAATTTTTTTCAAATACAATTAATGAATTTATCACTAAGCCCTATCGACTAAGTCTGTTCATTTTCGAGCATAATGGTCGGAGTTACGTAAGATAGAAACTTTTCAGGCTTCGTAGTAATTCTACTCAAGACTAAAATTCAAAACATTATATCTTTAGCAATTCTTCAACTTTTTACTGTAGCTGGAAATGTATATGACCTATCGAACAAGTTGTTACAAGTTTGAGCATGTGATGAGTTACATTACATCAAATGTTTTTTTGTTTTAATTTCTTTACTTACGCTTGACTTTATAGCTACATAATGATTATTTTGAATATATTTATTGGTCCTATCAACTCAGCACTTTGATTTTCGAACATAACGGTCGAAGTTACGTAAGTTAGAATCTGTTCAAGCTTCATAGCACTACCACTTAATGGTAAAATAAAGGATATAATAATTTTAGCAAGTTCTCAACTTTTTACTGTAGCTGCAAATTTAATTAACCTATCAAAGAAGTTCTCGCAGGGTTCAGCACGAGCTGTGCTGAACCCTGAAAAAATAATATATTTAATGTTTTTAGCTTCATCCAATCCTAACTTGCACATGAATTTACGGTTCCATGTTAATTTTTTTCAAATACAATTAATGTACGTATCACTAAGCCCTATCGACTAAATCTGTTCATTTTCGAGCATAATGGTCGGAGTTACGTAAGATAGAAACTTTTCAGGCTTCGTAGTAATTCTACTCTAGACTAAAATTCAAAACATTATATCTTTAGCAATTTTTCAACTTTTTACTGTAGCTGGGAATGTATATGACCTATCGAACAAGTTGTTACAAGGTTGAGCATGTGATGAGTTACATTACATCAAATGTTTTTTTGTTTTAATTTCTTTACTTACGCTTGACTTTATAGCTGCATAATGATTATTTTGAATATATTTATTGGTCCTATCAACTCAGCACTTTGATTTTCGAACATAACGGTCGAAGTTACGTAAGTTAGAATCTGTTCAAGCTTCATAGCACTACTACTTAATGGTAAAATAAAGGATATAATAATTTTAGCAAGTTCTCAACTTTTTACTGTAGCTGCAAATTTAATTAACCTATCAAAGAAGTTCTCGCAGGGTTCAGCACGAGCTGTGCTATAATATATTTAATGTTTTTAGCTTCATCCAATCCTAACTTGCACATGAATTTACGGTTCCATGTTAATTTTTTTCAAATACATTTAATGAACTTATCCCTAAGTCCTACCGACTAAGTCTGTTCATTTTCGAGCATAATGGTTGGAGTTACGTAAGATAGAATCTTTTCAGGCTTCGTAGTAATTCTACTCATGACTAAAATTCAAAACATTATACCTTTAGCAATATTTCATTTTTTACTGTAGCTGGAAATGTATATGACCTATTGAACAAGTTGTTGCAAGGTTGAGCATGTGATGAGTTACATTACATCAAATGTTTTTTTGTTTTAATTTCTTTACTTACGCTTGACTTGATAGCTAAATAATGATTATTTGGAATATATTCATTGGTCCTATCAACTCGGCACTTTCATTTTCGAACATAACGGCAGAAGTTACGTAAGTTAGAATCTGTTCAACTTCATAGCACTTCTACTTAAGGGTAAAATAAAGGACATAATAATCTTAGCAAGTTCTCAACGTTTTACTGTAGCTGCAAATTTAATTAACCTATCAAAGGAGTATTCGCAGGATTCAGCACTTCCTGTGCTAAAATATATTTAATGTTTTTAGCTTCATCCAATCCTAACTTGCACATGAATTTACGGTTCCATGTTAATTTTTTTCAAATACAATTAATGAACTTATCACTAAGCCCTATCGACTAAGTCTGTTCATTTTCGAGCATAATGGTCGGAGTTACGTAAGATAGAAACTTTTCAGGCTTCGTAGTAATTCTACTCAAGACTAAAATTCAAAACATTATATCTTTAGCAAGTTTTCAACTTTTTACTGTAGCTGCAAATTTAATTAACCTATCAAAGAAGTTCTCGCAGGGTTCAGCACAAGTTATGCTATAATATATTTAATGTTTTTAGCTTCATCCAATCCTAACTTGCACATGAATTTACGGTTAAATGTTAATTTTTTTCAAATACAATTAATGAACTTATCACTAAGCCCTATCGACTAAGTCTGTTCATTTTCGAGCATAATGGTCGGAGTTACGTAAGATAGAAACTTTTCAGGCTTCGTAGTAATTCTACTCAAGACTAAAATTCAAAACATTATATCTTTAGCAATTCTTCAACTTTTTACTGTAGCTGGAAATGTATATGACCTATCGAACAAGTTGTTACAAGTTTGAGCATGTGATGAGTTACATTACATCAAATGTTTTTTTGTTTTAATTTCTTTACTTTCGCTTGACTTTACAGCTACATAATGATTATTTTGAATATATTTATTGGTCCTATCAACTCAGCACTTTGATTTTCGAACATAACGGTCGAAGTTACGTAAGTTAGAATCTGTTCAAGCTTCATAGCACTACTACTTAATGGTAAAATAAAGGATATAATAATTTTAGCAAGTTCTCAACTTTTTACTGTAGCTGCAAATTTAATTAACCTATCAAAGAAGTTCTCGCAGGGTTCAGCACGAGCTGTGCTGAACCCTGAAAAAATAATATATTTAATGTTTTTAGCTTCATCCAATCCTAACTTGCACATTAATTTACGGTTCCATGTTAATTTTTTTCAAATACAATTAATGTACTTATCACTAAGCCCTATCGACTAAATCTGTTCATTTTCGAGCATAATGGTCGGAGTTACGTAAGATAGAAACTTTTCAGGCTTCGTAGTAATTCTACTCCAGACTAAAATTCAAAACATTATATCTTTAGCAATTTTTCAACTTTTTACTGTAGCTGGGAATGTATATGACCTATCGAACAAGTTGTTACAAGGTTGAGCATGTGATGAGATACATTACATCAAATGTTTTTTTGTTTTAATTTCTTTACTTACGCTTGAATTTATAGCTGCATAATGATTATTTTGAATATATTTATTGGTCCTATCAACTCAGCACTTTGATTTTCGAACATAACGGTCGAAGTTACGTAAGTTAGAATCTGTTCAAGCTTCATAGCACTACTACTTAATGGTAAAATAAAGGATATAATAATTTTAGCAAGTTCTCAACTTTTTACTGTAGCTGCAAATTTAATTAACCTATCAAAGAAGTTCTCGCAGGGTTCAGCACGAGCTGTGCTATAATATATTTAATGTTTTTAGCTTCATCCAATCCTAACTTGCACATGAATTTACGGTTCCATGTTAATTTTTTTCAAATACAATTAATGAACTTATCCCTAAGCCCTATCGACTAAATCTGTTCATTTTCGAGCATAATGGTCGGAGTTACGTAAGATAGAAACTTTTCAGGCTTCGTAGTAATTCTACTCCAGACTAAAATTCAAAACATTATATCTTTAGCAATTTTTCAACTTTTTACTGTAGCTGGGAATGTATATGACCTATCGAACAAGTTGTTACAAGGTTGAGCATGTGATGAGTTACATTACATCAAATGTTTTTTTGTTTTAATTTCTTTACTTACGCTTGAATTTATAGCTGCTTAATGATTATTTTGAATATATTTATTGGTCCTATCAACTCGGCACTTTCATTTTCGAACATAACGGCAGAAGTTACGTAAGTTAGAATCTGTTCAACTTCATAGCACTTCTACTTAAGGGTAAAATAAAGGACATAATAATCTTAGCAAGTTCTCAACGTTTTACTGTAGCTGCAAATTTAATTAACCTATCAAAGGAGTATTCGCAGGGTTCAGCACTTCCTGTGCTAAAATATATTTAATGTTTTTAGCTTCATCCAATCCTAACTTGCACATGAATTTACGATTCCATGTTGATTTTTTTCAAATACAATTAATGAATTTATAACCAAGTCCTATCGACTAAGTCTGTTCATTTTCAAACAGACTGGCCGAAGTTACGTAAGTTAGAATCTGTTCAAGCTTCATAGCACTTCTACTTAAGCGTAAAATAAAGGACATGATAATCGTAGCAACTTCTCAACTTTTTACTGTAGCTGCAAATTTAATTAACCTATCAAAGAAGTTCTCGCAGGGTTCAGCACGACCTGTGCTAAAATGTATTTAATGTTTTTAACTTCATCCAATCCTAACTTGCACATGATTTTACGGTTCCATGTTAATTTTTTTCATATACAATTAATGAACTTATCACTAAGTCCTATCAACTCAGCACTTTCATTTTCGAACATAACGGCCGAAGTTACGTAAGTTAGAATCTGTTCAAACTTCATAGCATTTCTACTTAAGGGTAAAATAAAGGACATGATACATTTATCAAGTTCTCAACTTTTTACTGTAGCTGCAAATTTAATTAACATATCAAAGAAGTACTCGCAGTGTTCAGCAGGACCTGTGCTAAAATATATTTAATGTTTTTAGCTTCATCCAATCCTAACTTGCACATGATTTTACGGTTCCATGTTAATTTTTTTCATATACAATTAATGAACTTATAACTATGTCCTATCGACTAAGTCTGTTCATTTTCGAACAGACTGGCAGAAGTTACGTAAGTTAGAACCTGTTCAAGCTTCATAGCACTTCTACTTAAGGGAAAAATAAAGGACATGATACATTTATCAAGTTCTCAACTTTTTACTATAGCTGCAAATTTAATTAACCTCTCAAAGAAGTTCTCGCAGGGTTCAGCACGACCTGTGCTAAAATATATTTAATGTTTTTAGCTTCATCCAATCCTAACTTGCACATGAATTTACGATTCCATGTTGATTTTTTTCAAATACAATTAATGAATTTATAACTAAGTCCAATCGACTAAGTCTGTTCATTTTCGAACAGACTGGCCGAAGTTACGTAAGATAGAACCTGTTCAAGCTTCATAGCAATCCTACTTAAGGGAAAAATAAAGGACATGATACATTTATCAAGTTCTCAACTTTTTACTATAGCTGCAAATTTAATTAACCTATCAAAGAAGTTCTCGCAGGGTTCAGCACGACCTGTGCTAAAATATATTTAATGTTTTTAGCTTCATCCAGTCCTAACTTGCACATGAATTTACGGTTCCATGTTAATTTTTTTCAAATACAATTAATGAACTTATCACTAAATCCTATCGACTAAGTCTGTTCATTTTCGAGCATAATGGTCGGAGTTACGTAAGATAGAATCTTTTCAGGACTGGTAGTATTTCTACTCAAGACTAATATTCAAGATATGATACTTTTAGCAATTTTTCAACTTTTTACTGTAGCTGGAAATGTATATGACCTATCGAACAAGTTGTTACAAGGTTGAGCATGTGATGAGTTACATTACATCAAATGTTTTTTTGTTTTAATTTCTTTACTTACGCTTGACTTGATAGCTAAATAATGATTATTTGGAATATACTCATTGGTCCTCTCAACTCAGCACTTTCATTTTCGAACATAACGGTCGAAGTTACGTAAGTTAGAATCTGTTCAAGCTTCATAGCACTACTACTTAATCATAAAATAAAGGATATAATAATTTTAGCAAGTCTCAACTTTTTACTGTAGCAGCAAATTTAATTAACCTATCAAAGAAGTTCTCGCAGGGTTCAGCACAATTTATGCTATAATATATTTAATGTTTTAGCTTCATCCAATCCTAACTTGCACGTGAATTTACGGTTCCATGTTAATTTTTTTCAAATAGAATTAATGAACTTATCCCTAAGTCCTACCGACTAAGTCTGTTCATTTTCGAGCATAATGGTTGGAGTTACGTAAGATAGAATCTTTTCAGGCTTCGTAGTAATTCTACTCATGACTAAAATTCAAAACATTATATCTTTAGCAATTTTTCAACTTTTTACTGTAGCTGGGAATGTATATGACCTATCGAACAAGTTGTTACAAGGTTGAGCATGTGATGAGTTACATTACATCAAATGTTTTTTTGTTTTAATTTCTTTACTTACGCTTGAGTTTATAGCTGCATAATGATTATTTTGAATATATTTATTGGTCCTATCAACTCAGCACTTTGATTTTCGAACATAACGGTCGAAGTTACGTAAGTTAGAATCTGTTCAAGCTTCATAGCACTACTACTTAATCATAAAATAAAGGATATAATAATTTTAGCAAGTCTCAACTTTTTACTGTAGCAGCAAATTTAATTAACCTATCAAAGAAGTTCTCGCAGGGTTCAGCACAATTTATGCTATAATATATTTAATGTTTTAGCTTCATCCAATCCTAACTTGCACATGAATTTACGGTTCCATGTTAATTTTTTTCAAATACAATTAATGAACTTATCCCTAAGTCCTACCGACTAAGTCTGTTCATTTTCGAGCATAATGGTTGGAGTTACGTAAGATAGAATCTTTTCAGGCTTCGTAGTAATTCTACTCATGACTAAAATTCAAAACATTATATCTTTAGCAATTTTTCAACTTTTTACTGTAGCTGGAAATGTATATGACCTATCGAACAAGTTGTTACAAGGTTGAGCATGTGATGAGTTACATTACATCAAATGTTTTTTTGTTTTAATTTCTTTACTTACGCTTGACTTGATAGCTAAATAATGATTATTTGGAATATACTCATTGGTCCTCTCAACTCAGCACTTTCATTTTCGAACATAACGGTCGAAGTTACGTAAGTTAGAATCTGTTCAAGCTTCATAGCACTACTACTTAATCATAAAATAAAGGATATAATAATTTTAGCAAGTCTCAACTTTTTACTGTAGCAGCAAATTTAATTAACCTATCAAAGAAGTTCTCGCAGGGTTCAGCACAATTTATGCTATAATATATTTAATGTTTTAGCTTCATCCAATCCTAACTTGCACATGAATTTACGGTTCCATGTTAATTTTTTTCAAATACAATTAATGAACTTATCCCTAAGTCCTACCGACTAAGTCTGTTCATTTTCGAGCATAATGGTTGGAGTTACGTAAGATAGAATCTTTTCAGGCTTCGTAGTAATTCTACTCATGACTAAAATTCAAAACATTATATCTTTAGCAATTTTTCAACTTTTTACTGTAGCTGGAAATGTATATGACCTATCGAACAAGTTGTTACAAGGTTGAGCATGTGATGAGTTACATTACATCAAATGTTTTTTTGTTTTAATTTCTTTACTTACGCTTGACTTGATAGCTAAATAATGATTATTTGGAATATACTCATTGGTCCTCTCAACTCAGCACTTTCATTTTCGAACATAACGGTCGAAGTTACGTAAGTTAGAATCTGTTCAAGCTTCATAGCACTACTACTTAATCATAAAATAAAGGATATAATAATTTTAGCAATTCTCAACTTTTTACTGTAGCAGCAAATTTAATTAACCTATCAAAGAATTTCTCGCAGGGTTCAGCACAATTTATGCTATAATATATTTAATGTTTTAGCTTCATCCAATCCTAACTTGCACATGAATTTACGGTTCCATGTTAATTTTTTTCAAATACAATTAATGAACTTATCCCTAAGTCCTACCGACTAAGTCTGTTCATTTTCGAGCATAATGGTTGGAGTTACGTAAGATAGAATCTTTTCAGGCTTCGTAGTAATTCTACTCATGACTAAAATTCAAAACATTATATCTTTAGCAATTTTTCAACTTTTTACTGTAGCTGGGAATGTATATGACCTATCGAACAAGTTGTTACAAGGTTGAGCATGTGATGAGTTACATTACATCAAATGTTTTTTTGTTTTAATTTCCTTACTTACGCTTGACTTTATAGCTGCATAATGATTATTTTGAATATATTTATTGGTCCTATCAACTCAGCACTTTGATTTTCGAACATAACGGTCGAAGTTACGTAAGTTAGAATCTGTTCAAGCTTCATAGCACTACTACTTAATGGTAAAATAAAGGATATAATAATTTTAGCAAGTTCTCAACTTTTACTGTAGCTGCAAATTTAATTAACCTATCACAGAAGTTCTCGCAGGGTTCAGCTCGACCTGTGCTAAAATATATTTAATGTTTTTAGGTTCATCCAATCCTAACTTGCACATGAATTTACGGTTCCATGTTAATTTTTTTCAAATACAATTAATGAACTTATCACTAAGCCCTATCGACTAAGTCTGTTCATTTTCGAGCATAATGGTCGGAGTTACGTAAGGTAGAAACTTTTCAGGCTTCGTAGTAATTCTACTCAAGACTAAAATTCAAAACATTATATCTTTAGCAAGTTTTCAACTTTTTACTGTAGCTGCAAATTTAATTAACCTATCAAAGAAGTTCTCGCAGGGTTCAGCACAAGTTATGCTATAATATATTTAATGTTTTTAGCTTCATCCAATCCTAACTTGCACATGAATTTACGGTTAAATGTTAATTTTTTTCAAATACAATTAATGAATTTATCACTAAGCCCTATCGACTAAGTCTGTTCATTTTCGAGCATAATGGTCGGAGTTACGTAAGATAGAAACTTTTCAGGCTTCGTAGTAATTCTACTCAAGACTAAAATTCAAAACATTATATCTTTAGCAATTCTTCAACTTTTTACTGTAGCTGGAAATGTATATGACCTATCGAACAAGTTGTTACAAGTTTGAGCATGTGATGAGTTACATTACATCAAATGTTTTTTTGTTTTAATTTCTTTACTTACGCTTGACTTTATAGCTACATAATGATTATTTTGAATATATTTATTGGTCCTATCAACTCAGCACTTTGATTTTCGAACATAACGGTCGAAGTTACGTAAGTTAGAATCTGTTCAAGCTTCATAGCACTACCACTTAATGGTAAAATAAAGGATATAATAATTTTAGCAAGTTCTCAACTTTTTACTGTAGCTGTAAATTTAATTAACCTATCAAAGAAGTTCTCGCAGGGTTCAGCACGAGCTGTGCTGAACCCTGAAAAAATAATATATTTAATGTTTTTAGCTTCATCCAATCCTAACTTGCACATGAATTTACGGTTCCATGTTAATTTTTTTCAAATACAATTAATGTACGTATCACTAAGCCCTATCGACTAAATCTGTTCATTTTCGAGCATAATGGTCGGAGTTACGTAAGATAGAAACTTTTCAGGCTTCGTAGTAATTCTACTCTAGACTAAAATTCAAAACATTATATCTTTAGCAATTTTTCAACTTTTTACTGTAGCTGGGAATGTATATGACCTATCGAACAAGTTGTTACAAGGTTGAGCATGTGATGAGTTACATTACATCAAATGTTTTTTTGTTTTAATTTCTTTACTTACGCTTGACTTTATAGCTGCATAATGATTATTTTGAATATATTTATTGGTCCTATCAACTCAGCACTTTGATTTTCGAACATAACGGTCGAAGTTACGTAAGTTAGAATCTGTTCAAGCTTCATAGCACTACTACTTAATGGTAAAATAAAGGATATAATAATTTTAGCAAGTTCTCAACTTTTTACTGTAGCTGCAAATTTAATTAACCTATCAAAGAAGTTCTCGCAGGGTTCAGCACGAGCTGTGCTATAATATATTTAATGTTTTTAGCTTCATCCAATCCTAACTTGCACATGAATTTACGGTTCCATGTTAATTTTTTTCAAATACATTTAATGAACTTATCCCTAAGTCCTACCGACTAAGTCTGTTCATTTTCGAGCATAATGGTTGGAGTTACGTAAGATAGAATCTTTTCAGGCTTCGTAGTAATTCTACTCATGACTAAAATTCAAAACATTATACCTTTAGCAATATTTCATTTTTTACTGTAGCTGGAAATGTATATGACCTATTGAACAAGTTGTTGCAAGGTTGAGCATGTGATGAGTTACATTACATCAAATGTTTTTTTGTTTTAATTTCTTTACTTACGCTTGACTTGATAGCTAAATAATGATTATTTGGAATATATTCATTGGTCCTATCAACTCGGCACTTTCATTTTCGAACATAACGGCAGAAGTTACGTAAGTTAGAATCTGTTCAACTTCATAGCACTTCTACTTAAGGGTAAAATAAAGGACATAATAATCTTAGCAAGTTCTCAACGTTTTACTGTAGCTGCAAATTTAATTAACCTATCAAAGGAGTATTCGCAGGATTCAGCACTTCCTGTGCTAAAATATATTTAATGTTTTTAGCTTCATCCAATCCTAACTTGCACATGAATTTACGATTCCATGTTGATTTTTTTCAAATACAATTAATGAATTTATAACTAAGTCCTATCGACTAAGTCTGTTCATTTTCAAACAGACTGGCCGAAGTTACGTAAGTTAGAATCTGTTCAAGCTTCATAGCACTTCTACTTAAGCGTAAAATAAAGGACATGATAATCGTAGCAACTTCTCAACTTTTTACTGTAGCTGCAAATTTAATTAACCTATCAAAGAAGTTCTCGCAGGGTTCAGCACGACCTGTGCTAAAATGTATTTAATGTTTTTAACTTCATCCAATCCTAACTTGCACATGAATTTACGATTCCATGTTGATTTTTTTCAAATACAATTAATGAATTTATAACTAAGTCCTATCAACTCAGCACTTTCATTTTCGAACATAACGGCCGAAGTTACGTAAGTTAGAATCTGTTCAAACTTCATAGCATTTCTACTTAAGGGTAAAATAAAGGACATGATACATTTATCAAGTTCTCAACTTTTTACTGTAGCTGCAAATTTAATTAACCTATCAAAGAAGTACTCGCAGTGTTTAGCAGGACCTGTGCTAAAATATATTTAATGTTTTTAGCTTCATCCAATCCTAACTTGCACATGATTTTACGGTTCCATGTTAATTTTTTTCATATACAATTAATGAACTTATAACTAAGTCCTATTGACTAAGTCTGTTCATTTTCGAACAGACTGGCCGAAGTTACGTAAGTTAGAACCTGTTCAAGCTTCATAGCACTTCTACTTAAGGGAAAAATAAAGGACATGATACATTTATCAAGTTCTCAACTTTTTACTATAGCTGCAAATTTAATTAACCTCTCAAAGAAGTTCTCGCAGGGTTCAGCACGACCTGTGCTAAAATATATTTAATGTTTTTAGCTTCATCCAATCCTAACTTGCACATGAATTTACGATTCCATGTTGATTTTTTTCAAATACAATTAATGAATTTATAACTAAGTCCAATCGACTAAGTCTGTTCATTTTCGAACAGACTGGCCGAAGTTACGTAAGATAGAACCTGTTCAAGCTTCATAGCAATCCTACTTAAGGGAAAAATAAAGGACATGATACATTTATCAAGTTCTCAACTTTTTACTATAGCTGCAAATTTAATTAACCTATCAAAGAAGTTCTCGCAGGGTTCAGCACGACCTGTGCTAAAATATATTTAATGTTTTCAGCTTCATCCAGTCCTAACTTGCACATGAATTTACGGTTCCATGTTAATTTTTTTCAAATACAATTAATGAACTTATCACTAAATCCTATCGACTAAGTCTGTTCATTTTCGAGCATAATGGTCGGAGTTACGTAAGATAGAATCTTTTCAGGACTGGTAGTATTTCTACTCAAGACTAATATTCAAGATATGATACTTTTAGCAATTTTTCAACTTTTTACTGTAGCTGGAAATGTATATGACCTATCGAACAAGTTGTTACAAGGTTGAGCATGTGATGAGTTACATTACATCAAATGTTTTTTTGTTTTAATTTCTTTACTTACGCTTGACTTGATAACTAAATAATGATTATTTGGAATATATTCATTGGTCCTATCAACTCGGCACTTTCATTTTCGAACATAACGGCAGAAGTTACGTAAGTTAGAATCTGTTCAACTTCATAGCACTTCTACTTAAGGTTAAAATAAAGGACATAATAACCTTAGCAAGTTCTCAACGTTTTACTGTAGCTGCAAATTTAATTAACCTATCAAAGAAGTACTCGCAGTGTTCAGCACGACCTGTGCTAAAATATATTTAATGTTTTTAGCTTCATTCAATCCTAACTTGCACATGAATTTACGATTCCATGTTGATTTTTTTCAAATACAATTAATGAATTTATAACCAAGTCCTATCGACTAAGTCTGTTCATTTTCGAACATACTGGCCGAAGTAATGTAAGTTAGAATCTGTTCAAGCTTCATAGCACTACTACTTAAGGGAAAAATAAAGGACATGATACATTTATCAAGTTCTCAACTTTTCACTGTAGCTGCAAATTTAATTATCCTATCAAAGAAGCTCTCGCAGGGTTCAGCACGACCTGTGCTAAAATGTATTTAATGTTTTTAACTTCATCCAATCCTAACTTGCACATGATTTTAGGGTTCCATGTTAATTTTTTTCATATACAATTAATGAACTTATCACTAAGTCCTATCAACTCAGCACTTTCATTTTCGAACATAACGGCCGAAGTTACGTAAGTTAGAATCTGTTCAAACTTCATAGCATTTCTACTTAAGGGTAAAATAAAGGACATGATACATTTATCAAGTTCTCAACTTTTTACTGTAGCTGCAAATTTAATTAACCTATCAAAGAAGTACTCGCAGTGTTCAGCAGGACCTGTGCTAAAATATATTTAATGTTTTTAGCTTCATCCAATCCTAACTTGCACATGATTTTACGGTTCCATGTTAATTTTTTTCATATACAATTAATGAACTTATAACTAAGTCCTATTGACTAAGTCTGTTCATTTTCGAACAGACTGGCCGAAGTTACGTAAGTTAGAACCTGTTCAAGCTTCATAGCACTTCTACTTAAGGGAAAAATAAAGGACATGATACATTTATCAAGTTCTCAACTTTTTACTATAGCTGCAAATTTAATTAACCTCTCAAAGAAGTTCTCGCAGGGTTCAGCACGACCTGTGCTAAAATATATTTAATGTTTTTAGCTTCATCCAATCCTAACTTGCACATGAATTTACGATTCCATGTTGATTTTTTTCAAATACAATTAATGAATTTATAACTAAGTCCAATCGACTAAGTCTGTTCATTTTCGAACAGACTGGCCGAAGTTACGTAAGATAGAACCTGTTCAAGCTTCATAGCAATCCTACTTAAGGGAAAAATAAAGGACATGATACATTTATCAAGTTCTCAACTTTTTACTATAGCTGCAAATTTAATTAACCTATCAAAGAAGTTCTCGCAGGGTTCAGCACGACCTGTGCTAAAATATATTTAATGTTTTTAGCTTCATCCAGTCCTAACTTGCACATGAATTTACGGTTCCATGTTAATTTTTTTCAAATACAATTAATGAACTAATCACTAAATCCTATCGACTAAGTCTGTTCATTTTCGAGCATAATGGTCGGAGTTACGTAAGATAGAATCTTTTCAGGACTGGTAGTATTTCTACTCAAGACTAATATTCAAGATATGATACTTTTAGCAATTTTTCAACTTTTTACTGTAGCTGGAAATGTATATGACCTATCGAACAAGTTGTTACAAGGTTGAGCATGTGATGAGTTACATTACATCAAATGTTTTTTTGTTTTAATTTCTTTACTTACGCTTGACTTGATAACTAAATAATGATTATTTGGAATATATTCATTGGTCCTATCAACTCGGCACTTTCATTTTCGAACATAACGGCAGAAGTTACGTAAGTTAGAATCTGTTCAACTTCATAGCACTTCTACTTAAGGTTAAAATAAAGGACATAATAACCTTAGCAAGTTCTCAACGTTTTACTGTAGCTGCAAATTTAATTAACCTATCAAAGAAGTACTCGCAGTGTTCAGCACGACCTGTGCTAAAATATATTTAATGTTTTTAGCTTCATCCAATCCTAACTTGCACATGAATTTACGATTCCATGTTGATTTTTTTCAAATACAATTAATGAATTTATAACCAAGTCCTATCGACTAAGTCTGTTCATTTTCGAACATACTGGCCGAAGTAATGTAAGTTAGAATCTGTTCAAGCTTCATAGCACTACTACTTAAGGGAAAAATAAAGGACATGATACATTTATCAAGTTCTCAACTTTTCACTGTAGCTGCAAATTTAATTATCCTATCAAAGAAGCTCTCGCAGGGTTCAGCACGAGCTGTGTTATAATATATTTCATGTTTTTAGCTTCATCAAATCCTAACTTTCACATGAATTTACGGTTCCATGTTAATTTTTTTCAAATACAATTAATGAACTTATCACTAAGTCCTATCGACTAAGTCTGTTCATTTTTGAGCATAATGGCCGAAGTTACGTAAGTTAGAATCTGTTCAAGCTTCATAGCACTTCTACTTAAGGGAAAAATAAAGGACGTGATACATTTATCAAGTTCTCAACTTTTTACTGTAGCTGGAAATGTATATGACTTATCGAACAAGTTGTTGCAAGGTTGAGCATGTGATGAGTTACATTACATCAAATGTTTTTTTGTTTTAATTTCTTTACTTACGCTTGACTTGATAGCTAAATAATGATAATTTTGAATATATTTATTGGTTCTGTCAACTCAGCACTTTCAAGTTCGAACATAACGACGGAAGTTACGTAAGTTAGAATCTGTTCAAGCTTCATAGCACTTCTACTTAAGGGTAAAATAAAAAACATGATAATCTTAGCAAGTTCTCAACTTTTTACTGTAGCTGCAAATTTAATTAACCTATCAAAGAAGTACTCGCAGGGTTCAGCACTTCCTGTGCTAAAATATATTTAATGTTTTTTGCTTCATCCAATCCTAACTTGCACATGATTTTACGGTTCCATGTTAATTTTTTTCATATACAATTAATGAACTTATAACTAAGTCCTATCGACTAAGTCTGTTCATTTTCGAACAGACTGGCCGAAGTTACGTAAGTTAGAACCGGTTCAAGCTTCATAGCATTTCTACTTAAGGGAAAAATAAAGGACATGATACATTTATCAAGTTCTCAACTTTTTACTATAGCTGCAAATTTAATTAACCTATCAAAGAAGTAGTCGCAGGGTTCAGCACGAGCTGTGCTATAATATATTTAATGTTTTTAGCTTCATCCAATCCTAACTTGCACATGAATTTACGGTTCCATGTTAATTTTTTTCAAATACAATTAATGTACTTATCACTAAGTCCTATCGACTAAATCTGTTCATTTTCGAGCATAATGGTCGGAGTTACGTAAGATAGAAACTTTTCAGGCTTCGTAGTAATTCTACTCTAGACTAAAATTCTAAACATTATATCTTTAGCAATTTTTCAACTTTTTACTGTAGCTGGGAATGTATATGACCTATCGAACAAGTTGTTGCAAGGTTGAGCATGTGATGAGTTACGTTACATCTAATGTTTTTTTTTTAATATCTTTACTTTCGCTTGACTTTATGGCTACATAATGATTATTTGGAATATACTCATTGGTCCTCTCAACTCAGCACTTTCATTTTCGAACATAACGGTCGAAGTTACGTAAGTTAGAATCTGTTCAAGCTTCATAGCACTACTACTTAATCATAAAATAAAGGATATAATAATTTTAGCAAGTCTCAACTTTTTACTGTAGCAGCAAATTTAATTAACCTATCAAAGAAGTTCTCGCAGGGTTCAGCACAATTTATGCTATAATATATTTAATGTTTTAGCTTCATCCAATCCTAACTTGCACATGAATTTACGGTTCCATGTTAATTTTTTTCAAATACAATTAATGAACTTATCCCTAAGTCCTACCGACTAAGTCTGTTCATTTTCGAGCATAATGGTTGGAGTTACGTAAGATAGAATCTTTTCAGGCTTCGTAGTAATTCTACTCATGACTAAAATTCAAAACATTATATCTTTAGCAATTTTTCAACTTTTTACTGTAGCTGGGAATGTATATGACCTATCGAACAAGTTGTTACAAGGTTGAGCATGTGATGAGTTACATTACATCAAATGTTTTTTTGTTTTAATTTCTTTACTTACGCTTGACTTTATAGTTGCATAATGATTATTTTGAATATATTTATTGGTCCTATCAACTCAGCACTTTGATTTTCGAACATAACGGTCGAAGTTACGTAAGTTAGAATCTGTTCAAGCTTCATAGCACTACTACTTAATGGTAAAATAAAGGATATAATAATTTTAGCAAGTTCTCAACTTTTACTGTAGCTGCAAATTTAATTAACCTATCAAAGAAGTTCTCGCAGGGTTCAGCTCGACCTGTGCTAAAATATATTTAATGTTTTTAGGTTCATCCAATCCTAACTTGCACATGAATTTACGGTTCCATGTTAATTTTTTTCAAATACAATTAATGAACTTATCACTAAGCCCTATCGACTAAGTCTGTTCATTTTCGAGCATAATGGTCGGAGTTACGTAAGATAGAATCTTTTCAGGCTTCGTAGTAATTCTACTCAAGACTAAAATTCAAAACATTATATCTTTAGCAAGTTTTCAACTTTTTACTGTAGCTGCAAATTTAATTAACCTATCAAAGAAGTTCTCGCAGGGTTCAGCACAAGTTATGCTATAATATATTTAATGTTTTTAGCTTCATCCAATTCTAACTTGCACATGAATTTACGGTTAAATGTTAATTTTTTTCAAATACAATTAATGAACTTATCACTAAGCCCTATCGACTAAGTCTGTTCATTTTCGAGCAAAATGGTCGGAGTTACGTAAGATAGAAACTTTTCAGGCTTCGTAGTAATTCTACTCAAGACTAAAATTCAAAACATTATATCTTTAGCAATTCTTCAACTTTTTACTGTAGCTGGAAATGTATATGACCTATCGAACAAGTTGTTACAAGTTTGAGCATGTGATGAGTTACATTACATCAAATGTTTTTTTGTTTTAATTTCTTTACTTACGCTTGACTTTATAGCTACATAATGATTATTTTGAATATATTTATTGGTCCTATCAACTCAGCACTTTGATTTTCGAACATAACGGTCGAAGTTACGTAAGTTAGAATCTGTTCAAGCTTCATAGCACTACTACTTAATGGTAAAATAAAGGATATAATAATTTTAGCAAGTTCTCAACTTTTTACTGTAGCTGCAAATTTAATTAACCTATCAAAGAAGTTCTCGCAGGGTTCAGCACGAGCTGTGCTGAACCCTGAAAAAATAATATATTTAATGTTTTTAGCTTCATCCAATCCTAACTTGCACATGAATTTACGGTTCCATGTTAATTTTTTTCAAATACAATTAATGTACTTATCACTAAGCCCTATCGACTAAATCTGTTCATTTTCGAGCATAATGGTCGGAGTTACGTAAGATAGAAACTTTTCAGGCTTCGTAGTAATTCTACTCTAGACTAAAATTCAAAACATTATATCTTTAGCAATTTTTCAACTTTTTACTGTAGCTGGGAATGTATATGACCTATCGAACAAGTTGTTACGAGGTTGAGCATGTGATGAGTTACATTACATCAAATGTTTTTTTGTTTTAATTTCTTTACTTACGCTTGACTTTATAGCTGCATAATGATTATTTTGAATATATTTATTGGTCCTATCAACTCAGCACTTTGATTTTCGAACATAACGGTCGAAGTTACGTAAGTTAGAATCTGTTCAAGCTTCATAGCACTACTACTTAATGGTAAAATAAAGGATATAATAATTTTAGCAAGTTCTCAACTTTTTACTGTAGCTGCAAATTTAATTAACCTATCAAAGAAGTTCTCGCAGGGTTCAGCACGAGCTGTGCTATAATATATTTAATGTTTTTAGCTTCATCCAATCCTAACTTGCACATGAATTTACGGTTCCATGTTAATTTTTTTCAAATACAATTAATGAACTTATCCCTAAGTCCTACCGACTAAGTCTGTTCATTTTCGAGCATAATGGTTGGAGTTACGTAAGATAGAATCTTTTCAGGCTTCGTAGTAATTCTACTCATGACTAAAATTCAAAACATTATACCTTTAGCAATATTTCATTTTTTACTGTAGCTGGAAATGTATATGACCTATCGAACAAGTTGTTGCAAGGTTGAGCATGTGATGAGTTACATTACATCAAATGTTTTTTTGTTTTAATTTCTTTACTTACCCTTGACTTTATAGTTGCATAATGATTATTTTGAATATATTTATTGGTCCTATCAACTCAGCACTTTGATTTTCGAACATAACGGTCGAAGTTACGTAAGTTAGAATCTGTTCAAGCTTCATAGCACTACTACTTAATGGTAAAATAAAGGATATAATAATTTTAGCAAGTTCTCAACTTTTACTGTAGCTGCAAATTTAATTAACCTATCACAGAAGTTCTCGCAGGGTTCAGCTCGACCTGTGCTAAAATATATTTAATGTTTTTAGGTTCATCCAATCCTAACTTGCACATGAATTTACGGTTCCATGTTAATTTTTTTCAAATACAATTAATGAAGTTATCACTAAGCCCTATCGACTAAGTCTGTTCATTTTCGAGCATAATGGTCGGAGTTACGTAAGATAGAAACTTTTCAGGCTTCGTAGTAATTCTACTCAAGACTAAAATTCAAAACATTATATCTTTAGCAAGTTCTCAACTTTTTACTGTAGCTGCAAATTTAATTAACCTATCAAAGAAGTTCTCGCAGGGTTCAGCACGACCTGTGCTAAAATATATTTAATGTTTTTAGCTTCATCCAGTCCTAACTTTCACACGAATTTACGGTTCCATGTTAATTTTTTTCAAATACAATTAATGAACTTATCACTTAGTCCTATCGACTAAGTCTGTTCATTTTCGAGCCTAATGGTCGGAGTTACGTAAGATAGAATCTTTTCAGGACTGGTAGTATTTCTACTCAAGACTAAAATTCAAAACATTATACTTTTAGCAATTTTTCAACTTTTTACTGTAGCTGGAAATGTATATGACCTATCGAACAAGTTGTTACAAGGTTGAGCATGTGATGAGTTACATTACATCAAATGTTTTTTTGTTTTAATTTCTTTACTTACGCTTGACTTGATAGCTAAATAATGATTATTTGGAATATATTCATTGGTCCTATCAACTCGGCACTTTCATTTTCGAACATAACGGCAGAAGTTACGTAAGTTAGAATCTGTTCAACTTCATAGCACTTCTACTTAAGGGTAAAATAAAGGACATAATAACCTTAGCAAGTTCTCAACGTTTTACTGTAGCTGCAAATTTAATTAACCTATCAAAGAAGTACTCGCAGGGTTCAGCACGACCTGTGCTAAAATGTATTTAATGTTTTTAACTTCATCCAATCCTAACTTGCACATGATTTTACGGTTCCATGTTAATTTTTTTCATATACAATTAATGAACTTATCACTAAGTCCTATCAACTCAGCACTTTCATTTTCGAACATAACGGCCGAAGTTACGTAAGTTAGAATCTGTTCAAACTTCATAGCATTTCTACTTAAGGGTAAAATAAAGGACATGATACATTTATCAAGTTCTCAACTTTTTACTGTAGCTGCAAATTTAATTAACCTATCAAAGAAGTTCTCGCAGGGTTCAGCACGACCTGTGCTAAAATGTATTTAATGTTTTTAACTTCATCCAATCCTAACTTGCACATGATTTTACGGTTCCATGTTAATTTTTTTCATATACAATTAATGAACTTATCACTAAGTCCTATCAACTCAGCACTTTCATTTTCGAACATAACGGCCGAAGTTACGTAAGTTAGAATCTGTTCAAACTTCATAGCATTTCTACTTAAGGGTAAAATAAAGGACATGATACATTTATCAAGTTCTCAACTTTTTACTGTAGCTGCAAATTTAATTAACCTATCAAAGAAGTTCTCGCAGGGTTCAGCACGACCTGTGCTAAAATATATTTAATGTTTTTAGCTTCATCCAGTCCTAACTTTCACACGAATTTACGGTTCCATGTTAATTTTTTTCAAATACAATTAATGAACTTATCACTTAGTCCTATCGACTAAGTCTGTTCATTTTCGAGCCTAATGGTCGGAGTTACGTAAGATAGAATCTTTTCAGGACTGGTAGTATTTCTACTCAAGACTAAAATTCAAAACATTATACTTTTAGCAATTTTTCAACTTTTTACTGTAGCTGGAAATGTATATGACCTATCGAACAAGTTGTTACAAGGTTGAGCATGTGATGAGTTACATTACATCAAATGTTTTTTTGTTTTAATTTCTTTACTTACGCTTGACTTGATAGCTAAATAATGATTATTTGGAATATATTCATTGGTCCTATCAACTCGGCACTTTCATTTTCGAACATAACGGCAGAAGTTACGTAAGTTAGAATCTGTTCAACTTCATAGCACTTCTACTTAAGGGTAAAATAAAGGACATAATAACCTTAGCAAGTTCTCAACGTTTTACTGTAGCTGCAAATTTAATTAACCTATCAAAGAAGTACTCGCAGGGTTCAGCACGACCTGTGCTAAAATATATTTAATGTTTTTAGCTTCATCCTATCCTAACTTGCACATGAATTTACGATTCCATGTTGATTTTTTTCAAATACAATTAATGAATTTATAACTAAGTCCTATCGACTAAGTCTGTTCATTTTCGAACATACTGGCCGAAGTAATGTAAGTTAGAATCTGTTCAAGCTTCATAGCACTACTACTTAAGGAAAAAATAAAGGACATGATACATTTATCAAGTTCTCAACTTTTCACTGTAGCTGCAAATTTAATTAACCTATCAAAGAAGCTCTCGCAGGGTTCAGCACGAGCTGTGTTATAATATATTTCATGTTTTTAGCTTCATCAAATCCTAACTTTCACATGAATTTAAGGTTCCATGTTGATTTTTTTCAAATACAATTAATGATCTTATCCCTAAGTCCTACCGACTAAGTCTGTTCATTTTCGAGCATAATGGTCGGAGTTACGTAAGATAGAAACTTTTCAGGCTTCGTAGTAATTCTACTCAAGACTAAAATTCAAAACATTATATCTTTAGCAAGTTTTCAACTTTTTACTGTAGCTGCAAATTTAATTAACCTATCAAAGAAGTTCTCGCAGGGTTCAGCACAAGTTATGCTATAATATATTTAATGTTTTTAGCTTCATCCAATCCTAACTTGCACATGAATTTACGGTTAAATGTTAATTTTTTTCAAATACAATTAATGAACTTATCACTAAGCCCTATCGACTAAGTCTGTTCATTTTCGAGCATAATGGTCGGAGTTACGTAAGATAGAAACTTTTCAGGCTTCGTAGTAATTCTACTCAAGACTAAAATTCAAAACATTATATCTTTAGCAATTCTTCAACTTTTTACTGTAGCTGGAAATGTATATGACCTATCGAACTAGTTGTTACAAGTTTGAGCATGTGATGAGTTACATTACATCAAATGTTTTTTTGTTTTAATTTCTTTACTTACGCTTGACTTTATAGCTACATAATGATTATTTTGAATATATTTATTGGTCCTATCAACTCAGCACTTTGATTTTCGAACATAACGGTCGAAGTTACGTAAGTTAGAATCTGTTCAAGCTTCATAGCACTACTACTTAATGGTAAAATAAAGGATATAATAATTTTAGCAAGTTCTCAACTTTTTACTGTAGCTGCAAATTTAATTAACCTATCAAAGAAGTTCTCGCAGGGTTCAGCACGAGCTGTGCTGAACCCTGAAAAAATAATATATTTAATGTTTTTAGCTTCATCCAATCCTAACTTGCACATGAATTTACGGTTCCATGTTAATTTTTTTCAAATACAATTAATGTACTTATCACTAAGCCCTATCGACTAAGTCTGTTCATTTTCAAACAGACTGGCCGAAGTTACGTAAGTTAGAATCTGTTCAACTTCATAGCACTTCTACTTAAGGGTAAAATAAAGGACATAATAACCTTAGCAAGTTCTCAACGTTTTACTGTAGCTGCAAATTTAATTAACCTATCAAAGAAGTACTCGCAGGGTTCAGCACGACCTGTGCTAAAATGTATTTAATGTTTTTAACTTCATCCAATCCTAACTTGCACATGATTTTACGGTTCCATGTTAATTTTTTTCATATACAATTAATGAACTTATCACTAAGTCCTATCAACTCAGCACTTTCATTTTCGAACATAACGGCCGAAGTTACGTAAGTTCGAATCTGTTCAAACTTCATAGCACTTCTACTTAAGCGTAAAATAAAGGACATGATAATCGTAGCAACTTCTCAACTTTTTACTGTAGCTGCAAATTTAATTAACCTATCAAAGAAGTTCTCGCCGGGTTCGGCACAAGCTGTGCTAAGATACATTTAATGGTTTTAGCTTCATCCAATCCTAACTTGCACATGAATTTACGGTTCCATGTTAATTTTTTTCAAATACAATTAATGAACTTATCACTAAGCCCTATCGACTAAGTCTGTTCATTTTCGAGCAAAATGGTCGAAGTTACGTAAGATAGAATCTTTTCAGGACTGGTAGTATTTCTACTCAAGACTAAAATTCAAAACATTATACTTTTAGCAATTTTTCAACTTTTTACTGTAGCTGGAAATGTATATGACCTATCGAACAAGTTGTTACAAGGTTGAGCATGTGATGAGTTACATTACATCAAATGTTTTTTTGTTTTAATTTCTTTACTTACGCTTGACTTGATAGCTAAATAATGATTATTTGGAATATATTCATTGGTCCTATCAACTCGGCACTTTCAATTTCGAACATAACGGCAGAAGTTACGTAAGTTAGAATCTGTTCAACTTCATAGCACTTCTACTTAAGGGTAAAATAAAGGACATAATAACCTTAGCAAGTTCTCAACGTTTTACTGTAGCTGCAAATTTAATTAACCTATCAAAGAAGTACTCGCAGGGTTCAGCACGACCTGTGCTAAAATATATTTAATGTTTTTAGCTTCATCCTATCCTAACTTGCACATGAATTTACGATTCCATGTTGATTTTTTTCAAATACAATTAATGAATTTATAACTAAGTCCTATCGACTAAGTCTGTTCATTTTCGAACATACTGGCCGAAGTAATGTAAGTTAGAATCTGTTCAAGCTTCATAGCACTACTACTTAAGGAAAAAATAAAGGACATGATACATTTATCAAGTTCTCAACTTTTCACTGTAGCTGCAAATTTAATTAACCTATCAAAGAAGCTCTCGCAGGGTTCAGCACGAGCTGTGTTATAATATATTTCATGTTTTTAGCTTCATCAAATCCTAACTTTCACATGAATTTAAGGTTCCATGTTGATTTTTTTCAAATACAATTAATGAACTTATCCCTAAGTCCTACCGACTAAGTCTGTTCATTTTCGAGCATAATGGTCGGAGTTACGTAAGATAGAAACTTTTCAGGCTTCGTAGTAATTCTACTCAAGACTAAAATTCAAAACATTATATCTTTAGCAAGTTTTCAACTTTTTACTGTAGCTGCAAATTTAATTAACTTATCAAAGAAGTTCTCGCAGGGTTCAGCACAAGTTATGCTATAATATATTTAATGTTTTTAGCTTCATCCAATCCTAACTTGCACATGAATTTACGGTTAAATGTTAATTTTTTTCAAATACAATTAATGAACTTATCACTAAGCCCTATCGACTAAGTCTGTTCATTTTCGAGCATAATGGTCGGAGTTACGTAAGATAGAACTTTTCAGGCTTCGTAGTAATTCTACTCAAGACTAAAATTCAAAACATTATATCTTTAGCAATTCTTCAACTTTTTACTGTAGCTGGAAATGTATATGACCTATCGAACTAGTTATTACAAGTTTGAGCATGTGATGAGTTACATTACATCAAATGTTTTTTTGTTTTAATTTTTTTACTTACGCTTGACTTTATAGCTACATAATGATTATTTTGAATATATTTATTGGTCCTATCAACTCAGCACTTTGATTTTCGAACATAACGGTCGAAGTTACGTAAGTTAGAATCTGTTCAAGCTTCATAGCACTACTACTTAATGGTAAAATAAAGGATATAATAATTTTAGCAAGTTCTCAACTTTTTACTGTAGCTGCAAATTTAATTAACCTATCAAAGAAGTTCTCGCAGGGTTCAGCACGAGCTGTGCTGAACCCTGAAAAGATAATATATTTAATGTTTTTAGCTTCATCCAATCCTAACTTGCACATGAATTTACGGTTCCATGTTAATTTTTTTCAAATACAATTAATGTACTTATCACTAAGCCCTATCGACTAAGTCTGTTCATTTTCAAACAGACTGGCCGAAGTTACGTAAGTTAGAATCTGTTCAACTTCATAGCACTTCTACTTAAGGGTAAAATAAAGGACATAATAACCTTAGCAAGTTCTCAACGTTTTACTGTAGCTGCAAATTTAATTAACCTATCAAAGAAGTACTCGCAGGGTTCAGCACGACCTGTGCTAAAATGTATTTAATGTTTTTAACTTCATCCAATCCTAACTTGCACATGATTTTACGGTTCCATGTTAATTTTTTTCATATACAATTAATGAACTTATCACTAAGTCCTATCAACTCAGCACTTTCATTTTCGAACATAACGGCCGAAGTTACGTAAGTTCGAATCTGTTCAAACTTCATAGCACTTCTACTTAAGCGTAAAATAAAGGACATGATAATCGTAGCAACTTCTCAACTTTTTACTGTAGCTGCAAATTTAATTAACCTATCAAAGAAGTACTCGCAGTGTTCAGCAGGACCTGTGCTAAAATATATTTAATGTTTTTAACTTCATCCAATCCTAACTTGCACATGATTTTACGGTTCCATGTTAATTTTTTTCATATACAATTAATGAACTTATCACTAAGTCCTATCAACTCAGCACTTTCATTTTCGAACATAACGGCCGAAGTTACGTAAGTTAGAATCTGTTCAAACTTCATAGCATTTCTACTTAAGGGTAAAATAAAGGACATGATACATTTATCAAGTTCTCAACTTTTTACTGTAGCTGCAAATTTAATTAACCTATCAAAGAAGTTCTCGCAGGGTTCAGCACGACCTGTGCTAAAATATATTTAATGTTTTTAGCTTCATCCAGTCCTAACTTTCACACGAATTTACGGTTCCATGTTAATTTTTTTCAAATACAATTAATGAACTTATCACTTAGTCCTATCGACTAAGTCTGTTCATTTTCGAGCCTAATGGTCGGAGTTACGTAAGATAGAATCTTTTCAGGACTGGTAGTATTTCTACTCAAGACTAAAATTCAAAACATTATACTTTTAGCAATTTTTCAACTTTTTACTGTAGCTGGAAATGTATATGACCTATCGAACAAGTTGTTACAAGGTTGAGCATGTGATGAGTTACATTACATCAAATGTTTTTTTGTTTTAATTTCTTTACTTACGCTTGACTTGATAGCTAAATAATGATTATTTGGAATATATTCATTGGTCCTATCAACTCGGCACTTTCATTTTCGAACATAACGGCAGAAGTTACGTAAGTTAGAATCTGTTCAACTTCATAGCACTTCTACTTAAGGGTAAAATAAAGGACATAATAACCTTAGCAAGTTCTCAACGTTTTACTGTAGCTGCAAATTTAATTAACCTATCAAAGAAGTACTCGCAGGGTTCAGCACGACCTGTGCTAAAATATATTTAATGTTTTTAGCTTCATCCTATCCTAACTTGCACATGAATTTACGATTCCATGTTGATTTTTTTCAAATACAATTAACGAATTTATAACTAAGTCCTATCGACTAAGTCTGTTCATTTTCGAACATACTGGCCGAAGTAATGTAAGTTAGAATCTGTTCAAGCTTCATAGCACTACTACTTAAGGAAAAAATAAAGGACATGATACATTTATCAAGTTCTCAACTTTTCACTGTAGCTGCGAATTTAATTAACCTATCAAAGAAGCTCTCGCAGGGTTCAGCACGAGCTGTGTTATAATATATTTCATGTTTTTAGCTTCATCAAATCCTAACTTTCACATGAATTTAAGGTTCCATGTTGATTTTTTTCAAATACAATTAATGAACTTATCCCTAAGTCCTACCGACTAAGTCTGTTCATTTTCGAGCATAATGGTCGGAGTTACGTAAGATAGAAACTTTTCAGGCTTCGTAGTAATTCTACTCAAAACTAAAATTCAAAACATTATATCTTTAGCAAGTTTTCAACTTTTTACTGTAGCTGCAAATTTAATTAACCTATCAAAGAAGTTCTCGCAGGGTTCAGCACAAGTTATGCTATAATATATTTAATGTTTTTAGCTTCATCCAATCCTAACTTGCACATGAATTTACGGTTAAATGTTAATTTTTTTCAAATACAATTAATGAACTTATCACTAAGCCCTATCGACTAAGTCTGTTCATTTTCGAGCATAATGGTCGGAGTTACGTAAGATAGAAACTTTTCAGGCTTCGTAGTAATTCTACTCAAGACTAAAATTCAAAACATTATATCTTTAGCAATTCTTCAACTTTTTACTGTAGCTGGAAATGTATATGACCTATCGAACTAGTTGTTACAAGTTTGAGCATGTGATGAGTTACATTACATCAAATGTTTTTTTGTTTTAATTTCTTTACTTACGCTTGACTTTATAGCTACATATTGATTATTTTGAATATATTTATTGGTCCTATCAACTCAGCACTTTGATTTTCGAACATAACGGTCGAAGTTACGTAAGTTAGAATCTGTTCAAGCTTCATAGCACTACTACTTAATGGTAAAATAAAGGATATAATAATTTTAGCAAGTTCTCAACTTTTTACTGTAGCTGCAAATTTAATTAACCTATCAAAGAAGTTCTCGCAGGGTTCAGCACGAGCTGTGCTGAACCCTGAAAAAATAATATATTTAATGTTTTTAGCTTCATCCAATCCTAACTTGCACATGAATTTACGGTTCCATGTTAATTTTTTTCAAATACAATTAATGTACTTATCACTAAGCCCTATCGACTAAGTCTGTTCATTTTCAAACAGACTGGCCGAAGTTACGTAAGTTAGAATCTGTTCAAGCTTCATAGCACTTCTACTTAAGCGTAAAATAAAGGACATGATAATCGTAGCAACTTCTCAACTTTTTACTGTAGCTGCAAATTTAATTAACCTATCAAAGAAGTTCTCGCAGGGTTCAGCACGACCTGTGCTAAAATGTATTTAATGTTTTTAACTTCATCCAATCCTAACTTGCACATGATTTAACGGTTCCATGTTAATTTTTTTCATATACAATTAATGAACTTATCACTAAGTCCTATCAACTCAGCACTTTCATTTTCGAACATAACGGCCGAAGTTACGTAAGTTAGAATCTGTTCAAACTTCATAGCATTTCTACTTAAGGGTAAAATAAAGGACATGATACATTTATCAAGTTCTCAACTTTTTACTGTAGCTGCAAATTTAATTAACCTATCAAAGAAGTACTCGCAGTGTTCAGCAGGACCTGTGCTAAAATATATTTAATGTTTTTAGCTTCATCCAATCCTAACTTGCACATGATTTTACGGTTCCATGTTAATTTTTTTCATATACAATTAATGAACTTATAACTAAGTCCTATCGACTAAGTCTGTTCATTTTCGAACAGACTGGCCGAAGTTACGTAAGTTAGAACCTGTTCAAGCTTCATAGCACTTCTACTTAAGCGTAAAATAAAGGACATGATAATCGTAGCAACTTCTCAACTTTTTACTGTAGCTGCAAATTTAATTAACCTATCAAAGAAGTTCTCGCAGGGTTCAGCACGACCTGTGCTAAAATGTATTTAATGTTTTTAACTTCATCCAATCCTAACTTGCACATGATTTTACGGTTCCATGTTAATTTTTTTCATATACAATTAATGAACTTATCACTAAGTCCTATCAACTCAGCACTTTCATTTTCGAACATAACGGCCGAAGTTACGTAAGTTAGAATCTGTTCAAACTTCATAGCATTTCTACTTAAGGGTAAAATAAAGGACATGATACATTTATCAAGTTCTCAACTTTTTACTGTAGCTGCAAATTTAATTAACCTATCAAAGAAGTTCTCGCAGGGTTCAGCACGACCTGTGCTAAAATATATTTAATGTTTTTAGCTTCATCCAGTCCTAACTTTCACACGAATTTACGGTTCCATGTTAATTTTTTTCAAATACAATTAATGAACTTATCACTTAGTCCTATCGACTAAGTCTGTTCATTTTCGAGCCTAATGGTCGGAGTTACGTAAGATAGAATCTTTTCAGGACTGGTAGTATTTCTACTCAAGACTAAAATTCAAAACATTATACTTTTAGCAATTTTTCAACTTTTTACTGTAGCTGGAAATGTATATGACCTATCGAACAAGTTGTTACAAGGTTGAGCATGTGATGAGTTACATTACATCAAATGTTTTTTTGTTTTAATTTCTTTACTTACGCTTGACTTGATAGCTAAATAATGATTATTTGGAATATATTCATTGGTCCTATCAACTCGGCACTTTCATTTTCGAACATAACGGCAGAAGTTACGTAAGTTAGAATCTGTTCAACTTCATAGCACTTCTACTTAAGGGTAAAATAAAGGACATAATAACCTTAGCAAGTTCTCAACGTTTTACTGTAGCTGCAAATTTAATTAACCTATCAAAGAAGTACTCGCAGGGTTCAGCACGACCTGTGCTAAAATGTATTTAATGTTTTTAACTTCATCCAATCCTAACTTGCACATGATTTTACGGTTCCATGTTAATTTTTTTCATATACAATTAATGAACTTATCACTAAGTCCTATCAACTCAGCACTTTCATTTTCGAACATAACGGCCGAAGTTACGTAAGTTAGAATCTGTTCAAACTTCATAGCACTTCTACTTAAGCGTAAAATAAAGGACATGATAATCGTAGCAACTTCTCAACTTTTTACTGTAGCTGCAAATTTAATTAACCTATCAAAGAAGTTCTCGCAGGGTTCAGCACGACCTGTGCTAAAATGTATTTAATGTTTTTAACTTCATCCAATCCTAACTTGCACATGATTTTACGGTTCCATGTTAATTTTTTTCATATACAATTAATGAACTTATCACTAAGTCCTATCAACTCAGCACTTTCATTTTCGAACATAACGGCCGAAGTTACGTAAGTTAGAATCTGTTCAAACTTCATAGCATTTCTACTTAAGGGTAAAATAAAGGACATGATACATTTATCAAGTTCTCAACTTTTTACTGTAGCTGCAAATTTAATTAACCTATCAAAGAAGTTCTCGCAGGGTTCAGCACGACCTGTGCTAAAATATATTTAATGTTTTTAGCTTCATCCAGTCCTAACTTTCACACGAATTTACGGTTCCATGTTAATTTTTTTCAAATACAATTAATGAACTTATCACTTAGTCCTATCGACTAAGTCTGTTCATTTTCGAGCCTAATGGTCGGAGTTACGTAAGATAGAATCTTTTCAGGACTGGTAGTATTTCTACTCAAGACTAAAATTCAAAACATTATACTTTTAGCAATTTTTCAACTTTTTACTGTAGCTGGAAATGTATATGACCTATCGAACAAGTTGTTACAAGGTTGAGCATGTGATGAGTTACATTACATCAAATGTTTTTTTGTTTTAATTTCTTTACTTACGCTTGACTTGATAGCTAAATAATGATTATTTGGAATATATTCATTGGTCCTATCAACTCGGCACTTTCATTTTCGAACATAACGGCAGAAGTTACGTAAGTTAGAATCTGTTCAACTTCATAGCACTTCTACTTAAGGGTAAAATAAAGGACATAATAACCTTAGCAAGTTCTCAACGTTTTACTGTAGCTGCAAATTTAATTAACCTATCAAAGAAGTACTCGCAGGGTTCAGCACGACCTGTGCTAAAATATATTTAATGTTTTTAGCTTCATCCTATCCTAACTTGCACATGAATTTACGATTCCATGTTGATTTTTTTCAAATACAATTAAAGAATTTATAACCAAGTCCTATCGACTAAGTCTGTTCATTTTCGAACATAACGGCGGAAGTAACGTAAGTTAGAATCTGTTCAAGCTTCATAGCACTTCTACTTAAGGGAAAAATAAAGGACATGATACATTTATCAAGTTCTCAACTTTTTACTGTAGCTGCAAATTTAATTAACCTATCAAAGAAGTACTCGCAGTGTTCAGCACGACCTGTGCTAAAATATATTTAATGTTTTTAGCTTCATCCAATCCTAACTTGCACATGAATTTACGATTCCATGTTGATTTTTTTCAAATACAATTAATGAATTTATAACCAAGTCCTATCGACTAAGTCTGTTCATTTTCGAACATAACGGCGGAAGTAACGTAAGTTAGAATCTGTTCAAACTTCATAGCACTTCTACTTAAGGGTAAAATAAAGGACATGATAATCTTAGCAACTTCTCAACTTTTTACTGTAGCTGCAAATTTAATTAACCTATCAAAGAAGTTCTCGCAGGGTTCAGCACGACCTGTGCTAAAATATATTTAATGTTTTTAGCTTCATCCAATCCTAACTTGCACATGAATTTACGATTCCATGTTGATTTTTTTCAAATACAATTAATGAATTTATAACTAAGTCCTATCGACTAAGTCTGTTCATTTTCGAACATACTGGCCGAAGTAATGTAAGTTAGAATCTGTTCAAGCTTCATAGCACTACTACTTAAGGGAAAAATAAAGGACATGATACATTTATCAAGTTCTCAACTTTTCACTGTAGCTGCAAATTTAATTAACCTATCAAAGAAGCTCTCGCAGGGTTCAGCACGAGCTGTGTTATAATATATTTCATGTTTTTAGCTTCATCAAATCCTAACTTTCACATGAATTTAAGGTTCCATGTTGATTTTTTTCAAATACAATTAATGAACTTATCACTAAGTCCTATCGACTAAGTCTGTTCATTTTCGAACATAACGGCGGAAGTTACGTAAGTTAGAATCTGTTCAAGCTTCATAGCACTTCTACTTAAGGGAAAAATAAAGGACATGATACATTTATCAAGTTCTCAACTTTTTACTGTAGCTGCAAATTTAATTAACCTATCAAAGAAGTTCTCGCAGGGTTCAGCACGACCTGTGCTAAAATATATTTAATGTTTTTAGCTTCATCCAGTCCTAACTTTCACACGAATTTACGGTTCCATGTTAATTTTTTTCAAATACAATTAATGAACTTATCACTTAGTCCTATCGACTAAGTCTGTTCATTTTCGAGCCTAATGGTCGGAGTTACGTAAGATAGAATCTTTTCAGGACTGGTAGTATTTCTACTCAAGACTAAAATTCAAAACATTATACTTTTAGCAATTTTTCAACTTTTTACTGTAGCTGGAAATGTATATGACCTATCGAACAAGTTGTTACAAGGTTGAGCATGTGATGAGTTACATTACATCAAATGTTTTTTTGTTTTAATTTCTTTACTTACGCTTGACTTGATAGCTAAATAATGATTATTTGGAATATATTCATTGGTCCTATCAACTCGGCACTTTCATTTTCGAACATAACGGCAGAAGTTACGTAAGTTAGAATCTGTTCAACTTCATAGCACTTCTACTTAAGGGTAAAATAAAGGACATAATAACCTTAGCAAGTTCTCAACGTTTTACTGTAGCTGCAAATTTAATTAACCTATCAAAGAAGTACTCGCAGGGTTCAGCACGACCTGTGCTAAAATATATTTAATGTTTTTAGCTTCATCCTATCCTAACTTGCACATGAATTTACGATTCCATGTTGATTTTTTTCAAATACAATTAAAGAATTTATAACCAAGTCCTATCGACTAAGTCTGTTCATTTTCGAACATAACGGCGGAAGTAACGTAAGTTAGAATCTGTTCAAGCTTCATAGCACTTCTACTTAAGGGAAAAATAAAGGACATGATACATTTATCAAGTTCTCAACTTTTTACTGTAGCTGCAAATTTAATTAACCTATCAAAGAAGTACTCGCAGTGTTCAGCACGACCTGTGCTAAACTATATTTAATGTTTTTAGCTTCATCCAATCCTAACTTGCACATGAATTTACGATTCCATGTTGATTTTTTTCAAATACAATTAATGAATTTATAACCAAGTCCTATCGACTAAGTCTGTTCATTTTCGAACATAACGGCGGAAGTAACGTAAGTTAGAATCTGTTCAAACTTCATAGCACTTCTACTTAAGGGTAAAATAAAGGACATGATAATCTTAGCAACTTCTCAACTTTTTACTGTAGCTGCAAATTTAATTAACCTATCAAAGAAGTTCTCGCAGGGTTCAGCACGACCTGTGCTAAAATATATTTAATGTTTTTAGCTTCATCCAATCCTAACTTGCACATGAATTTACGATTCCATGTTGATTTTTTTCAAATACAATTAATGAATTTATAACTAAGTCCTATCGACTAAGTCTGTTCATTTTCGAACATACTGGCCGAAGTAATGTAAGTTAGAATCTGTTCAAGCTTCATAGCACTACTACTTAAGGGAAAAATAAAGGACATGATACATTTATCAAGTTCTCAACTTTTCACTGTAGCTGCAAATTTAATTAACCTATCAAAGAAGCTCTCGCAGGGTTCAGCACGAGCTGTGTTATAATATATTTCATGTTTTTAGCTTCATCAAATCCTAACTTTCACATGAATTTAAGGTTCCATGTTGATTTTTTTCAAATACAATTAATGAACTTATCACTAAGTCCTATCGACTAAGTCTGTTCATTTTCGAACATAACGGCGGAAGTTACGTAAGTTAGAATCTGTTCAAGCTTCATAGCACTTCTACTTAAGGGAAAAATAAAGGACATGATACATTTATCAAGTTCTCAACTTTTCACTGTAGCTGCAAATTTAATTAACCTATCAAAGAAGTTCTCGCCGGGTTCGGCACAAGCTGTGCTAAGATACATTTAATGGTTTTAGCTTCATCCAGTCCTAACTTGCACATGAATTTACGGTTCCATGTTAATTTTTTTCAAATACAATTAATGAACTTATCACTAAGTCCTATCGACTTAGTCTGTTCATTTTTGAGCATAATGGCCGAAGTTACGTAAGTTAGAATCTGTTCAAGCTTCATAGCACTTCTACTTAAGGGAAAAATAAAGGACGTGATACATTTATCAAGTTCTCAACTTTTTACTGTAGCTGGAAATGTATATGACTTATCGAACAAGTTGTTGCAAGGTTGAGCATGTGATGAGTTACATTACATCAAATGTTTTTTTGTTTTAATTTCTTTACTTACGCTTGAATTGATAGCTAAATAATGATAATTTTGAATATATTTATTGGTTCTGTCAACTCAGCACTTTCAAGTTCGAACATAACGACGGAAGTTACGTAAGTTAGAATCTGTTCAAGCTTCATAGCACTTCTACTTAAGGGTAAAATAAAAAACATGATAATCTTAGCAAGTTCTCAACTTTTTACTGTAGCTGCAAATTTAATTAACCTATCAAAGAAGTACTCGCAGGGTTCAGCACTTCCTGTGCTAAAATATATTTAATGTTTTTAGCATCATCCAATCCTAACTTGCACATGAATTTACGATTCCATGTTGATTTTTTTCAAATACAATTAATGAATTTATAACTAAGTCCTATCGACTAAGTCTGTCCATTTTCGAACAGACTGGCCGAAGTTACCTAAGTTAGAACCTGTTCAAGCTTCATAGCACTTCTACTTAAGGGAAAAATAAAGGACATGATACATTTATCAAGTTCTCAACTTTTCACTGTAGCTGCAAATTTAATTAACCTATCAAAGAAGTACTCGCAGGGTTCAGCACTTCCTGTGCTAAAATATATTTAATGTTTTTTGCTTCATCCAATCCTAACTTGCACATGATTTTACGGTTCCATGTTAATTTTTTTCATATACAATTAATGAACTTATAACTAAGTCCTATCGACTAAGTCTGTTCATTTTCGAACAGACTGGCCGAAGTTACGTAAGTTAGAAGCGGTTCAAGCTTCATAGCATTTCTACTTAAGGGAAAAATAAAGGACATGATACATTTATCAAGTTCTCAACTTTTTAATATAGCTGCAAATTTAATTAACCTCTCAAAGAAGTTCTCGCAGGGTTCAGCACGACCTGTGCTAAAATATATTTAATGTTTTTAGCTTCATCCATTCCTAACTTGCATATGAATTTACGATTCCATGTTGATTTTTTTCAAATACAATTAATGAATTTATAACCAAGTCCTATCGACTAAGTCTGTTCATTTTCGAACATAACGGCGGAAGTAACGTAAGTTAGAATCTGTTCAAGCTTCATAGCACTTCTACTTAAGCGTAAAATAAAGGACATGATAATCTTAGCAACTTCTCAACTTTTTACTGTAGCTGCAAATTTAATTAACCTATCAAAGAAGTTCTCGCAGGGTTCAGCAAGACCTGTGCTAAAATATATTTAATGTTTTTAGCTTCATCCAATCCTAACTTGCACATGAATTTACGATTCCATGTTGATTTTTTTCAAATACAATTAATGAATTTATAACTAAGTCCAATCCACTAAGTCTGTTCATTTTCGAACAGACTGGCCGAAGTTACGTAAGATAGAACCTGTTCAAGCTTCATAGCAATCCTACTTAAGGGAAAAATAAAGGACATGATACATTTATCAAGTTCTCAACTTTTTACTATAGCTGCAAATTTAATTAACCTATCAAAGAAGTTCTCGCAGGATTCAGCACGAGCTATGCTCGTGCTTTTAATGTTTTTAGCTTCATCCTATCCTAACTTGCACATGAATTTACGGTTCCATGTTAATTTTTTTCATATACAATTAATGAACTTATAACTAAGTCCTATCGACTAAGTCTGTTCATTTTCGAACAGACTGGCCGAAGTTACGTAAGTTAGAACCGGTTCAAGCTTCATAGCATTTCTACTTAAGGGAAAAATAAAGGACATGATACATTTATCAAGTTCTCAACTTTTTAATATAGCTGCAAATTTAATTAACCTCTCAAAGAAGTTCTCGCAGGGTTCAGCACGACCTGTGCTAAAATATATTTAATGTTTTTTGCTTCATCCAATCCTAACTTGCACATGATTTTACGGTTCCATGTTGATTTTTTTCAAATACAATTAATGAATTTATAACCAAGTCCTATCGACTAAGTCTGTTCATTTTCGAGCATAATGGTCGGAGTTACGTAAGATAGAATCTTTTCAGGACTGGTAGTATTTCTACTCAAGACTAATATTCAAGACATGATACTTTTAGCAATTTTTCAACTTTTTACTGTAGCTGGAAATGTATATGACCTATCGAACAAGTTGTTACAAGGTTGAGCATGTGATGAGTTACATTACATCAAATGTTTTTTTGTTTTAATTTCTTTACTTACGCTTGACTTGATAGCTAAATAATGATTATTTGGAATATATTCATTGGTCCTATCAACTCGGCACTTTCATTTTCGAACATAACGGCAGAAGTTACGTAAGTTAGAATCTGTTCAACTTCATAGCACTTCTACTTAAGGGTAAAATAAAGGACATAATAACCTTAGCAAGTTCTCAACGTTTTACTGTAGCTGCAAATTTAATTAACCTATCAAAGAAGTACTCGCAGGGTTCAGCACGACCTGTGCTAAAATGTATTTAATGTTTTTAACTTCATCCAATCCTAACTTGCACATGATTTTACGGTTCCATGTTAATTTTTTTCATATACAATTAATGAACTTATCACTAAGTCCTATCAACTCAGCACTTTCATTTTCGAACATAACGGCCGAAGTTACGTAAGTTAGAATCTGTTCAAACTTCATAGCATTTCTACTTAAGGGTAAAATAAAGGACATGATACATTTATCAAGTTCTCAACTTTTTACTGTAGCTGCAAATTTAATTAACCTATCAAAGAAGTTCTCGCAGGGTTCAGCACGACCTGTGCTAAAATATATTTAATGTTTTTAGCTTCATCCAGTCCTAACTTTCACACGAATTTACGGTTCCATGTTAATTTTTTTCAAATACAATTAATGAACTTATCACTTAGTCCTATCGACTAAGTCTGTTCATTTTCGAGCCTAATGGTCGGAGTTACGTAAGATAGAATCTTTTCAGGACTGGTAGTATTTCTACTCAAGACTAAAATTCAAAACATTATACTTTTAGCAATTTTTCAACTTTTTACTGTAGCTGGAAATGTATATGACCTATCGAACAAGTTGTTACAAGGTTGAGCATGTGATGAGTTACATTACATCAAATGTTTTATTGTTTTAATTTCTTTACTTACGCTTGACTTGATAGCTAAATAATGATTATTTGGAATATATTCATTGGTCCTATCAACTCGGCACTTTCATTTTCGAACATAACGGCAGAAGTTACGTAAGTTAGAATCTGTTCAACTTCATAGCACTTCTACTTAAGGGTAAAATAAAGGACATAATAACCTTAGCAAGTTCTCAACGTTTTACTGTAGCTGCAAATTTAATTAACCTATCAAAGAAGTACTCGCAGGGTTCAGCACGACCTGTGCTAAAATATATTTAATGTTTTTAGCTTCATCCTATCCTAACTTGCACATGAATTTACGATTCCATGTTGATTTTTTTCAAATACAATTAATGAATTTATAACCAAGTCCTATCGACTAAGTCTGTTCATTTTCGAACATAACGGCGGAAGTAACGTAAGTTAGAATCTGTTCAAGCTTCATAGCACTTCTACTTAAGGGAAAAATAAAGGACATGATACATTTATCAAGTTCTCAACTTTTTACTGTAGCTGCAAATTTAATTAACCTATCAAAGAAGTACTCGCAGTGTTCAGCACGACCTGTGCTAAAATATATTTAATGTTTTTAGCTTCATCCAATCCTAACTTGCACATGAATTTACGATTCCATGTTGATTTTTTTCAAATACAATTAATGAATTTATAACCAAGTCCTATCGACTAAGCCTGTTCATTTTCGAACATAACGGCGGAAGTAACGTAAGTTAGAATCTGTTCAAACTTCATAGCACTTCTACTTAAGGGTAAAATAAAGGACATGATAATCTTAGCAACTTCTCAACTTTTTACTGTAGCTGCAAATTTAATTAACCTATCAAAGAAGTTCTCGCAGGGTTCAGCACGACCTGTGCTAAAATATATTTAATGTTTTTAGCTTCATCCAATCCTAACTTGCACATGAATTTACGATTCCATGTTGATTTTTTTCAAATACAATTAATGAATTTATAACTAAGTCCTATCGACTAAGTCTGTTCATTTTCGAACATACTGGCCGAAGTAATGTAAGTTAGAATCTGTTCAAGCTTCATAGCACTACTACTTAAGGGAAAAATAAAGGACATGATACATTTATCAAGTTCTCAACTTTTCACTGTAGCTGCAAATTTAATTAACCTATCAAAGAAGCTCTCGCAGGGTTCAGCACGAGCTGTGTTATAATATATTTCATGTTTTTAGCTTCATCAAATCCTAACTTTCACATGAATTTAAGGTTCCATGTTGATTTTTTTCAAATACAATTAATGAACTTATCACTAAGTCCTATCGACTAAGTCTGTTCATTTTCGAACATAACGGCGGAAGTTACGTAAGTTAGAATCTGTTCAAGCTTCATAGCACTTCTACTTAAGGGAAAAATAAAGGACATGATACATTTATCAAGTTCTCAACTTTTCACTGTAGCTGCAAATTTAATTAACCTATCAAAGAAGTTCTCGCCGGGTTCGGCACAAGCTGTGCTAAGATACATTTAATGGTTTTAGCTTCATCCAGTCCTAACTTGCACATGAATTTACGGTTCCATGTTAATTTTTTTCAAATACAATTAATGAACTTATCACTAAGTCCTATCGACTTAGTCTGTTCATTTTTGAGCATAATGGCCGAAGTTACGTAAGTTAGAATCTGTTCAAGCTTCATAGCACTTCTACTTAAGGGAAAAATAAAGGACGTGATACATTTATCAAGTTCTCAACTTTTTACTGTAGCTGGAAATGTATATGACTTATCGAACAAGTTGTTGCAAGGTTGAGCATGTGATGAGTTACATTACATCAAATGTTTTTTTGTTTTAATTTCTTTACTTACGCTTGACTTGATAGCTAAATAATGATAATTTTGAATATATTTATTGGTTCTGTCAACTCAGCACTTTCAAGTTCGAACATAACGACGGAAGTTACGTAAGTTAGAATCTGTTCAAGCTTCATAGCACTTCTACTTAAGGGTAAAATAAAAAACATGATAATCTTAGCAAGTTCTCAACTTTTTACTGTAGCTGCAAATTTAATTAACCTATCAAAGAAGTACTCGCAGGGTTCAGCACTTCCTGTGCTAAAATATATTTAATGTTTTTAGCATCATCCAATCCTAACTTGCACATGAATTTACGATTCCATGTTGATTTTTTTCAAATACAATTAATGAACTTATCACTTAGTCCTATCGACTAAGTCTGTTCATTTTCGAGCCTAATGGTCGGAGTTACGTAAGATAGAATCTTTTCAGGACTGGTAGTATTTCTACTCAAGACTAAAATTCAAAACATTATACTTTTACTTATCAAGTTCTCAACTTTTCACTGTAGCTGCAAATTTAACTAACCTATCAAAGAAGTTCTCGCCGGGTTCGGCACAAGCTGTGCTAAGATACATTTAATGGTTTTAGCTTCATCCAGTCCTAACTTGCACATGAATTTACGGTTCCATGTTAATTTTTTTCAAATACAATTAATGAACTTATCACTAAGTCCTATCAACTCAGCACTTTCATTTTCGAACATAACGGCCGAAGTTACGTAAGTTAGAATCTGTTCAAACTTCATAGCATTTCTACTTAAGGGTAAAATAAAGGACATGATACATTTATCAAGTTCTCAACTTTTTACTGTAGCTGCAAATTTAATTAACCTATCAAAGAAGTTCTCGCAGGGTTCAGCACGACCTGTGCTAAAATATATTTAATGTTTTTAGCTTCATCCAGTCCTAACTTTCACACGAATTTACGGTTCCATGTTAATTTTTTTCAAATACAATTAATGAACTTATCACTTAGTCCTATCGACTAAGTCTGTTCATTTTCGAGCCTAATGGTCGGAGTTACGTAAGATAGAATCTTTTCAGGACTGGTAGTATTTCTACTCAAGACTAAAATTCAAAACATTATACTTTTACTTATCAAGTTCTCAACTTTTCACTGTAGCTGCAAATTTAACTAACCTATCAAAGAAGTTCTCGCCGGGTTCGGCACAAGCTGTGCTAAGATACATTTAATGGTTTTAGCTTCATCCAGTCCTAACTTGCACATGAATTTACGGTTCCATGTTAATTTTTTTCAAATACAATTAATGAACTTATCACTAAGTCCTATCGACTTAGTCTGTTCATTTTTGAGCATAATGGCCGAAGTTACGTAAGTTAGAATCTGTTCAAGCTTCATAGCACTTCTACTTAAGGGAAAAATAAAGGACGTGATACATTTATCAAGTTCTCAACTTTTTACTGTAGCTGGAAATGTATATGACTTATCGAACAAGTTGTTGCAAGGTTGAGCATGTGATGAGTTACATTACATTAAATCTGTTCATTTTCGAGCATAATGGTCGGAGTTACGTAAGATAGAATCTTTTCAGGACTGGTAGTATTTCTACTCAAGACTAATATTCAAGACATGATACTTTTAGCAATTTTTCAACTTTTTACTGTAGCTGGAAATGTATATGACCTATCGAACAAGTTGTTACAAGGTTGAGCATGTGATGAGTTACATTACATCAAATGTTTTTTTGTTTTAATTTCTTTACTTACGCTTGACTTGATAGCTAAATAATGATTATTTGGAATATATTCATTGGTCCTATCAACTCGGCACTTTCATTTTCGAACATAAAGGCAGAAGTTACGCAAGTTAGAACCTGTTCAAGCTTCATAGCAATCCTACTTAAGGGAAAAATAAAGGACATGATACATTTATCAAGTTCTCAACTTTTCACTGTAGCTGCAAATTTAATTAACCTATCAAAGAAGTACTCGCAGGGTTCAGCACTTCCTGTGCTAAAATATATTTAATGTTTTTTGCTTCATCCAATCCTAACTTGCACATGATTTTACGGTTCCATGTTAATTTTTTTCATATACAATTAATGAACTTATAACTAAGTCCTATCGACTAAGTCTGTTCATTTTCGAACAGACTGGCCGAAGTTACGTAAGTTAGAAGCGGTTCAAGCTTCATAGCATTTCTACTTAAGGGAAAAATAAAGGACATGATACATTTATCAAGTTCTCAACTTTTTAATATAGCTGCAAATTTAATTAACCTCTCAAAGAAGTTCTCGCAGGGTTCAGCACGACCTGTGCTAAAATATATTTAATGTTTTTAGCTTCATCCATTCCTAACTTGCATATGAATTTACGATTCCATGTTGATTTTTTTCAAATACAATTAATGAATTTATAACCAAGTCCTATCGACTAAGTCTGTTCATTTTCGAACATAACGGCGGAAGTAACGTAAGTTAGAATCTGTTCAAGCTTCATAGCACTTCTACTTAAGCGTAAAATAAAGGACATGATAATCTTAGCAACTTCTCAACTTTTTACTGTAGCTGCAAATTTAATTAACCTATCAAAGAAGTTCTCGCAGGGTTCAGCACGACCTGTGCTAAAATATATTTAATGTTTTTAGCTTCATCCAATCCTAACTTGCACATGAATTTACGATTCCATGTTGATTTTTTTCAAATACAATTAATGAATTTATAACTAAGTCCTATCGACTAAGTCTGTTCATTTTCGAACAGACTGGCCGAAGTTACGTAAGATAGAACCTGTTCAAGCTTCATAGCACTACTACTTAAGGGAAAAATAAAGGACATGATACATTTATCAAGTTCTCAACTTTTCACTGTAGCTGCAAATTTAATTAACCTATCAAAGAAGCTCTCGCAGGATTCAGCACGAGCTATGCTCGTGCTTTTAATGTTTTTAGCTTCATCCTATCCTAACTTGCACATGAATTTACGGTTCCATGTTAATTTTTTTCATATACAATTAATGAACTTATAACTAAGTCCTATCGACTAAGTCTGTTCATTTTCGAACAGACTGGCCGAAGTTACGTAAGTTAGAACCGGTTCAAGCTTCATAGCATTTCTACTTAAGGGAAAAATAAAGGACATGATACATTTATCAAGTTCTCAACTTTTTAATATAGCTGCAAATTTAATTAACCTCTCAAAGAAGTTCTCGCAGGGTTCAGCACGACCTGTGCTAAAATATATTTAATGTTTTTTGCTTCATCCAATCCTAACTTGCACATGATTTTACGGTTCCATGTTGATTTTTTTCAAATACAATTAATGAATTTATAACCAAGTCCTATCGACTAAGTCTGTTCATTTTCGAGCATAATGGTCGGAGTTACGTAAGATAGAATCTTTTCAGGACTGGTAGTATTTCTACTCAAGACTAATATTCAAGACATGATACTTTTAGCAATTTTTCAACTTTTTACTGTAGCTGGAAATGTATATGACCTATCGAACAAGTTGTTACAAGGTTGAGCATGTGATGAGTTACATTACATCAAATGTTTTTTTGTTTTAATTTCTTTACTTACGCTTGACTTGATAGCTAAATAATGATTATTTGGAATATATTCATTGGTCCTATCAACTCGGCACTTTCATTTTCGAACATAACGGCAGAAGTTACGCAAGTTAGAACCTGTTCAAGCTTCATAGCAATCCTACTTAAGGGAAAAATAAAGGACATGATACATTTATCAAGTTTTCAACTTTTTACTATAGCTGCAAATTTAATTAACCTATCAAAGAAGTACTCGCAGGGTTCAGCACGACCTGTGCTAAAATATATTTAATGTTTTTAGCTTCATCCAATCCTAACTTGGACATGAATTTACGATTCAATGTTGATTTTTTTCAAATACAATTAATGTACTTATCACTAAGTCCTATCGACTAAATCTGTTCATTTTCGAGCATAATGGTCGGAGTTACGTAAGATAGAATCTTTTCAGGACTGGTAGTATTTCTACTCAAGACTAATATTCAAGACATGATACTTTTAGCAATTTTTCAACTTTTTACTGTAGCTGGAAATGTATATGACCTATCGAACAAGTTGTTACAAGGTTGAGCATGTGATGAGTTACATTACATCAAATGTTTTTTTGTTTTAATTTCTTTACTTACGCTTGACTTGATAGCTAAATAATGATTATTTGGAATATATTCATTGGTCCTATCAACTCGGCACTTTCATTTTCGAACATAAAGGCAGAAGTTACGCAAGTTAGAACCTGTTCAAGCTTCATAGCAATCCTACTTAAGGGAAAAATAAAGGACATGATACATTTATCAAGTTTTCAACTTTTTACTATAGCTGCAAATTTAATTAACCTATCAAAGAAGTACTCGCAGGGTTCAGCACGACCTGTGCTATAATATATTTAATGTTTTTAGCTTCATCCTATCCTAACTTGCACATGAATTTACGCTTCCATGTAAATTTTTTTCAAATACAATTAATGAATTTATCACTAAGTCCTATCGACTAATTCTGTTCATTTTCGAACAGACTGGCCGAAGTTACGTAAGTTAGAACCTGTTCAAGCTTCATAGCAATCCTACTTAAGGGAACAATAAAGGACATGATACATTTATCAAGTTTTCAACTTTTTACTATAGCTGCAAATTTAATTAACCTATCAAAGAAGTACTCGCAGGGTTCAGCACGACCTGTGCTAAAATATATTTAATGTTTTTAGCTTCATCCAATCCTAACTTGCACATGAATTTACGATTCCATGTTGATTTTTTTCAAATACAATTAATGAATTTATCACTAAGTCCTATCGACTAAGTCTGTTCATTTTCGAACATACTGGCCGAAGTTACGTAAGTTAGAATCTGTTCAAGCTTCATAGCACTTCTACTTAAGGGAAAAATAAAGGACGTGATACATTTATCAAGTTCTCAACTTTTCACTGTAGCTGCAAATTTAATTAACCTATCAAAGAAGCTCTCGCAGGGTTCAGCACGAGCTGTGTTATAATATATTTCATGTTTTTAGCTTCATCAAATCCTAACTTTCACATGAATTTAAGGTTCCATGTTGATTTTTTTCAAATACAATTAATGAACTTATCACTAAGTCCTATCGACTAAGTCTGTTCATTTTCGAACATAACGGCGGAAGTTACGTAAGTTAGAATCTGTTCAAGCTTCATAGCACTTCTACTTAAGGGAAAAATAAAGGACACGATACATTTATCAAGTTCTCAACTTTTCACTGTAGCTGCAAATTTAATTAACCTATCAAAGAAGTTCTCGCCGGGTTCGGCACAAGCTGTGCTAAGATACATTTAATGGTTTTAGCTTCATCCAGTCCTAACTTGCACATGAATTTACGGTTCCATGTTAATTTTTTCCAAATACAATTAATGAACTTATCACTAAGTCCTATCGACTAGGTCTGTTCATTTTTGAGCATAATGGCCGAAGTTACGTAAGTTAGAATCTGTTCAAGCTTCATAGCACTTCTACTTAAGGGAAAAATAAAGGACGTGATACATTTATCAAGTTCTCAACTTTTTACTATAGCTGCAAATTTAATTAACCTATCAAAGAAGTACTCGCAGGGTTCAGCACGACCTGTGCTAAAATATATTTAATGTTTTTAGCTTCATCCAATCCTAACTTGCACATGAATTTACGATTCCATGTTAATTTTTTCCAAATACAATTAATGAACTTATCACTAAGTCCTATCGACTAAGTCTGTTCATTTTTGAGCATAATGGCCGAAGTTACGTAAGTTAGAATCTGTTCAAGCTTCATAGCACTTCTACTTAAGGGAAAAATAAAGGACGTGATACATTTATCAAGTTCTCAACTTTTTACTATAGCTGCAAATTTAATTAACCTCTCAAAGAAGTTCTCGCAAGGTTCAGCACGAGCTGTGCTATAATATATTTAATGTTTTTAGCTTCATCCTATCCTAACTTGCACATGAATTTACGCTTCCATGTAAATTTTTTTCAAATACAATTAATGAATTTATCACTAAGTCCTATCGACTAATTCTGTTCATTTTCGAACAGACTGGCCGAAGTTACGTAAGTTAGAACCTGTTCAAGCTTCATAGCAATCCTACTTAAGGGAACAATAAAGGACATGATACATTTATCAAGTTTTCAACTTTTTACTATAGCTGCAAATTTAATTAACCTATCAAAGAAGTACTCGCAGGGTTCAGCACGACCTGTGCTAAAATATATTTCATGTTTTTAGCTTCATCAAATCCTAACTTTCACATGAATTTAAGGTTCCATGTTGATTTTTTTCAAATACAATTAATGAACTTATCACTAAGTCCTATCGACTAAGTCTGTTCATTTTTGAGCATAATGGCCGAAGTTACGTAAGTTAGAATCTGTTCAAGCTTCATAGCACTTCTACTTAAGGGAAAAATAAAGGACGTGATACATTTATCAAGTTCTCAACTTTTCACTGTAGCTGCAAATTTAATTAACCTATCAAAGAAGCTCTCGCAGGGTTCAGCACGAGCTGTGTTATAATATATTTCATGTTTTTAGCTTCATCAAATCCTAACTTGCACATGAATTTACGGTTCCATGTTAATTTTTTTCAAATACAATTAATGTACTTATCACTAAGTCCTATCGACTAAATCTGTTCATTTTCGAGCATAATGGTCGGAGTTACGTAAGATAGAATCTTTTCAGGACTGGTAGTATTTCTACTCAAGACTAATATTCAAGACATGATACTTTTAGCAATTTTTCAACTTTTTACTGTAGCTGGAAATGTATATGACCTATCGAACAAGTTGTTACAAGGTTGAGCATGTGATGAGTTACATTACATCAAATGTTTTTTTGTTTTAATTTCTTTACTTACGCTTGACTTGATAGCTAAATAATGATTATTTGGAATATATTCATTGGTCCTATCAACTCGGCACTTTCATTTTCGAACATAAAGGCAGAAGTTACGCAAGTTAGAACCTGTTCAAGCTTCATAGCAATCCTACTTAAGGGAAAAATAAAGGACATGATACATTTATCAAGTTTTCAACTTTTTACTATAGCTGCAAATTTAATTAACCTATCAAAGAAGTACTCGCAGGGTTCAGCACGACCTGTGCTATAATATATTTAATGTTTTTAGCTTCATCCTATCCTAACTTGCACATGAATTTACGCTTCCATGTAAATTTTTTTCAAATACAATTAATGAATTTATCACTAAGTCCTATCGACTAATTCTGTTCATTTTCGAACAGACTGGCCGAAGTTACGTAAGTTAGAACCTGTTCAAGCTTCATAGCAATCCTACTTAAGGGAACAATAAAGGACATGATACATTTATCAAGTTTTCAACTTTTTACTATAGCTGCAAATTTAATTAACCTATCAAAGAAGTACTCGCAGGGTTCAGCACGACCTGTGCTAAAATATATTTAATGTTTTTAGCTTCATCCAATCCTAACTTGCACATGAATTTACGATTCCATGTTGATTTTTTTCAAATACAATTAATGAATTTATCACTAAGTCCTATCGACTAAGTCTGTTCATTTTCGAACATACTGGCCGAAGTTACGTAAGTTAGAATCTGTTCAAGCTTCATAGCACTTCTACTTAAGGGAAAAATAAAGGACGTGATACATTTATCAAGTTCTCAACTTTTCACTGTAGCTGCAAATTTAATTAACCTATCAAAGAAGCTCTCGCAGGGTTCAGCACGAGCTGTGTTATAATATATTTCATGTTTTTAGCTTCATCAAATCCTAACTTTCACATGAATTTAAGGTTCCATGTTGATTTTTTTCAAATACAATTAATGAACTTATCACTAAGTCCTATCGACTAAGTCTGTTCATTTTCGAACATAACGGCGGAAGTTACGTAAGTTAGAATCTGTTCAAGCTTCATAGCACTTCTACTTAAGGGAAAAATAAAGGACACGATACATTTATCAAGTTCTCAACTTTTCACTGTAGCTGCAAATTTAATTAACCTATCAAAGAAGTTCTCGCCGGGTTCGGCACAAGCTGTGCTAAGATACATTTAATGGTTTTAGCTTCATCCAGTCCTAACTTGCACATGAATTTACGGTTCCATGTTAATTTTTTCCAAATACAATTAATGAACTTATCACTAAGTCCTATCGACTAGGTCTGTTCATTTTTGAGCATAATGGCCGAAGTTACGTAAGTTAGAATCTGTTCAAGCTTCATAGCACTTCTACTTAAGGGAAAAATAAAGGACGTGATACATTTATCAAGTTCTCAACTTTTTACTATAGCTGCAAATTTAATTAACCTATCAAAGAAGTACTCGCAGGGTTCAGCACGACCTGTGCTAAAATATATTTAATGTTTTTAGCTTCATCCAATCCTAACTTGCACATGAATTTACGATTCCATGTTAATTTTTTCCAAATACAATTAATGAACTTATCACTAAGTCCTATCGACTAAGTCTGTTCATTTTTGAGCATAATGGCCGAAGTTACGTAAGTTAGAATCTGTTCAAGCTTCATAGCACTTCTACTTAAGGGAAAAATAAAGGACGTGATACATTTATCAAGTTCTCAACTTTTTACTATAGCTGCAAATTTAATTAACCTCTCAAAGAAGTTCTCGCAAGGTTCAGCACGAGCTGTGCTATAATATATTTAATGTTTTTAGCTTCATCCTATCCTAACTTGCACATGAATTTACGCTTCCATGTAAATTTTTTTCAAATACAATTAATGAATTTATCACTAAGTCCTATCGACTAATTCTGTTCATTTTCGAACAGACTGGCCGAAGTTACGTAAGTTAGAACCTGTTCAAGCTTCATAGCAATCCTACTTAAGGGAACAATAAAGGACATGATACATTTATCAAGTTTTCAACTTTTTACTATAGCTGCAAATTTAATTAACCTATCAAAGAAGTACTCGCAGGGTTCAGCACGACCTGTGCTAAAATATATTTAATGTTTTTAGCTTCATCCAATCCTAACTTGCACATGAATTTACGATTCCATGTTGATTTTTTTCAAATACAATTAATGAATTTATCACTAAGTCCTATCGACTAAGTCTGTTCATTATCGAACATACTGGCCGAAGTTACGTAAGTTAGAATCTGTTCAAGCTTCATAGCACTTCTACTTAAGGGAAAAATAAAGGACGTGATACATTTATCAAGTTCTCAACTTTTCACTGTAGCTGCAAATTTAATTAACCTATCAAAGAAGCTCTCGCAGGGTTCAGCACGAGCTGTGTTATAATATATTTCATGTTTTTAGCTTCATCAAATCCTAACTTTCACATGAATTTAAGGTTCCATGTTGATTTTTTTCAAATACAATTAATGAACTTATCACTAAGTCCTATCGACTAAGTCTGTTCATTTTTGAGCATAATGGCCGAAGTTACGTAAGTTAGAATCTGTTCAAGCTTCATAGCACTTCTACTTAAGGGAAAAATAAAGGACGTGATACATTTATCAAGTTCTCAACTTTTTACTATAGCTGCAAATTTAATTAACCTATCAAAGAAGTACTCGCAGGGTTCAGCACGACCTGTGCTAAAATATATTTAATGTTTTTAGCTTCATCCAATCCTAACTTGCACATGAATTTACGATTCCATGTTGATTTTTTTCAAATACAATTAATGAATTTATCACTAAGTCCTATCGACTAAGTCTGTTCATTTTCGAACATACTGGCCGAAGTTACGTAAGTTAGAATCTGTTCAAGCTTCATAGCACTTCTACTTAAGGGAAAAATAAAGGACGTGATACATTTATCAAGTTCTCAACTTTTCACTGTAGCTGCAAATTTAATTAACCTATCAAAGAAGTTCTCGCCGGGTTCGGCACAAGCTGTGCTAAGATACATTTAATGGTTTTAGCTTCATCCAGTCCTAACTTGCACATGAATTTACGGTTCCATGTTAATTTTTTCCAAATACAATTAATGAACTTATCACTAAGTCCTATCGACTAAGTCTGTTCATTTTTGAGCATAATGGCCGAAGTTACGTAAGTTAGAATCTGTTCAAGCTTCATAGCACTTCTACTTAAGGGAAAAATAAAGGACGTGATACATTTATCAAGTTCTCAACTTTTTACTATAGCTGCAAATTTAATTAACCTATCAAAGAAGTACTCGCAGGGTTCAGCACGACCTGTGCTATAATATATTTAATGTTTTTAGCTTCATCCTATCCTAACTTGCACATGAATTTACGCTTCCATGTAAATTTTTTTCAAATACAATTAATGAATTTATCACTAAGTCCTATCGACTAATTCTGTTCATTTTCGAACAGACTGGCCGAAGTTACGTAAGTTAGAACCTGTTCAAGCTTCATAGCAATCCTACTTAAGGGAACAATAAAGGACATGATACATTTATCAAGTTTTCAACTTTTTACTATAGCTGCAAATTTAATTAACCTATCAAAGAAGTACTCGCAGGGTTCAGCACGACCTGTGCTAAAATATATTTAATGTTTATAGCTTCATCCAATCCTAACTTGCACATGAATTTACGATTCCATGTTGATTTTTTTCAAATACAATTAATGAATTTATCACTAAGTCCTATCGACTAAGTCTGTTCATTTTCGAACATACTGGCCGAAGTTACGTAAGTTAGAATCTGTTCAAGCTTCATAGCACTTCTACTTAAGGGAAAAATAAAGGACGTGATACATTTATCAAGTTCTCAACTTTTCACTGTAGCTGCAAATTTAATTAACCTATCAAAGAAGCTCTCGCAGGGTTCAGCACGAGCTGTGTTATAATATATTTCATGTTTTTAGCTTCATCAAATCCTAACTTTCACATGAATTTAAGGTTCCATGTTGATTTTTTTCAAATACAATTAATGAACTTATCACTAAGTCCTATCGACTAAGTCTGTTCATTTTCGAACATAACGGCGGAAGTTACGTAAGTTAGAATCTGTTCAAGCTTCATAGCACTTCTACTTAAGGGAAAAATAAAGGACACGATACATTTATCAAGTTCTCAACTTTTCACTGTAGCTGCAAATTTAATTAACCTATCAAAGAAGTTCTCGCCGGGTTCGGCACAAGCTGTGCTAAGATACATTTAATGGTTTTAGCTTCATCCAGTCCTAACTTGCACATGAATTTACGGTTCCATGTTAATTTTTTCCAAATACAATTAATGAACTTATCACTAAGTCCTATCGACTAGGTCTGTTCATTTTTGAGCATAATGGCCGAAGTTACGTAAGTTAGAATCTGTTCAAGCTTCATAGCACTTCTACTTAAGGGAAAAATAAAGGACGTGATACATTTATCAAGTTCTCAACTTTTTACTATAGCTGCAAATTTAATTAACCTATCAAAGAAGTACTCGCAGGGTTCAGCACGACCTGTGCTAAAATATATTTAATGTTTTTAGCTTCATCCAATCCTAACTTGCACATGAATTTACGATTCCATGTTAATTTTTTCCAAATACAATTAATGAACTTATCACTAAGTCCTATCGACTAAGTCTGTTCATTTTTGAGCATAATGGCCGAAGTTACGTAAGTTAGAATCTGTTCAAGCTTCATAGCACTTCTACTTAAGGGAAAAATAAAGGACGTGATACATTTATCAAGTTCTCAACTTTTTACTATAGCTGCAAATTTAATTAACCTCTCAAAGAAGTTCTCGCAAGGTTCAGCACGAGCTGTGCTATAATATATTTAATGTTTTTAGCTTCATCCTATCCTAACTTGCACATGAATTTACGCTTCCATGTAAATTTTTTTCAAATACAATTAATGAATTTATCACTAAGTCCTATCGACTAATTCTGTTCATTTTCGAACAGACTGGCCGAAGTTACGTAAGTTAGAACCTGTTCAAGCTTCATAGCAATCCTACTTAAGGGAACAATAAAGGACATGATACATTTATCAAGTTTTCAACTTTTTACTATAGCTGCAAATTTAATTAACCTATCAAAGAAGTACTCGCAGGGTTCAGCACGACCTGTGCTAAAATATATTTAATGTTTTTAGCTTCATCCAATCCTAACTTGCACATGAATTTACGATTCCATGTTGATTTTTTTCAAATACAATTAATGAATTTATCACTAAGTCCTATCGACTAAGTCTGTTCATTATCGAACATACTGGCCGAAGTTACGTAAGTTAGAATCTGTTCAAGCTTCATAGCACTTCTACTTAAGGGAAAAATAAAGGACGTGATACATTTATCAAGTTCTCAACTTTTCACTGTAGCTGCAAATTTAATTAACCTATCAAAGAAGCTCTCGCAGGGTTCAGCACGAGCTGTGTTATAATATATTTCATGTTTTTAGCTTCATCAAATCCTAACTTTCACATGAATTTAAGGTTCCATGTTGATTTTTTTCAAATACAATTAATGAACTTATCACTAAGTCCTATCGACTAAGTCTGTTCATTTTTGAGCATAATGGCCGAAGTTACGTAAGTTAGAATCTGTTCAAGCTTCATAGCACTTCTACTTAAGGGAAAAATAAAGCACGTGATACATTTATCAAGTTCTCAACTTTTTACTATAGCTGCAAATTTAATTAACCTATCAAAGAAGTACTCGCAGGGTTCAGCACGACCTGTGCTAAAATATATTTAATGTTTTTAGCTTCATCCAATCCTAACTTGCACATGAATTTACGATTCCATGTTGATTTTTTTCAAATACAATTAATGAATTTATCACTAAGTCCTATCGACTAATTCTGTTCATTTTCGAACAGACTGGCCGAAGTTACGTAAGATAGAACCTGTTCAAGCTTCATAGCAATCCTACTTAAGGGAAAAATAAAGGACATGATACATTTATCAAGTTCTCAACTTTTTACTATAGCTGCAAATTTAATTAACCTATCAAAGAAGTTCTCGCAGGATTCAGCACGAGCTATGCTCGTGCTTTTAATGTTTTTAGCTTCATCCTATCCTAACTTGCACATGAATTTACGGTTCCATGTTAATTTTTTTCATATACAATTAATGAACTTATAACTAAGTCCTATCGACTAAGTCTGTTCATTTTCGAACAGACTGGCCGAAGTTACGTAAGTTAGAACCGGTTCAAGCTTCATAGCATTTCTACTTAAGGGAAAAATAAAGGACATGATACATTTATCAAGTTCTCAACTTTTTAATATAGCTGCAAATTTAATTAACCTCTCAAAGAAGTTCTCGCAGGGTTCAGCACGACCTGTGCTAAAATATATTTAATGTTTTTTGCTTCATCCAATCCTAACTTGCACATGATTTTACGGTTCCATGTTGATTTTTTTCAAATACAATTAATGAATTTATAACCAAGTCCTATCGACTAAGTCTGTTCATTTTCGAGCATAATGGTCGGAGTTACGTAAGATAGAATCTTTTCAGGACTGGTAGTATTTCTACTCAAGACTAATATTCAAGACATGATACTTTTAGCAATTTTTCAACTTTTTACTGTAGCTGGAAATGTATATGACCTATCGAACAAGTTGTTACAAGGTTGAGCATGTGATGAGTTACATTACATCAAATGTTTTTTTGTTTTAATTTCTTTACTTACGCTTGACTTGATAGCTAAATAATGATTATTTGGAATATATTCATTGGTCCTATCAACTCGGCACTTTCATTTTCGAACATAACGGCAGAAGTTACGCAAGTTAGAACCTGTTCAAGCTTCATAGCAATCCTACTTAAGGGAAAAATAAAGGACATGATACATTTATCAAGTTTTCAACTTTTTACTATAGCTGCAAATTTAATTAACCTATCAAAGAAGTACTCGCAGGGTTCAGCACGACCTGTGCTAAAATATATTTAATGTTTTTAGCTTCATCCAATCCTAACTTGGACATGAATTTACGCTTCAATGTTGATTTTTTTCAAATACAATTAATGAATTTATCACTTAGTCCTATTGACTAAATCTGTTCATTTTCGAACATACTGGCCGAAGTTACGTAAGTTAGAATCTGTTCAAGCTTCATAGCACTTCTACTTAAGGGAAAAATAAAGGACATGATACATTTATCAAGTTCTCAACTTTTCACTGTAGCTGCAAATTTAAATAACCTATCAAAGAAGTTCTCGCAGGGTTCAGCGCGACCTGTGCTAAAATATATTTAATGCTTTTAGCTTCATCCAATCCTAACTTGCACATGAATTTACGGTTCCATGTTAATTTTTTTCAAATACAATTAATGTACTTATCACTAAGTCCTATCGACTAAATCTGTTCATTTTCGAGCATAATGGTCGGAGTTACGTAAGATAGAATCTTTTCAGGACTGGTAGTATTTCTACTCAAGACTAATATTCAAGACATGATACTTTTAGCAATTTTTCAACTTTTTACTGTAGCTGGAAATGTATATGACCTATCGAACAAGTTGTTACAAGGTTGAGCATGTGATGAGTTACATTACATCAAATGTTTTTTTGTTTTAATTTCTTTACTTACGCTTGACTTGATAGCTAAATAATGATTATTTGGAATATATTCATTGGTCCTATCAACTCGGCACTTTCATTTTCGAACATAAAGGCAGAAGTTACGCAAGTTAGAACCTGTTCAAGCTTCATAGCAATCCTACTTAAGGGAAAAATAAAGGACATGATACATTTATCAAGTTTTCAACTTTTTACTATAGCTGCAAATTTAATTAACCTATCAAAGAAGTACTCGCAGGGTTCAGCACGACCTGTGCTATAATATATTTAATGTTTTTAGCTTCATCCTATCCTAACTTGCACATGAATTTACGCTTCCATGTAAATTTTTTTCAAATACAATTAATGAATTTATCACTAAGTCCTATCGACTAATTCTGTTCATTTTCGAACAGACTGGCCGAAGTTACGTAAGTTAGAACCTGTTCAAGCTTCATAGCAATCCTACTTAAGGGAACAATAAAGGACATGATACATTTATCAAGTTTTCAACTTTTTACTATAGCTGCAAATTTAATTAACCTATCAAAGAAGTACTCGCAGGGTTCAGCACGACCTGTGCTAAAATATATTTAATGTTTTTAGCTTCATCCAATCCTAACTTGCACATGAATTTACGATTCCATGTTGATTTTTTTCAAATACAATTAATGAATTTATCACTAAGTCCTATCGACTAAGTCTGTTCATTTTCGAACATACTGGCCGAAGTTACGTAAGTTAGAATCTGTTCAAGCTTCATAGCACTTCTACTTAAGGGAAAAATAAAGGACGTGATACATTTATCAAGTTCTCAACTTTTCACTGTAGCTGCAAATTTAATTAACCTATCAAAGAAGCTCTCGCAGGGTTCAGCACGAGCTGTGTTATAATATATTTCATGTTTTTAGCTTCATCAAATCCTAACTTTCACATGAATTTAAGGTTCCATGTTGATTTTTTTCAAATACAATTAATGAACTTATCACTAAGTCCTATCGACTAAGTCTGTTCATTTTCGAACATAACGGCGGAAGTTACGTAAGTTAGAATCTGTTCAAGCTTCATAGCACTTCTACTTAAGGGAAAAATAAAGGACACGATACATTTATCAAGTTCTCAACTTTTCACTGTAGCTGCAAATTTAATTAACCTATCCAAGAAGTTCTCGCCGGGTTCGGCACAAGCTGTGCTAAGATACATTTAATGGTTTTAGCTTCATCCAGTCCTAACTTGCACATGAATTTACGGTTCCATGTTAATTTTTTCCAAATACAATTAATGAACTTATCACTAAGTCCTATCGACTAGGTCTGTTCATTTTTGAGCATAATGGCCGAAGTTACGTAAGTTAGAATCTGTTCAAGCTTCATAGCACTTCTACTTAAGGGAAAAATAAAGGACGTGATACATTTATCAAGTTCTCAACTTTTTACTATAGCTGCAAATTTAATTAACCTATCAAAGAAGTACTCGCAGGGTTCAGCACGACCTGTGCTAAAATATATTTAATGTTTTTAGCTTCATCCAATCCTAACTTGCACATGAATTTACGATTCCATGTTAATTTTTTCCAAATACAATTAATGAACTTATCACTAAGTCCTATCGACTAAGTCTGTTCATTATCGAACATACTGGCCGAAGTTACGTAAGTTAGAATCTGTTCAAGCTTCATAGCACTTCTACTTAAGGGAAAAATAAAGGACGTGATACATTTATCAAGTTCTCAACTTTTCACTGTAGCTGCAAATTTAATTAACCTATCAAAGAAGCTCTCGCAGGGTTCAGCACGAGCTGTGTTATAATATATTTCATGTTTTTAGCTTCATCAAATCCTAACTTTCACATGAATTTAAGGTTCCATGTTGATTTTTTTCAAATACAATTAATGAACTTATCACTAAGTCCTATCGACTAAGTCTGTTCATTTTTGAGCATAATGGCCGAAGTTACGTAAGTTAGAATCTGTTCAAGCTTCATAGCACTTCTACTTAAGGGAAAAATAAAGGACGTGATACATTTATCAAGTTCTCAACTTTTTACTATAGCTGCAAATTTAATTAACCTATCAAAGAAGTACTCGCAGGGTTCAGCACGACCTGTGCTAAAATATATTTAATGTTTTTAGCTTCATCCAATCCTAACTTGCACATGAATTTACGATTCCATGTTGATTTTTTTCAAATACAATTAATGAATTTATCACTAAGTCCTATCGACTAAGTCTGTTCATTTTCGAACATACTGGCCGAAGTTACGTAAGTTAGAATCTGTTCAAGCTTCATAGCACTTCTACTTAAGGGAAAAATAAAGGACGTGATACATTTATCAAGTTCTCAACTTTTCACTGTAGCTGCAAATTTAATTAACCTATCAAAGAAGTTCTCGCCGGGTTCGGCACAAGCTGTGCTAAGATACATTTAATGGTTTTAGCTTCATCCAGTCCTAACTTGCACATGAATTTACGGTTCCATGTTAATTTTTTCCAAATACAATTAATGAACTTATCACTAAGTCCTATCGACTAAGTCTGTTCATTTTTGAGCATAATGGCCGAAGTTACGTAAGTTAGAATCTGTTCAAGCTTCATAGCACTTCTACTTAAGGGAAAAATAAAGGACGTGATACATTTATCAAGTTCTCAACTTTTTACTATAGCTGCAAATTTAATTAACCTATCAAAGAAGTACTCGCAGGGTTCAGCACGACCTGTGCTATAATATATTTAATGTTTTTAGCTTCATCCTATCCTAACTTGCACATGAATTTACGCTTCCATGTAAATTTTTTTCAAATACAATTAATGAATTTATCACTAAGTCCTATCGACTAATTCTGTTCATTTTCGAACAGACTGGCCGAAGTTACGTAAGTTAGAACCTGTTCAAGCTTCATAGCAATCCTACTTAAGGGAACAATAAAGGACATGATACATTTCTCAAGTTTTCAACTTTTTACTATAGCTGCAAATTTAATTAACCTATCAAAGAAGTACTCGCAGGGTTCAGCACGACCTGTGCTAAAATATATTTAATGTTTTTAGCTTCATCCAATCCTAACTTGCACATGAATTTACGATTCCATGTTGATTTTTTTCAAATACAATTAATGAATTTATCACTAAGTCCTATCGACTAAGTCTGTTCATTTTCGAACATACTGGCCGAAGTTACGTAAGTTAGAATCTGTTCAAGCTTCATAGCACTTCTACTTAAGGGAAAAATAAAGGACGTGATACATTTATCAAGTTCTCAACTTTTCACTGTAGCTGCAAATTTAATTAACCTATCAAAGAAGCTCTCGCAGGGTTCAGCACGAGCTGTGTTATAATATATTTCATGTTTTTAGCTTCATCAAATCCTAACTTTCACATGAATTTAAGGTTCCATGTTGATTTTTTTCAAATACAATTAATGAACTTATCACTAAGTCCTATCGACTAAGTCTGTTCATTTTCGAACATAACGGCGGAAGTTACGTAAGTTAGAATCTGTTCAAGCTTCATAGCACTTCTACTTAAGGGAAAAATAAAGGACACGATACATTTATCAAGTTCTCAACTTTTCACTGTAGCTGCAAATTTAATTAACCTATCAAAGAAGTTCTCGCCGGGTTCGGCACAAGCTGTGCTAAGATACATTTAATGGTTTTAGCTTCATCCAGTCCTAACTTGCACATGAATTTACGGTTCCATGTTAATTTTTTCAAAATACAATTAATGAACTTATCACTAAGTCCTATCGACTAGGTCTGTTCATTTTTGAGCATAATGGCCGAAGTTACGTAAGTTAGAATCTGTTCAAGCTTCATAGCACTTCTACTTAAGGGAAAAATAAAGGACGTGATACATTTATCAAGTTCTCAACTTTTTACTATAGCTGCAAATTTAATTAACCTATCAAAGAAGTACTCGCAGGGTTCAGCACGACCTGTGCTAAAATATATTTAATGTTTTTAGCTTCATCCAATCCTAACTTGCACATGAATTTACGATTCCATGTTAATTTTTTCCAAATACAATTAATGAACTTATCACTAAGTCCTATCGACTAAGTCTGTTCATTTTTGAGCATAATGGCCGAAGTTACGTAAGTTAGAATCTGTTCAAGCTTCATAGCACTTCTACTTAAGGGAAAAATAAAGGACGTGATACATTTATCAAGTTCTCAACTTTTTACTATAGCTGCAAATTTAATTAACCTCTCAAAGAAGTTCTCGCAAGGTTCAGCACGAGCTGTGCTATAATATATTTAATGTTTTTAGCTTCATCCTATCCTAACTTGCACATGAATTTACGCTTCCATGTAAATTTTTTTCAAATACAATTAATGAATTTATCACTAAGTCCTATCGACTAATTCTGTTCATTTTCGAACAGACTGGCCGAAGTTACGTAAGTTAGAACCTGTTCAAGCTTCATAGCAATCCTACTTAAGGGAACAATAAAGGACATGATACATTTATCAAGTTTTCAACTTTTTACTATAGCTGCAAATTTAATTAACCTATCAAAGAAGTACTCGCAGGGTTCAGCACGACCTGTGCTAAAATATATTTAATGTTTTTAGCTTCATCCAATCCTAACTTGCACATGAATTTACGATTCCATGTTGATTTTTTTCAAATACAATTAATGAATTTATCACTAAGTCCTATCGACTAAGTCTGTTCATTATCGAACATACTGGCCGAAGTTACGTAAGTTAGAATCTGTTCAAGCTTCATAGCACTTCTACTTAAGGGAAAAATAAAGGACGTGATACATTTATCAAGTTCTCAACTTTTCACTGTAGCTGCAAATTTAATTAACCTATCAAAGAAGCTCTCGCAGGGTTCAGCACGAGCTGTGTTATAATATATTTCATGTTTTTAGCTTCATCAAATCCTAACTTTCACATGAATTTAAGGTTCCATGTTGATTTTTTTCAAATACAATTAATGAACTTATCACTAAGTCCTATCGACTAAGTCTGTTCATTTTTGAGCATAATGGCCGAAGTTACGTAAGTTAGAATCTGTTCAAGCTTCATAGCACTTCTACTTAAGGGAAAAATAAAGGACGTGATACATTTATCAAGTTCTCAACTTTTTACTATAGCTGCAAATTTAATTAACCTATCAAAGAAGTACTCGCAGGGTTCAGCACGACCTGTGCTAAAATATATTTAATGTTTTTAGCTTCATCCAATCCTAACTTGCACATGAATTTACGATTCCATGTTGATTTTTTTCAAATACAATTAATGAATTTATCACTAAGTCCTATCGACTAAGTCTGTTCATTTTCGAACATACTGGCCGAAGTTACGTAAGTTAGAATCTGTTCAAGCTTCATAGCACTTCTACTTAAGGGAAAAATAAAGGACGTGATACATTTATCAAGTTCTCAACTTTTCACTGTAGCTGCAAATTTAATTAACCTATCAAAGAAGTTCTCGCCGGGTTCGGCACAAGCTGTGCTAAGATACATTTAATGGTTTTAGCTTCATCCAGTCCTAACTTGCACATGAATTTACGGTTCCATGTTAATTTTTTCCAAATACAATTAATGAACTTATCACTAAGTCCTATCGACTAAGTCTGTTCATTTTTGAGCATAATGGCCGAAGTTACGTAAGTTAGAATCTGTTCAAGCTTCATAGCACTTCTACTTAAGGGAAAAATAAAGGACGTGATACATTTATCAAGTTCTCAACTTTTTACTATAGCTGCAAATTTAATTAACCTATCAAAGAAGTACTCGCAGGGTTCAGCACGACCTGTGCTAAAATATATTTAATGTTTTTAGCTTCATCCAATCCTAACTTGCACATGAATTTACGATTCCATGTTGATTTTTTTCAAATACAATTAATGAATTTATCACTAAGTCCTATCGACTAAGTCTGTTCATTTTCGAACATACTGGCCGAAGTTACGTAAGTTAGAATCTGTTCAAGCTTCATAGCACTTCTACTTAAGGGAAAAATAAAGGACGTGATACATTTATCAAGTTCTCAACTTTTCACTGTAGCTGCAAATTTAATTAACCTATCAAAGAAGCTCTCGCAGGGTTCAGCACGAGCTGTGTTATAATATATTTCATGTTTTTAGCTTCATCAAATCCTAACTTTCACATGAATTTAAGGTTCCATGTTGATTTTTTTCAAATACAATTAATGAACTTATCACTAAGTCCTATCGACTAAGTCTGTTCATTTTCGAACATAACGGCGGAAGTTACGTAAGTTAGAATCTGTTCAAGCTTCATAGCACTTCTACTTAAGGGAAAAATAAAGGACATGATACATTTATCAAGTTCTCAACTTTTCACTGTAGCTGCAAATTTAATTAACCTATCAAAGAAGTTCTCGCCGGGTTCGGCACAAGCTGTGCTAAGATACATTTAATGGTTTTAGCTTCATCCAGTCCTAACTTGCACATGAATTTACGGTTCCATGTTAATTTTTTCCAAATACAATTAATGAACTTATCACTAAGTCCTATCGACTAAGTCTGTTCATTTTTGAGCATAATGGCCGAAGTTACGTAAGTTAGAATCTGTACAAGCTTCATAGCACTTCTACTTAAGGGAAAAATAAAGGACGTGATACATTTATCAAGTTCTCAACTTTTTACTGTAGCTGGAAATGTATATGACTTATCGAACAAGTTGTTGCAAGGTTGAGCATGTGATGAGTTACATTACATCAAATGTTTTTTTGTTTTAATTTCTTTACTTACGCTTGACTTGATAGCTAAATAATGATAATTTTGAATATATTTATTGGTTCTGTCAACTCAGCACTTTCAAGTTCGAACATAACGACGGAAGTTACGTAAGTTAGAATCTGTTCAAGCTTCATAGCACTTCTACTTAAGGGTAAAATAAAGGACATGATAATCTTAGCAAGTTCTCAACTTTTTACTGTAGCTGCAAATTTAATTAACCTATCAAAGAAGTTCTCGCAGGGTTCAGCACGACCTGTGCTAAAATGTATTTAATGTTTTTAACTTCATCCAATCCTAACTTGCACATGATTTTACGGTTCCATGTTAATTTTTTTCATATACAATTAATGAACTTATCACTAAGTCCTATCAACTCAGCACTTTCATTTTCGAACATAACGGCCGAAGTTACGTAAGTTAGAATCTGTTCAAACTTCATAGCATTTCTACTTAAGGGTAAAATAAAGGACGTGATACATTTATCAAGTTTTCAACTTTTTACTATAGCTGCAAATTTAATTAACCTATCAAAGAAGTACTCGCAGGGTTCAGCACGACCTGTGCTAAAATATATTTCATGTTTTTAGCTTCATCAAATCCTAACTTTCACATGAATTTAAGGTTCCATGTTGATTTTTTTCAAATACAATTAATGAACTTATCACTAAGTCCTATCGACTAAGTCTGTTCATTATCGAACATACTGGCCGAAGTTACGTAAGTTAGAATCTGTTCAAGCTTCATAGCACTTCTACTTAAGGGAAAAATAAAGGACGTGATACATTTATCAAGTTCTCAACTTTTCACTGTAGCTGCAAATTTAATTAACCTATCAAAGAAGCTCTCGCAGGGTTCAGCACGAGCTGTGTTATAATATATTTCATGTTTTTAGCTTCATCAAATCCTAACTTTCACATGAATTTAAGGTTCCATGTTGATTTTTTTCAAATACAATTAATGAACTTATCACTAAGTCCTATCGACTAAGTCTGTTCATTTTTGAGCATAATGGCCGAAGTTACGTAAGTTAGAATCTGTTCAAGCTTCATAGCACTTCTACTTAAGGGAAAAATAAAGGACGTGATACATTTATCAAGTTCTCAACTTTTTACTATAGCTGCAAATTTAATTAACCTATCAAAGAAGTACTCGCAGGGTTCAGCACGACCTGTGCTAAAATATATTTAATGTTTTTAGCTTCATCCAATCCTAACTTGCACATGAATTTACGATTCCATGTTGATTTTTTTCAAATACAATTAATGAATTTATCACTAAGTCCTATCGACTAAGTCTGTTCATTTTCGAACATACTGGCCGAAGTTACGTAAGTTAGAATCTGTTCAAGCTTCATAGCACTTCTACTTAAGGGAAAAATAAAGGACGTGATACATTTATCAAGTTCTCAACTTTTCACTGTAGCTGCAAATTTAATTAACCTATCAAAGAAGTTCTCGCCGGGTTCGGCACAAGCTGTGCTAAGATACATTTAATGGTTTTAGCTTCATCCAGTCCTAACTTGCACATGAATTTACGGTTCCATGTTAATTTTTTCCAAATACAATTAATGAACTTATCACTAAGTCCTATCGACTAAGTCTGTTCATTTTTGAGCATAATGGCCGAAGTTACGTAAGTTAGAATCTGTTCAAGCTTCATAGCACTTCTACTTAAGGGAAAAATAAAGGACGTGATACATTTATCAAGTTCTCAACTTTTTACTATAGCTGCAAATTTAATTAACCTATCAAAGAAGTACTCGCAGGGTTCAGCACGACCTGTGCTAAAATATATTTAATGTTTTTAGCTTCATCCAATCCTAACTTGCACATGAATTTACGATTCCATGTTGATTTTTTTCAAATACAATTAATGAATTTATCACTAAGTCCTATCGACTAAGTCTGTTCATTTTCGAACATACTGGCCGAAGTTACGTAAGTTAGAATCTGTTCAAGCTTCATAGCACTTCTACTTAAGGGAAAAATAAAGGACGTGATACATTTATCAAGTTCTCAACTTTTCACTGTAGCTGCAAATTTAATTAACCTATCAAAGAAGCTCTCGCAGGGTTCAGCACGAGCTGTGTTATAATATATTTCATGTTTTTAGCTTCATCAAATCCTAACTTTCACATGAATTTAAGGTTCCATGTTGATTTTTTTCAAATACAATTAATGAACTTATCACTAAGTCCTATCGACTAAGTCTGTTCATTTTCGAACATAACGGCGGAAGTTACGTAAGTTAGAATCTGTTCAAGCTTCATAGCACTTCTACTTAAGGGAAAAATAAAGGACATGATACATTTATCAAGTTCTCAACTTTTCACTGTAGCTGCAAATTTAATTAACCTATCAAAGAAGTTCTCGCCGGGTTCGGCACAAGCTGTGCTAAGATACATTTAATGGTTTTAGCTTCATCCAGTCCTAACTTGCACATGAATTTACGGTTCCATGTTAATTTTTTCCAAATACAATTAATGAACTTATCACTAAGTCCTATCGACTAAGTCTGTTCATTTTTGAGCATAATGGCCGAAGTTACGTAAGTTAGAATCTGTACAAGCTTCATAGCACTTCTACTTAAGGGAAAAATAAAGGACGTGATACATTTATCAAGTTCTCAACTTTTTACTGTAGCTGGAAATGTATATGACTTATCGAACAAGTTGTTGCAAGGTTGAGCATGTGATGAGTTACATTACATCAAATGTTTTTTTGTTTTAATTTCTTTACTTACGCTTGACTTGATAGCTAAATAATGATAATTTTGAATATATTTATTGGTTCTGTCAACTCAGCACTTTCAAGTTCGAACATAACGACGGAAGTTACGTAAGTTAGAATCTGTTCAAGCTTCATAGCACTTCTACTTAAGGGTAAAATAAAGGACATGATAATCTTAGCAAGTTCTCAACTTTTTACTGTAGCTGCAAATTTAATTAACCTATCAAAGAAGTTCTCGCAGGGTTCAGCACGACCTGTGCTAAAATGTATTTAATGTTTTTAACTTCATCCAATCCTAACTTGCACATGATTTTACGGTTCCATGTTAATTTTTTTCATATACAATTAATGAACTTATCACTAAGTCCTATCAACTCAGCACTTTCATTTTCGAACATAACGGCCGAAGTTACGTAAGTTAGAATCTGTTCAAACTTCATAGCATTTCTACTTAAGGGTAAAATAAAGGACATGATACATTTATCAAGTTCTCAACTTTTTACTATAGCTGCAAATTTAATTAACCTATCAAAGAAGTAGTCGCAGGGTTCAGCACGACCTGTGCTAAAATATATTTAATGTTTTTAGCTTCATCCATTCCTAACTTGCACATGAATTTACGATTCCATGTTGATTTTTTTCAAATACAATTAATGAATTTATAACCAAGTCCTATCGACTAAGTCTGTTCATTTTCGAACATAACGGCGGAAGTAACGTAAGTTAGAATCTGTTCAAGCTTCATAGCACTTCTACTTAAGGGAAAAATAAAGGACATGATACATTTATCAAGTTCTCAACTTTTCACTGTAGCTGCAAATTTAATTAACCTATCAAAGAAGTTCTCGCCGGGTTCGGCACAAGCTGTGCTAAGATACATTTAATGGTTTTAGCTTCATCCAGTCCTAACTTGCACATGAATTTACGGTTCCATGTTAATTTTTTCCAAATACAATTAATGAACTTATCACTAAGTCCTATCGACTAAGTCTGTTCATTTTTGAGCATAATGGCCGAAGTTACGTAAGTTAGAATCTGTTCAAGCTTCATAGCACTTCTACTTAAGGGAAAAATAAAGGACGTGATACATTTATCAAGTTCTCAACTTTTTACTATAGCTGCAAATTTAATTAACCTCTCAAAGAAGTTCTCGCAAGGTTCAGCACGAGCTGTGCTATAATATATTTAATGTTTTTAGCTTCATCCTATCCTAACTTGCACATGAATTTACGCTTCCATGTAAATTTTTTTCAAATACAATTAATGAATTTATCACTAAGTCCTATCGACTAATTCTGTTCATTTTCGAACAGACTGGCCGAAGTTACGTAAGTTAGAACCTGTTCAAGCTTCATAGCAATCCTACTTAAGGGAACAATAAAGGACATGATACATTTATCAAGTTTTCAACTTTTTACTATAGCTGCAAATTTAATTAACCTATCAAAGAAGTACTCGCAGGGTTCAGCACGACCTGTGCTAAAATATATTTAATGTTTTTAGCTTCATCCAGTCCTAACTTGCACATGAATTTACGATTCCATGTTGATTTTTTTCAAATACAATTAATGAATTTATCACTAAGTCCTATCGACTAAGTCTGTTCATTTTCGAACATACTGGCCGAAGTTACGTAAGTTAGAATCTGTTCAAGCTTCATAGCACTTCTACTTAAGGGAAAAATAAAGGACGTGATACATTTATCAAGTTCTCAACTTTTCACTGTAGCTGCAAATTTAATTAACCTATCAAAGAAGCTCTCGCAGGGTTCAGCACGAGCTGTGTTATAATATATTTCATGTTTTTAGCTTCATCAAATCCTAACTTTCACATGAATTTAAGGTTCCATGTTGATTTTTTTCAAATACAATTAATGAATTTATCACTAAGTCCTATCGACTAAGTCTGTTCATTTTCGAACATAACGGCGGAAGTTACGTAAGTTAGAATCTGTTCAAGCTTCATAGCACTTCTACTTAAGGGAAAAATAAAGGACATGATACATTTATCAAGTTCTCAACTTTTCACTGTAGCTGCAAATTTAATTAACCTATCAAAGAAGTTCTCGCCGGGTTCGGCACAAGCTGTGCTAAGATACATTTAATGGTTTTAGCTTCATCCAGTCCTAACTTGCACATGAATTTACGGTTCCATGTTAATTTTTTCCAAATACAATTAATGAACTTATCACTAAGTCCTATCGACTAAGTCTGTTCATTTTTGAGCATAATGGCCGAAGTTACGTAAGTTAGAATCTGTTCAAGCTTCATAGCACTTCTACTTAAGGGAAAAATAAAGGACGTGATACATTTATCAAGTTCTCAACTTTTTACTATAGCTGCAAATTTAATTAACCTATCAAAGAAGTACTCGCAGGGTTCAGCACGACCTGTGCTAAAATATATTTAATGTTTTTAGCTTCATCCAATCCTAACTTGCACATGAATTTACGATTCCATGTTGATTTTTTTCAAATACAATTAATGAATTTATCACTAAGTCCTATCGACTAAGTCTGTTCATTTTCGAACATACTGGCCGAAGTTACGTAAGTTAGAATCTGTTCAAGTTTCATAGCACTTCTACTTAAGGGAAAAATAAAGGACGTGATACATTTATCAAGTTCTCAACTTTTCACTGTAGCTGCAAATTTAATTAACCTATCAAAGAAGCTCTCGCAGGGTTCAGCACGAGCTGTGTTATAATATATTTCATGTTTTTAGCTTCATCAAATCCTAACTTTCACATGAATTTAAGGTTCCATGTTGATTTTTTTCAAATACAATTAATGAACTTATCACTAAGTCCTATCGACTAAGTCTGTTCATTTTCGAACATAACGGCGGAAGTTACGTAAGTTAGAATCTGTTCAAGCTTCATAGCACTTCTACTTAAGGGAAAAATAAAGGACATGATACATTTATCAAGTTCTCAACTTTTCACTGTAGCTGCAAATTTAATTAACCTATCAAAGAAGTTCTCGCCGGGTTCGGCACAAGCTGTGCTAAGATACATTTAATGGTTTTAGCTTCATCCAGTCCTAACTTGCACATGAATTTACGGTTCCATGTTAATTTTTTCCAAATACAATTAATGAACTTATCACTAAGTCCTATCGACTAAGTCTGTTCATTTTTGAGCATAATGGCCGAAGTTACGTAAGTTAGAATCTGTACAAGCTTCATAGCACTTCTACTTAAGGGAAAAATAAAGGACGTGATACATTTATCAAGTTCTCAACTTTTTACTGTAGCTGGAAATGTATATGACTTATCGAACAAGTTGTTGCAAGGTTGAGCATGTGATGAGTTACATTACATCAAATGTTTTTTTGTTTTAATTTCTTTACTTACGCTTGACTTGATAGCTAAATAATGATAATTTTGAATATATTTATTGGTTCTGTCAACTCAGCACTTTCAAGTTCGAACATAACGACGGAAGTTACGTAAGTTAGAATCTGTTCAAGCTTCATAGCACTTCTACTTAAGGGTAAAATAAAGGACATGATAATCTTAGCAAGTTCTCAACTTTTTACTGTAGCTGCAAATTTAATTAACCTATCAAAGAAGTTCTCGCAGGGTTCAGCACGACCTGTGCTAAAATGTATTTAATGTTTTTAACTTCATCCAATCCTAACTTGCACATGATTTTACGGTTCCATGTTAATTTTTTTCATATACAATTAATGAACTTATCACTAAGTCCTATCAACTCAGCACTTTCATTTTCGAACATAACGGCCGAAGTTACGTAAGTTAGAATCTGTTCAAACTTCATAGCATTTCTACTTAAGGGTAAAATAAAGGACATGATACATTTATCAAGTTCTCAACTTTTTACTATAGCTGCAAATTTAATTAACCTATCAAAGAAGTAGTCGCAGGGTTCAGCACGACCTGTGCTAAAATATATTTAATGTTTTTAGCTTCATCCATTCCTAACTTGCACATGAATTTACGATTCCATGTTGATTTTTTTCAAATACAATTAATGAATTTATAACCAAGTCCTATCGACTAAGTCTGTTCATTTTCGAACATAACGGCGGAAGTAACGTAAGTTAGAATCTGTTCAAGCTTCATAGCACTTCTACTTAAGCGTAAAATAAAGGACATGATAATCTTAGCAAGTTCTCAACTTTTTACTGTAGCTGCAAATTTAATTAACCTATCAAGAAGTACTCGCAGGGTTCAGCACGACCTGTGCTAAAATATATTTAATGTTTTTAGCTTCATCCATTCCTAACTTGCACATGAATTTACGATTCCATGTTGATTTTTTTCAAATACAATTAATGAATTTATAACCAAGTCCTATCGACTAAGTCTGTTCATTTTCGAACATAACGGCGGAAGTAACGTAAGTTAGAATCTGTTCAAGCTTCATAGCACTTCTACTTAAGCGTAAAATAAAGGACATGATAATCTTAGCAACTTCTCAACTTTTTACTGTAGCTGCAAATTTAATTAACCTATCAAAGAAGTACTCGCAGGGTTCAGCACGACCTGTGCTAAAATATATTTAATGTTTTTAGCTTCATCCTATCCTAACTTGCACATGAATTTACGCTTCCATGTTAATTTTTTTCGAATACAATTAATGAATTTATAACTAAGTCCTATCGACTAATTCTGTTCATTTTCGAACAGACTGGCCGAAGTTACGTAAGTTAGAACCTGTTCAAGCTTCATAGCAATCCTACTTAAGGGAAAAATAAAGGACATGATACATTTATCAAGTTCTCAACTTTTTACTATAGCTGCAAATTTAATTAACCTCTCAAAGAAGTTCTCGCAAGGTTCAGCACGAGCTGTGCTATAATATATTTAATGTTTTTAGCTTCATCCTATCCTAACTTGCACATGAATTTACGCTTCCATGTAAATTTTTTTCAAATACAATTAATGAATTTATCACTAAGTCCTATCAACTAATTCTGTTCATTTTCGAACAGACTGGCCGAAGTTACGTAAGTTAGAACCTGTTCAAGCTTCATAGCAATCCTACTTAAGGGAACAATAAAGGACATGATACATTTATCAAGTTTTCAACTTTTTACTATAGCTGCAAATTTAATTAACCTATCAAAGAAGTACTCGCAGGGTTCAGCACGACCTGTGCTAAAATATATTTAATGTTTTTAGCTTCATCCAATCCTAACTTGCACATGAATTTACGATTCCATGTTGATTTTTTTCAAATACAATTAATGAATTTATCACTAAGTCCTATCGACTAAGTCTGTTCATTTTCGAACATACTGGCCGAAGTTACGTAAGTTAGAATCTGTTAAAGCTTCATAGCACTTCTACTTAAGGGAAAAATAAAGGACGTGATACATTTATCAAGTTCTCAACTTTTCACTGTAGCTGCAAATTTAATTAACCTATCAAAGAAGCTCTCGCAGGGTTCAGCACGAGCTGTGTTATAATATATTTCATGTTTTTAGCTTCATCAAATCCTAACTTTCACATGAATTTAAGGTTCCATGTTGATTTTTTTCAAATACAATTAATGAACTTATCACTAAGTCCTATCGACTAAGTCTGTTCATTTTCGAACATAACGGCGGAAGTTACGTAAGTTAGAATCTGTTCAAGCTTCATAGCACTTCTACTTAAGGGAAAAATAAAGGACATGATACATTTATCAAGTTCTCAACTTTTCACTGTAGCTGCAAATTTAATTAACCTATCAAAGAAGTTCTCGCCGGGTTCGGCACAAGCTGTGCTAAGATACATTTAATGGTTTTAGCTTCATCCAGTCCTAACTTGCACATGAATTTACGGTTCCATGTTAATTTTTTCCAAATACAATTAATGAACTTATCACTAAGTCCTATCGACTAAGTCTGTTCATTTTTGAGCATAATGGCCGAAGTTACGTAAGTTAGAATCTGTTCAAGCTTCATAGCACTTCTACTTAAGGGAAAAATAAAGGACGTGATACATTTATCAAGTTCTCAACTTTTTACTGTAGCTGGAAATGTATATGACTTATCGAACAAGTTGTTGCAAGGTTGAGCATGTGATGAGTTACATTACATCAAATGTTTTTTTGTTTTAATTTCTTTACTTACGCTTGACTTGATAGCTAAATAATGATAATTTTGAATATATTTATTGGTTCTGTCAACTCAGCACTTTCAAGTTCGAACATAACGACGGAAGTTACGTAAGTTAGAATCTGTTCAAGCTTCATAGCACTTCTACTTAAGGGTAAAATAAAGGACATGATAATCTTAGCAAGTTCTCAACTTTTTACTGTAGCTGCAAATTTAATTAACCTATCAAAGAAGTACTCGCAGGGTTCAGCACTTCCTGTGCTAAAATATATTTAATGTTTTTAGCTTCATCCAATCCTAACTTGCACATGATTTTACGGTTCCATGTTAATTTTTTTCACATACAATTAATGAACTTATAACTAAGTCCTATCGACTAAGTCTGTTCATTTTCGAACAGACTGGCAGAAGTTACGTAAGTTAGAACCGGTTCAAGCTTCATAGCACTTCTACTTAAGGGAAAAATAAAGGACATGATACATTTATCAAGTTCTCAACTTTTTACTATAGCTGCAAATTTAATTAACCTCTCAAAGAAGTTCTCGCAGGGTTCAGCACGACCTGTGCTAAAATATATTTAATGTTTTTAGCTTCATCCATTCCTAACTTGCACATGAATTTACGATTACATGTTGATTTTTTTCAAATACAATTAATGAATTTATAACCAAGTCCTATCGACTAAGTCTGTTCATTTTCGAACATAACGGCGGAAGTAACGTAAGTTAGAATCTGTTCAAGCTTCATAGCATTTCTACTTAAGCGTAAAATAAAGGACATGATAATCTTAGCAACTTCTCAACTTTTTACTGTAGCTGCAAATTTAATTAACCTATCAAAGAAGTTCTCGCAGGGTTCAGCACGACCTGTGCTAAAATATATTTAATGTTTTTAGCTTCATCCAATCCTAACATGCACATGAATTTACGATGCCATGTTGATTTTTTTCAAATACAATTAATGAATTTATAACTAAGTCCAATCCACTAATTCTGTTCATTTTCGAACAGACTGGCCGAAGTTACGTAAGTTAGAACCTGTTCAAGCTTCATAGCAATCCTACTTAAGGGAACAATAAAGGACATGACACATTTATCAAGTTTTCAACTTTTTACTATAGCTGCAAATTTAATTAACCTATCAAAGAAGTACTCGCAGGGTTCAGCACGACCTGTGCTAAAATATATTTAATGTTTTTAGCTTCATCCAATCCTAACTTGCACATGAATTTACGATTCCATGTTGATTTTTTTCAAATACAATTAATGAATTTATCACTAAGTCCTATCGACTAAGTCTGTTCATTTTCGAACATACTGGCCGAAGTTACGTAAGTTAGAATCTGTTCAAGCTTCATAGCACTTCTACTTAAGGGAAAAATAAAGGACGTGATACATTTATCAAGTTCTCAACTTTTCACTGTAGCTGCAAATTTAATTAACCTATCAAAGAAGCTCTCGCAGGGTTCAGCACGAGCTGTGTTATAATATATTTCATGTTTTTAGCTTCATCAAATCCTAACTTTCACATGAATTTAAGGTTCCATGTTGATTTTTTTCAAATACAATTAATGAACTTATCACTAAGTCCTATCGACTAAGTCTGTTCATTTTCGAACATAACGGCGGAAGTTACGTAAGTTAGAATCTGTTCAAGCTTCATAGCACTTCTACTTAAGGGAAAAATAAAGGACATGATACATTTATCAAGTTCTCAACTTTTCACTGTAGCTGCAAATTTAATTAACCTATCAAAGAAGTTCTCGCCGGGTTCGGCACAAGCTGTGCTAAGATACATTTAATGGTTTTAGCTTCATCCAGTCCTAACTTGCACATGAATTTACGGTTCCATGTTAATTTTTTCCAAATACAATTAATGAACTTATCACTAAGTCCTATCGACTAAGTCTGTTCATTTTCGAGCATAATGGCCGAAGTTACGTAAGTTAGAATCTGTTCAAGCTTCATACCACTTCTACTTAAGGGAAAAATAAAGGACGTGATACATTTATCAAGTTCTCAACTTTTTACTGTAGCTGGAAATGTATATGACTTATGGAACAAGTTGTTGCAAAGTTGAGCATGTGATGAGTTACATTACATTAAATGTTTTTTTGTTTTAATTTCTTTACTTACGCTTGACTTGATAGCTAAATAATGATTATTTTGAATATATTTATTGGTCCTATCAACTCAGCACTTTCAATTTCGAACATAACGACGGAAGTTACGTAAGTTAGAATCTGTTCAAGCTTCATAGCACTTCTACTTAAGGGTAAAATAAAGGACATGATAATCTTAGCAAGTTCTCAACTTTTTACTGTAGCTGCAAATTTAATTAACCTATCAAAGAAGTACTCGCAGGGTTCAGCACTTCCTGTGCTAAAATATATTTAATGTTTTTAGCTTCATCCAATCCTAACTTGCACATGATTTTACGGTTCCATGTTAATTTTTTTCACATACAATTAATGAACTTATAACTAAGTCCTATCGACTAAGTCTGTTCATTTTCGAACAGACTGGCCGAAGTTACGTAAGTTAGAACCGGTTCAAGCTTCATAGCACTTCTACTTAAGGGAAAAATAAAGGACATGATACATTTATCAAGTTCTCAACTTTTTACTATAGCTGCAAATTTAATTAACCTATCAAAGAAGTTCTCGCAGGGTTCAGCACGAGCTATGCTCGTGCTTTTAATGTTTTTAGCTTCATCCAATCCTAACTTGCACATGATTTTACGGTTCCATGTTAATTTTTTTCATATACAATTAATGAACTTATAACTAAGTCCTATCGACTAAGTCTGTTCATTTTCGAGCATAATGGCCGAAGTTACGTAAGTTAGAATCTGTTCAAGCTTCATACCACTTCTACTTAAGGGAAAAATAAAGGACGTGATACATTTATCAAGTTCTCAACTTTTTACTGTAGCTGGAAATGTATATGACTTATGGAACAAGTTGTTGCAAAGTTGAGCATGTGATGAGTTACATTACATTAAATGTTTTTTTGTTTTAATTTCTTTACTTACGCTTGACTTGATAGCTAAATAATGATTATTTTGAATATATTTATTGGTCCTATCAACTCAGCACTTTCAATTTCGAACATAACGACGGAAGTTACGTAAGTTAGAATCTGTTCAAGCTTCATAGCACTTCTACTTAAGGGTAAAATAAAGGACATGATACATTTATCAAGTTCTCAACTTTTTACTATAGCTGCAAATTTAATTAACCTCTCAAAGAAGTTCTCGCAGGGTTCAGCACGACCTGTGCTAAAATATATTTAATGTTTTTAGCTTCATCCATTCCTAACTTGCACATGAATTTACGATTACATGTTGATTTTTTTCAAATACAATTAATGAATTTATAACCAAGTCCTATCGACTAAGTCTGTTCATTTTCGAACATAACGGCGGAAGTAACGTAAGTTAGAATCTGTTCAAGCTTCATAGCACTTCTACTTAAGCGTAAAATAAAGGACATGATAATCTTAGCAAGTTCTCAACTTTTTACTGTAGCTGCAAATTTAATTAACCTATCAAGAAGTACTCGCAGGGTTCAGCACGACCTGTGCTAAAATGTATTTAATGTTTTTAACTTCATCCAATCCTAACTTGCACATGATTTTACGGTTCCATGTTAATTTTTTTCATATACAATTAATGAACTTATCACTAAGTCCTATCAACTCAGCACTTTCATTTTCGAACATAACGGCCGAAGTTACGTAAGTTAGAATCTGTTCAAACTTCATAGCATTTCTACTTAAGGGTAAAATAAAGGACATGATACATTTATCAAGTTCTCAACTTTTTACTATAGCTGCAAATTTAATTAACCTATCAAAGAAGTAGTCGCAGGGTTCAGCACGACCTGTGCTAAAATATATTTAATGTTTTTAGCTTCATCCATTCCTAACTTGCACATGAATTTACGATTCCATGTTGATTTTTTTCAAATACAATTAATGAATTTATAACCAAGTCCTATCGACTAAGTCTGTTCATTTTCGAACATAACGGCGGAAGTAACGTAAGTTAGAATCTGTTCAAGCTTCATAGCACTTCTACTTAAGCGTAAAATAAAGGACATGATAATCTTAGCAAGTTCTCAACTTTTTACTGTAGCTGCAAATTTAATTAACCTATCAAGAAGTACTCGCAGGGTTCAGCACGACCTGTGCTAAAATATATTTAATGTTTTTAGCTTCATCCATTCCTAACTTGCACATGAATTTACGATTCCATGTTGATTTTTTTCAAATACAATTAATGAATTTATAACCAAGTCCTATCGACTAAGTCTGTTCATTTTCGAACAGACTGGCCGAAGTTACGTAAGTTAGAACCTGTTCAAGCTTCATAGCAATCCTACTTAAGGGAAAAATAAAGGACATGATACATTTATCAAGTTCTCAACTTTTTACTATAGCTGCAAATTTAATTAACCTCTCAAAGAAGTTCTCGCAAGGTTCAGCACGAGCTGTGCTATAATATATTTAATGTTTTTAGCTTCATCCTATCCTAACTTGCACATGAATTTACGCTTCCATGTAAATTTTTTTCAAATACAATTAATGAATTTATCACTAAGTCCTATCGACTAATTCTGTTCATTTTCGAACAGACTGGCCGAAGTTACGTAAGTTAGAACCTGTTCAAGCTTCATAGCAATCCTACTTAAGGGAACAATAAAGGACATGATACATTTATCAAGTTTTCAACTTTTTACTATAGCTGCAAATTTAATTAACCTATCAAAGAAGTACTCGCAGGGTTCAGCACGACCTGTGCTAAAATATATTTAATGTTTTTAGCTTCATCCAATCCTAACTTGCACATGAATTTACGATTCCATGTTTATTTTTTTCAAATACAATTAATGAACTTATCACTAAGTCCTATCGACTAAGTCTGTTCATTTTCGAACATAACGGCGGAAGTTACGTAAGTTAGAATCTGTTCAAGCTTCATAGCACTTCTACTTAAGGGAAAAATAAAGGACATGATACATTTATCAAGTTCTCAACTTTTCACTGTAGCTGCAAATTTAATTAACCTATCAAAGAAGTTCTCGCAAGGTTCAGCACGAGCTGTGCTATAATATATTTAATGTTTTTAGCTTCATCCTATCCTAACTTGCACATGAATTTACGCTTCCATGTAAATTTTTTTCAAATACAATTAATGAATTTATCACTAAGTCCTATCGACTAAGTCTGTTCATTTTCGAACATACTGGCCGAAGTTACGTAAGTTAGAATCTGTTCAAGCTTCATAGCACTTCTACTTAAGGGAAAAATAAAGGACGTGATACATTTATCAAGTTCTCAACTTTTCACTGTAGCTGCAAATTTAATTAACCTATCAAAGAAGCTCTCGCAGGGTTCAGCACGAGCTGTGTTATAATATATTTCATGTTTTTAGCTTCATCAAATCCTAACTTTCACATGAATTTAAGGTTCCATGTTGATTTTTTTCAAATACAATTAATGAACTTATCACTAAGTCCTATCGACTAAGTCTGTTCATTTTCGAACATAACGGCGGAAGTTACGTAAGTTAGAATCTGTTCAAGCTTCATAGCACTTCTACTTAAGGGAAAAATAAAGGACATGATACATTTATCAAGTTCTCAACTTTTCACTGTAGCTGCAAATTTAATTAACCTATCAAAGAAGTTCTCGCCGGGTTCGGCACAAGCTGTGCTAAGATACATTTAATGGTTTTAGCTTCATCCAGTCCTAACTTGCACATGAATTTACGGTTCCATGTTAATTTTTTCCAAATACAATTAATGAACTTATCACTAAGTCCTATCGACTAAGTCTGTTCATTTTTGAGCATAATGGCCGAAGTTACGTAAGTTAGAATCTGTTCAAGCTTCATAGCACTTCTACTTAAGGGAAAAATAAAGGACGTGATACATTTATCAAGTTCTCAACTTTTTACTGTAGCTGGAAATGTATATGACTTATCGAACAAGTTGTTGCAAGGTTGAGCATGTGATGAGTTACATTACATCAAATGTTTTTTTGTTTTAATTTCTTTACTTACGCTTGACTTGATAGCTAAATAATGATTATTTTGAATATATTTATTGGTCCTATCAACTCAGCACTTTCAATTTCGAACATAACGACGGAAGTTACGTAAGTTAGAATCTGTTCAAGCTTCATAGCACTTCTACTTAAGGGTAAAATAAAGGACATGATAATCTTAGCAAGTTCTCAACTTTTTACTGTAGCTGCAAATTTAATTAACCTATCAAAGAAGTACTCGCAGGGTTCAGCACTTCCTGTGCTAAAATATATTTAATGTTTTTAGCTTCATCCAATCCTAGCTTGCACATGATTTTACGGTTCCATGTTAATTTTTTTCACATACAATTAATGAACTTATAACTAAGTCCTATCGACTAAGTCTGTTCATTTTCGAACAGACTGGCCGAAGTTACGTAAGTTAGAACCGGTTCAAGCTTCATAGCACTTCTACTTAAGGGAAAAATAAAGGACATGATACATTTATCAAGTTCTCAACTTTTTACTATAGCTGCAAATTTAATTAACCTCTCAAAGAAGTTCTCGCAGGGTTCAGCACGACCTGTGCTAAAATATATTTAATGTTTTTAGCTTCATCCATTCCTAACTTGCACATGAATTTACGATTACATGTTGATTTTTTTCAAATACAATTAATGAATTTATAACCAAGTCCTATCGACTAAGTCTGTTCATTTTCGAACATAACGGCGGAAGTAACGTAAGTTAGAATCTGTTCAAGCTTCATAGCACTTCTACTTAAGCGTAAAATAAAGGACATGATAATCTTAGCAACTTCTCAACTTTTTACTGTAGCTGCAAATTTAATTAACCTATCAAAGAAGTTCTCGCAGGGTTCAGCACGACCTGTGCTAAAATATATTTAATGTTTTTAGCTTCATCCAATCCTAACATGCACATGAATTTACGATTCCATGTTGATTTTTTTCAAATACAATTAATGAATTTATAACTAAGTCCAATCCACTAATTCTGTTCATTTTCGAACAGACTGGCCGAAGTTACGTAAGTTAGAACCTGTTCAAGCTTCATAGCAATCCTACTTAAGGGAACAATAAAGGACATGATACATTTATCAAGTTTTCAACTTTTTACTATAGCTGCAAATTTAATTAACCTATCAAAGAAGTACTCGCAGGGTTCAGCACGACCTGTGCTAAAATATATTTAATGTTTTTAGCTTCATCCAATCCTAACTTGCACATGAATTTACGATTCCATGTTGATTTTTTTCAAATACAATTAATGAATTTATCACTAAGTCCTATCGACTAAGTCTGTTCATTTTCGAACATACTGGCCGAAGTTACGTAAGTTAGAATCTGTTCAAGCTTCATAGCATTTCTACTTAAGGGAAAAATAAAGGACGTGATACATTTATCAAGTTCTCAACTTTTCACTGTAGCTGCAAATTTAATTAACCTATCAAAGAAGCTCTCGCAGGGTTCAGCACGAGCTGTGTTATAATATATTTCATGTTTTTAGCTTCATCAAATCCTAACTTTCACATGAATTTAAGGTTCCATGTTGATTTTTTTCAAATACAATTAATGAACTTATCACTAAGTCCTATCGACTAAGTCTGTTCATTTTCGAACATAACGGCGGAAGTTACGTAAGTTAGAATCTGTTCAAGCTTCATAGCACTTCTACTTAAGGGAAAAATAAAGGACATGATACATTTATCAAGTTCTCAACTTTTCACTGTAGCTGCAAATTTAATTAACCTATCAAAGAAATTCTCGCCGGGTTCGGCACAAGCTGTGCTAAGATACATTTAATGGTTTTAGCTTCATCCAGTCCTAACTTGCACATGAATTTACGGTTCCATGTTAATTTTTTCCAAATACAATTAATGAACTTATCACTAAGTCCTATCGACTAAGTCTGTTCATTTTCGAGCATAATGGCCGAAGTTACGTAAGTTAGAATCTGTTCAAGCTTCATACCACTTCTACTTAAGGGAAAAATAAAGGACGTGATACATTTATCAAGTTCTCAACTTTTTACTGTAGCTGGAAATGTATATGACTTATGGAACAAGTTGTTGCAAAGTTGAGCATGTGATGAGTTACATTACATTAAATGTTTTTTTGTTTTAATTTCTTTACTTACGCTTGACTTGATAGCTAAATAATGATTATTTTGAATATATTTATTGGTCCTATCAACTCAGCACTTTCAATTTCGAACATAACGACGGAAGTTACGTAAGTTAGAATCTGTTCAAGCTTCATAGCACTTCTACTTAAGGGTAAAATAAAGGACATGATAATCTTAGCAAGTTCTCAACTTTTTACTGTAGCTGCAAATTTAATTAACCTATCAAAGAAGTACTCGCAGGGTTCAGCACTTCCTGTGCTAAAATATATTTAATGTTTTTGGCTTCATCCAATCCTAACTTGCACATGATTTTACGGTTCCATGTTAATTTTTTTCACATACAATTAATGAACTTATAACTAAGTCCTATCGACTAAGTCTGTTCATTTTCGAACAGACTGGCCGAAGTTACGTAAGTTAGAACCTGTTCAAGCTTCATAGCAATCCTACTTAAGGGAACAATAAAGGACATGATACATTTATCAAGTTTTCAACTTTTTACTATAGCTGCAAATTTAATTAACCTATCAAAGAAGTACTCGCAGGGTTCAGCACGACCTGTGCTAAAATATATTTAATGTTTTTAGCTTCATCCAATCCTAACATGCACATGAATTTACGATTCCATGTTGATTTTTTTCAAATACAATTAATGAATTTATAACTAAGTCCAATCCACTAATTCTGTTCATTTTCGAACAGACTGGCCGAAGTTACGTAAGTTAGAACCTGTTCAAGCTTCATAGCAATCCTACTTAAGGGAACAATAAAGGACATGATACATTTATCAAGTTTTCAACTTTTTACTATAGCTGCAAATTTAATTAACCTATCAAAGAAGTACTCGCAGGGTTCAGCACGACCTGTGCTAAAATATATTTAATGTTTTTAGCTTCATCCAATCCTAACTTGCACATGAATTTACGATTCCATGTTGATTTTTTTCAAATACAATTAATGAATTTATCACTAAGTCCTATCGACTAAGTCTGTTCATTTTCGAACATACTGGCCGAAGTTACGTAAGTTAGAATCTGTTCAAGCTTCATAGCACTTCTACTTAAGGGAAAAATAAAGGACGTGATACATTTATCAAGTTCTCAACTTTTCACTGTAGCTGCAAATTTAATTAACCTATCAAAGAAGCTCTCGCAGGGTTCAGCACGAGCTGTGTTATAATATATTTCATGTTTTTAGCTTCATCAAATCCTAACTTTCACATGAATTTAAGGTTCCATGTTGATTTTTTTCAAATACAATTAATGAACTTATCACTAAGTCCTATCGACTAAGTCTGTTCATTTTCGAACATAACGGCGGAAGTTACGTAAGTTAGAATCTGTTCAAGCTTCATAGCACTTCTACTTAAGGGAAAAATAAAGGACATGATACATTTATCAAGTTCTCAACTTTTCACTGTAGCTGCAAATTTAATTAACCTATCAAAGAAGTTCTCGCCGGGTTCGGCACAAGCTGTGCTAAGATACATTTAATGGTTTTAGCTTCATCCAGTCCTAACTTGCACATGAATTTACGGTTCCATGTTAATTTTTTCCAAATACAATTAATGAACTTATCACTAAGTCCTATCGACTAAGTCTGTTCATTTTCGAGCATAATGGCCGAAGTTACGTAAGTTAGAATCTGTTCAAGCTTCATACCACTTCTACTTAAGGGAAAAATAAAGGACGTGATACATTTATCAAGTTCTCAACTTTTTACTGTAGCTGGAAATGTATATGACTTATGGAACAAGTTGTTGCAAAGTTGAGCATGTGATGAGTTACATTACATTAAATGTTTTTTTGTTTTAATTTCTTTACTTACGCTTGACTTGATAGCTAAATAATGATTATTTTGAATATATTTATTGGTCCTATCAACTCAGCACTTTCAATTTCGAACATAACGACGGAAGTTACGTAAGTTAGAATCTGTTCAAGCTTCATAGCACTTCTACTTAAGGGTAAAATAAAGGACATGATAATCTTAGCAAGTTCTCAACTTTTTACTGTAGCTGCAAATTTAATTAACCTATCAAAGAAGTACTCGCAGGGTTCAGCACTTCCTGTGCTAAAATATATTTAATGTTTTTAGCTTCATCCAATCCTAACTTGCACATGATTTTACGGTTCCATGTTAATTTTTTTCACATACAATTAATGAACTTATAACTAAGTCCTATCGACTAAGTCTGTTCATTTTCGAACAGACTGGCCGAAGTTACGTAAGTTAGAACCTGTTCAAGCTTCATAGCAATCCTACTTAAGGGAACAATAAAGGACATGATACATTTATCAAGTTTTCAACTTTTTACTATAGCTGCAAATTTAATTAACCTATCAAAGAAGTACTCGCAGGGTTCAGCACGACCTGTGCTAAAATATATTTAATGTTTTTAGCTTCATCCAATCCTAACTTGCACATGAATTTACGATTCCATGTTGATTTTTTTCAAATACAATTAATGAATTTATCACTAAGTCCTATCGACTAAGTCTGTTCATTTTCGAACATACTGGCCGAAGTTACGTAAGTTAGAATCTGTTCAAGCTTCATAGCACTTCTACTTAAGGGAAAAATAAAGGACGTGATACATTTATCAAGTTCTCAACTTTTCACTGTAGCTGCAAATTTAATTAACCTATCAAAGAAGCTCTCGCAGGGTTCAGCACGAGCTGTGTTATAATATATTTCATGTTTTTAGCTTCATCAAATCCTAACTTTCACATGAATTTAAGGTTCCATGTTGATTTTTTTCAAATACAATTAATGAACTTATCACTAAGTCCTATCGACTAAGTCTGTTCATTTTCGAACATAACGGCGGAAGTTACGTAAGTTAGAATCTGTTCAAGCTTCATAGCACTTCTACTTAAGGGAAAAATAAAGGACGTGATACATTTATCAAGTTCTCAACTTTTCACTGTAGCTGCAAATTTAATTAACCTATCAAAGAAGCTCTCGCAGGGTTCAGCACGAGCTGTGTTATAATATATTTCATGTTTTTAGCTTCATCAAATCCTAACTTTCACATGAATTTAAGGTTCCATGTTGATTTTTTTCAAATACAATTAATGAACTTATCACTAAGTCCTATCGACTAAGTCTGTTCATTTTCGAACATAACGGCGGAAGTTACGTAAGTTAGAATCTGTTCAAGCTTCATAGCACTTCTACTTAAGGGAAAAATAAAGGACATGATACATTTATCAAGTTCTCAACTTTTCACTGTAGCTGCAAATTTAATTAACCTATCAAAGAAGCTCTCGCAGGGTTCAGCACGAGCTGTGTTATAATATATTTCATGTTTTTAGCTTCATCAAATCCTAACTTTCACATGAATTTAAGGTTCCATGTTGATTTTTTTCAAATACAATTAATGAACTTATCACTAAGTCCTATCGACTAAGTCTGTTCATTTTCGAACATAACGGCGGAAGTTACGTAAGTTAGAATCTGTTCAAGCTTCATAGCACTTCTACTTAAGGGAAAAATAAAGGACATGATACATTTATCAAGTTTTCAACTTTTTACTATAGCTGCAAATTTAATTAACCTATCAAAGAAGTACTCGCAGGGTTCAGCACGACCTGTGCTAAAATATATTTAATGTTTTTAGCTTCATCCAATCCTAACTTGCACATGAATTTACGATTCCATGTTGATTTTTTTCAAATACAATTAATGAATTTATCACTAAGTCCTATCGACTAAGTCTGTTCATTTTCGAACATACTGGCCGAAGTTACGTAAGTTAGAATCTGTTCAAGCTTCATAGCACTTCTACTTAAGGGAAAAATAAAGGACGTGATACATTTATCAAGTTCTCAACTTTTCACTGTAGCTGCAAATTTAATTAACCTATCAAAGAAGCTCTCGCAGGGTTCAGCACGAGCTGTGTTATAATATATTTCATGTTTTTAGCTTCATCAAATCCTAACTTTCACATGAATTTAAGGTTCCATGTTGATTTTTTTCAAATACAATTAATGAACTTATCACTAAGTCCTATCGACTAAGTCTGTTCATTTTCGAACATAACGGCGGAAGTTACGTAAGTTAGAATCTGTTCAAGCTTCATAGCACTTCTACTTAAGGGAAAAATAAAGGACATGATACATTTATCAAGTTCTCAACTTTTCACTGTAGCTGCAAATTTAATTAACCTATCAAAGAAGTTCTCGCCGGGTTCGGCACAAGCTGTGCTAAGATACATTTAATGGTTTTAGCTTCATCCAGTCCTAACTTGCACATGAATTTACGGTTCCATGTTAATTTTTTCCAAATACAATTAATGAACTTATCACTAAGTCCTATCGACTAAGTCTGTTCATTTTCGAGCATAATGGCCGAAGTTACGTAAGTTAGAATCTGTTCAAGCTTCATACCACTTCTACTTAAGGGAAAAATAAAGGACGTGATACATTTATCAAGTTCTCAACTTTTTACTGTAGCTGGAAATGTATATGACTTATGGAACAAGTTGTTGCAAAGTTGAGCATGTGATGAGTTACATTACATTAAATGTTTTTTTGTTTTAATTTCTTTACTTACGCTTGACTTGATAGCTAAATAATGATTATTTTGAATATATTTATTGGTCCTATCAACTCAGCACTTTCAATTTCGAACATAACGACGGAAGTTACGTAAGTTAGAATCTGTTCAAGCTTCATAGCACTTCTACTTAAGGGTAAAATAAAGGACATGATAATCTTAGCAAGTTCTCAACTTTTTACTGTAGCTGCAAATTTAATTAACCTATCAAAGAAGTACTCGCAGGGTTCAGCACTTCCTGTGCTAAAATATATTTAATGTTTTTAGCTTCATCCAATCCTAACTTGCACATGATTTTACGGTTCCATGTTAATTTTTTTCACATACAATTAATGAACTTATAACTAAGTCCTATCGACTAAGTCTGTTCATTTTCGAACAGACTGGCCGAAGTTACGTAAGTTAGAACCTGTTCAAGCTTCATAGCAATCCTACTTAAGGGAACAATAAAGGACATGATACATTTATCAAGTTTTCAACTTTTTACTATAGCTGCAAATTTAATTAACCTATCAAAGAAGTACTCGCAGGGTTCAGCACGACCTGTGCTAAAATATATTTAATGTTTTTAGCTTCATCCAATCCTAACATGCACATGAATTTACGATTCCATGTTGATTTTTTTCAAATACAATTAATGAATTTATAACTAAGTCCAATCCACTAATTCTGTTCATTTTCGAACAGACTGGCCGAAGTTACGTAAGTTAGAACCTGTTCAAGCTTCATAGCAATCCTACTTAAGGGAACAATAAAGGACATGATACATTTATCAAGTTTTCAACTTTTTACTATAGCTGCAAATTTAATTAACCTATCAAAGAAGTACTCGCAGGGTTCAGCACGACCTGTGCTAAAATATATTTAATGTTTTTAGCTTCATCCAATCCTAACTTGCACATGAATTTACGATTCCATGTTGATTTTTTTCAAATACAATTAATGAATTTATCACTAAGTCCTATCGACTAAGTCTGTTCATTTTCGAACATACTGGCCGAAGTTACGTAAGTTAGAATCTGTTCAAGCTTCATAGCACTTCTACTTAAGGGAAAAATAAAGGACGTGATACATTTATCAAGTTCTCAACTTTTCACTGTAGCTGCAAATTTAATTAACCTATCAAAGAAGCTCTCGCAGGGTTCAGCACGAGCTGTGTTATAATATATTTCATGTTTTTAGCTTCATCAAATCCTAACTTTCACATGAATTTAAGGTTCCATGTTGATTTTTTTCAAATACAATTAATGAACTTATCACTAAGTCCTATCGACTAAGTCTGTTCATTTTCGAACATAACGGCGGAAGTTACGTAAGTTAGAATCTGTTCAAGCTTCATAGCACTTCTACTTAAGGGAAAAATAAAGGACATGATACATTTATCAAGTTCTCAACTTTTCACTGTAGCTGCAAATTTAATTAACCTATCAAAGAAGTTCTCGCCGGGTTCGGCACAAGCTGTGCTAAGATACATTTAATGGTTTTAGCTTCATCCAATCCTAACTTGCACATGATTTTACGGTTCCATGTTAATTTTTTTCATATACAATTAATGAACTTATAACTAAGTCCTATCGACTAAGTCTGTTCATTTTCGAGCATAATGGCCGAAGTTACGTAAGTTAGAATCTGTTCAAGCTTCATACCACTTCTACTTAAGGGAAAAATAAAGGACGTGATACATTTATCAAGTTCTCAACTTTTTACTGTAGCTGGAAATGTATATGACTTATGGAACAAGTTGTTGCAAAGTTGAGCATGTGATGAGTTACATTACATTAAATGTTTTTTTGTTTTAATTTCTTTACTTACGCTTGACTTGATAGCTAAATAATGATTATTTTGAATATATTTATTGGTCCTATCAACTCAGCACTTTCAATTTCGAACATAACGACGGAAGTTACGTAAGTTAGAATCTGTTCAAGCTTCATAGCACTTCTACTTAAGGGTAAAATAAAGGACATGATAATCTTAGCAAGTTCTCAACTTTTTACTGTAGCTGCAAATTTAATTAACCTATCAAAGAAGTACTCGCAGGGTTCAGCACTTCCTGTGCTAAAATATATTTAATGTTTTTAGCTTCATCCATTCCTAACTTGCACATGAATTTACGATTACATGTTGATTTTTTTCAAATACAATTAATGAATTTATAACCAAGTCCTATCGACTAAGTCTGTTCATTTTCGAACATAACGGCGGAAGTAACGTAAGTTAGAATCTGTTCAAGCTTCATAGCACTTCTACTTAAGCGTAAAATAAAGGACATGATAATCTTAGCAAGTTCTCAACTTTTTACTGTAGCTGCAAATTTAATTAACCTATCAAGAAGTACTCGCAGGGTTCAGCACGACCTGTGCTAAAATATATTTAATGTTTTTAGCTTCATCCAATCCTAACTTGCACATGAATTTACGATTCCATGTTGATTTTTTTCAAATACAATTAATGAATTTATAACTAAGTCCAATCCACTAAGTCTGTTCATTTTCGAACAGACTGGCCGAAGTTACGTAAGATAGAACCTGTTCAAGCTTCATAGCAATCCTACTTAAGGGAAAAATAAAGAACATGATACATTTATCAAGTTCTCAACTTTTTACTATAGCTGCAAATTTAATTAACTTATCAAAGAAGTTCTCGCAGGGTTCAGCACGAGCTATGCTCGTGCTTTTAATGTTTTTAGCTTCATCCAATCCTAACTTGCACATGATTTTACGGTTCCATGTTAATTTTTTTCATATACAATTAATGAACTTGTAACTAAGTCCTATCGACTAAGTCTGTTCATTTTCGAGCATAATGGCCGAAGTTACGTAAGTTAGAATCTGTTCAAGCTTCATAGCACTTCTACTTAAGGGAAAAATAAAGGACGTGATACATTTATCAAGTTCTCAACTTTTCACTGTAGCTGCAAATTTAATTAACCTATCAAAGAAGCTCTCGCAGGGTTCAGCACGAGCTGTGTTATAATATATTTCATGTTTTTAGCTTCTTCCAATCCTAACTTGCACATGAATTTACGATTCCATGTTGATTTTTTTCAAATACAATTAATGAATTTATCACTAAGTCCTATCGACTAAGTCTGTTCATTTTCGAACATACTGGCCGAAGTTACGTAAGTTAGAATCTGTTCAAGCTTCATAGCACTTCTACTTAAGGGTAAAATAAAGGACATGATAATCTTAGCAAGTTCTCAACTTTTTACTGTAGCTGCAAATTTAATTAACCTATCAAAGAAGTACTCGCAGGGTTCAGCACTTCCTGTGCTAAAATATATTTAATGTTTTTAGCTTCATCCAATCCTAACTTGCACATGATTTTACGGTTCCATGTTAATTTTTTTCACATACAATTAATGAACTTATAACTAAGTCCTATCGACTAAGTCTGTTCATTTTCGAACAGACTGGCCGAAGTTACGTAAGTTAGAACCGGTTCAAGCTTCATAGCACTTCTACTTAAGGGAAAAATAAAGGACATGATACATTTATCAAGTTCTCAACTTTTTACTATAGCTGCAAATTTAATTAACCTCTCAAAGAAGTTCTCGCAGGGTTCAGCACGACCTGTGCTAAAATATATTTAATGTTTTTAGCTTCATCCAATCCTAACTTGCACATGAATTTACGATTACATGTTGATTTTTTTCAAATACAATTAATGAATTTATAACCAAGTCCTATCGACTAAGTCTGTTCATTTTCGAACATAACGGCGGAAGTAACGTAAGTTAGAATCTGTTCAAGCTTCATAGCACTTCTACTTAAGCGTAAAATAAAGGACATGATAATCTTAGCAACTTCTCAACTTTTTACTGTAGCTGCAAATTTAATTAACCTATCAAAGAAGTTCTCGCAGGGTTCAGCACGACCTGTGCTAAAATATATTTAATGTTTTTAGCTTCATCCAATCCTAACTTGCACATGAATTTACGATTCCATGTTGATTTTTTTCAAATACAATTAATGAATTTATAACTAAGTCCAATCCACTAAGTCTGTTCATTTTCGAACAGACTGGCCGAAGTTACGTAAGATAGAACCTGTTCAAGCTTCATAGCAATCCTACTTAAGGGAAAAATAAAGAACATGATACATTTATCAAGTTCTCAACTTTTTACTATAGCTGCAAATTTAATTAACCTATCAAAGAAGTTCTCGCAGGGTTCAGCACGAGCTATGCTCGTGCTTTTAATGTTTTTAGCTTCATCCAATCCTAACTTGCACATGATTTTACGGTTCCATGTTAATTTTTTTCATATACAATTAATGAACTTGTAACTAAGTCCTATCGACTAAGTCTGTTCATTTTCGAGCATAATGGCCGAAGTTACGTAAGTTAGAATCTGTTCAAGCTTCATAGCACTTCTACTTAAGGGAAAAATAAAGGACGTGATACATTTATCAAGTTCTCAACTTTTCACTGTAGCTGCAAATTTAATTAACCTATCAAAGAAGCTCTCGCAGGGTTCAGCACGAGCTGTGTTATAATATATTTCATGTTTTTAGCTTCTTCCAATCCTAACTTGCACATGAATTTACGATTCCATGTTGATTTTTTTCAAATACAATTAATGAATTTATCACTAAGTCCTATCGACTAAGTCTGTTCATTTTCGAACATACTGGCCGAAGTTACGTAAGTTAGAATCTGTTCAAGCTTCATAGCACTTCTACTTAAGGGTAAAATAAAGGACATGATAATCTTAGCAAGTTCTCAACTTTTTACTGTAGCTGCAAATTTAATTAACCTATCAAAGAAGTACTCGCAGGGTTCAGCACTTCCTGTGCTAAAATATATTTAATGTTTTTAGCTTCATCCAATCCTAACTTGCACATGATTTTACGGTTCCATGTTAATTTTTTTCACATACAATTAAAGAACTTATAACTAAGTCCTATCGACTAAGTCTGTTCATTTTCGAACAGACTGGCCGAAGTTACGTAAGTTAGAACCGGTTCAAGCTTCATAGCACTTCTACTTAAGGGAAAAATAAAGGACATGATACATTTATCAAGTTCTCAACTTTTTACTATAGCTGCAAATTTAATTAACCTCTCAAAGAAGTTCTCGCAGGGTTCAGCACGACCTGTGCTAAAATATATTTAATGTTTTTAGCTTCATCCATTCCTAACTTGCACATGAATTTACGATTACATGTTGATTTTTTTCAAATACAATTAATGAATTTATAACCAAGTCCTATCGACTAAGTCTGTTCATTTTCGAACATAACGGCGGAAGTAACGTAAGTTAGAATCTGTTCAAGCTTCATAGCACTTCTACTTAAGCGTAAAATAAAGGACATGATAATCTTAGCAACTTCTCAACTTTTTACTGTAGCTGCAAATTTAATTAACCTATCAAAGAAGTTCTCGCAGGGTTCAGCACGACCTGTGCTAAAATATATTTAATGTTTTTAGCTTCATCCAATCCTAACTTGCACATGAATTTACGATTCCATGTTGATTTTTTTCAAATACAATTAATGAATTTATAACTAAGTCCAATCCACTAAGTCTGTTCATTTTCGAACAGACTGGCCGAAGTTACGTAAGTTAGAATCTGTTCAAGCTTCATAGCACTTCTACTTAAGGGAAAAATAAAGGACGTGATACATTTATCAAGTTCTCAACTTTTCACTGTAGCTGCATATTTAATTAACCTATCAAAGAAGCTCTCGCAGGGTTCAGCACGAGCTGTGTTATAATATATTTCATGTTTTTAGCTTCATCAAATCCTAACTTTCACATGAATTTAAGGTTCCATGTTGATTTTTTCCAAATACAATTAATGAACTTATCACTAAGTCCTATCGACTAAGTCTGTTCATTTTTGAGCATAATGGCCGAAGTTACGTAAGTTAGAATCTGTTCAAGCTTCATAGCACTTCTACTTAAGGGAAAAATAAAGGACGTGATACATTTATCAAGTTCTCAACTTTTTACTGTAGCTGGAAATGTATATGACTTATCGAACAAGTTGTTGCAAGGTTGAGCATGTGATGAGTTACATTACATCAAATGTTTTTTTGTTTTAATTTCTTTACTTACGCTTGACTTGATAGCTAAATAATGATAATTTTGAATATATTTATTGGTTCTGTCAACTCAGCACTTTCAAGTTCGAACATAACGACGGAAGTTACGTAAGTTAGAATCTGTTCAAGCTTCATAGCACTTCTGCTTAAGGGTAAAATAAAGGACATGATAATCTTAGCAAGTTCTCAACTTTTTACTGTAGCTGCAAATTTAATTAACCTATCAAGAAGTACTCGCAGGGTTCAGCACGACCTGTGCTAAAATATATTTAATGTTTTTAGCTTCATCCAATCCTAACTTGCACATGAATTTACGATTCCATGTTGATTTTTTTCAAATACAATTAATGAATTTATAACTAAGTCCAATCCACTAAGTCTGTTCATTTTCGAACAGACTGGCCGAAGTTACGTAAGATAGAACCTGTTCAAGCTTCATAGCAATCCTACTTAAGGGAAAAATAAAGAACATGATACATTTATCAAGTTCTCAACTTTTCACTGTAGCTGCAAATTTAATTAACCTATCAAAGAAGCTCTCGCAGGGTTCAGCACGAGCTGTGTTATAATATATTTCATGTTTTTAGCTTCTTCCAATCCTAACTTGCACATGAATTTACGATTCCATGTTGATTTTTTTCAAATACAATTAATGAATTTATCACTAAGTCCTATCGACTAAGTCTGTTCATTTTCGAACATACTGGCCGAAGTTACGTAAGTTAGAATCTGTTCAAGCTTCATAGCACTTCTACTTAAGGGTAAAATAAAGGACATGATAATCTTAGCAAGTTCTCAACTTTTTACTGTAGCTGCAAATTTAATTAACCTATCAAAGAAGTACTCGCAGGGTTCAGCACTTCCTGTGCTAAAATATATTTAATGTTTTTAGCTTCATCCAATCCTAACTTGCACATGATTTTACGGTTCCATGTTAATTTTTTTCACATACAATTAATGAACTTATAACTAAGTCCTATCGACTAAGTCTGTTCATTTTCGAACAGACTGGCCGAAGTTACGTAAGTTAGAACCGGTTCAAGCTTCATAGCACTTCTACTTAAGGGAAAAATAAAGGACATGATACATTTATCAAGTTCTCAACTTTTTACTATAGCTGCAAATTTAATTAACCTCTCAAAGAAGTTCTCGCAGGGTTCAGCACGACCTGTGCTAAAATATATTTAATGTTTTTAGCTTCATCCATTCCTAACTTGCACATGAATTTACGATTACATGTTGATTTTTTTCAAATACAATTAATGAATTTATAACCAAGTCCTATCGACTAAGTCTGTTCATTTTCGAACATAACGGCGGAAGTAACGTAAGTTAGAATCTGTTCAAGCTTCATAGCACTTCTACTTAAGCGTAAAATAAAGGACATGATACATTTATCAAGTTCTCAACTTTTTACTGTAGCTGCAAATTTAATTAACCTATCAAAGAAGTTCTCGCAGGGTTCAGCACGACCTGTGCTAAAATATATTTAATGTTTTTAGCTTCATCCAATCCTAACATGCACATGAATTTACGATTCCATGTTGATTTTTTTCAAATACAATTAATGAATTTATAACTAAGTCCAATCCACTAATTCTGTTCATTTTCGAACAGACTGGCCGAAGTTACGTAAGTTAGAACCTGTTCAAGCTTCATAGCAATCCTACTTAAGGGAACAATAAAGGACATGATACATTTATCAAGTTTTCAACTTTTTACTATAGCTGCAAATTTAATTAACCTATCAAAGAAGTACTCGCAGGGTTCAGCACGACCTGTGCTAAAATATATTTAATGTTTTTAGCTTCATCCAATCCTAACTTGCACATGAATTTACGATTCCATGTTGATTTTTTTCAAATACAATTAATGAATTTATCACTAAGTCCTATCGACTAAGTCTGTTCATTTTCGAACATACTGGCCGAAGTTACGTAAGTTAGAATCTGTTCAAGCTTCATAGCACTTCTACTTAAGGGAAAAATAAAGGACGTGATACATTTATCAAGTTCTCAACTTTTTACTATAGCTGCAAATTTAATTAACCTCTCAAAGAAGTTCTCGCAGGGTTCAGCACGACCTGTGCTAAAATATATTTAATGTTTTTAGCTTCATCCATTCCTAACTTGCACATGAATTTACGATTACATGTTGAATTTTTTCAAATACAATTAATGAATTTATAACCAAGTCCTATCGACTAAGTCTGTTCATTTTCGAACAGACTGGCCGAAGTTACGTAAGACAGAACCTGTTCAAGCTTCATAGCAATCCTACTTAAGGGAAAAATAAAGAACATGATACATTTATCAAGTTCTCAACTTTTTACTATAGCTGCAAATTTAATTAACCTATCAAAGAAGTTCTCGCAGGGTTCAGCACGAGCTATGCTCGTGCTTTTAATGTTTTTAGCTTCATCCAATCCTAACTTGCACATGATTTTACGGTTCCATGTTAATTTTTTTCATATACAATTAATGAACTTGTAACTAAGTCCTATCGACTAAGTCTGTTCATTTTCGAGCATAATGGCCGAAGTTACGTAAGTTAGAATCTGTTCAAGCTTCATAGCACTTCTACTTAAGGGAAAAATAAAGGACGTGATACATTTATCAAGTTCTCAACTTTTCACTGTAGCTGCAAATTTAATTAACCTATCAAAGAAGCTCTCGCAGGGTTCAGCACGAGCTGTGTTATAATATATTTCATGTTTTTAGCTTCATCCAATCCTAACTTGCACATGAATTTACGATTCCATGTTGATTTTTTTCAAATACAATTAATGAATTTATCACTAAGTCCTATCGACTAAGTCTGTTCATTTTCGAACATACTGGCCGAAGTTACGTAAGTTAGAATCTGTTCAAGCTTCATAGCACTTCTACTTAAGGGAAAAATAAAGGACGTGATACATTTATCAAGTTCTCAACTTTTTACTGTAGCTGCAAATTTAATTAACCTATCAAAGAAGTACTCGCAGGGTTCAGCACTTCCTGTGCTAAAATATATTTAATGTTTTTAGCTTCATCCAATCCTAACTTGCACATGATTTTACGGTTCCATGTTAATTTTTTTCACATACAATTAATGAACTTATAACTAAGTCCTATCGACTAAGTCTGTTCATTTTCGAACAGACTGGCCGAAGTTACGTAAGTTAGAACCGGTTCAAGCTTCATAGCACTTCTACTTAAGGGAAAAATAAAGGACATGATACATTTATCAAGTTCTCAACTTTTTACTATAGCTGCAAATTTAATTAACCTCTCAAAGAAGTTCTCGCAGGGTTCAGCACGACCTGTGCTAAAATATATTTAATGTTTTTAGCTTCATCCATTCCTAACTTGCACATGAATTTACGATTACATGTTGATTTTTTTCAAATACAATTAATGAATTTATAACCAAGTCCTATCGACTAAGTCTGTTCATTTTCGAACATAACGGCGGAAGTAACGTAAGTTAGAATCTGTTCAAGCTTCATAGCACTTCTACTTAAGCGTAAAATAAAGGACATGATACATTTATCAAGTTCTCAACTTTTTACTGTAGCTGCAAATTTAATTAACCTATCAAAGAAGTTCTCGCAGGGTTCAGCACGACCTGTGCTAAAATATATTTAATGTTTTTAGCTTCATCCAATCCTAACATGCACATGAATTTACGATTCCATGTTGATTTTTTTCAAATACAATTAATGAATTTATAACTAAGTCCAATCCACTAATTCTGTTCATTTTCGAACAGACTGGCCGAAGTTACGTAAGTTAGAACCTGTTCAAGCTTCATAGCAATCCTACTTAAGGGAACAATAAAGGACATGATACATTTATCAAGTTTTCAACTTTTTACTATAGCTGCAAATTTAATTAACCTATCAAAGAAGTACTCGCAGGGTTCAGCACGACCTGTGCTAAAATATATTTAATGTTTTTAGCTTCATCCAATCCTAACTTGCACATGAATTTACGATTCCATGTTGATTTTTTTCAAATACAATTAATGAATTTATCACTAAGTCCTATCGACTAAGTCTGTTCATTTTCGAACATACTGGCCGAAGTTACGTAAGTTAGAATCTGTTCAAGCTTCATAGCACTTCTACTTAAGGGAAAAATAAAGGACGTGATACATTTATCAAGTTCTCAACTTTTTACTATAGCTGCAAATTTAATTAACCTCTCAAAGAAGTTCTCGCAGGGTTCAGCACGACGTGTGCTAAAATATATTTAATGTTTTTAGCTTCATCCATTCCTAACTTGCACATTAATTTACGATTACATGTTGATTTTTTTCAAATACAATTAATGAATTTATAACCAAGTCCTATCGACTAAGTCTGTTCATTTTCGAACATAACGGCGGAAGTAACGTAAGTTAGAATCTGTTCAAGCTTCATAGCACTTCTACTTAAGCGTAAAATAAAGGACATGATAATCTTAGCAACTTCTCAACTTTTTACTGTAGCTGCAAATTTAATTAACCTATCAAAGAAGTTCTCGCAGGGTTCAGCACGACCTGTGCTAAAATATATTTAATGTTTTTAGCTTCATCCAATCCTAACTTGCACATGAATTTACGATTCCATGTTGATTTTTTTCAAATACAATTAATGAATTTATAACTAAGTCCAATCCACTAAGTCTGTTCATTTTCGAACAGACTGGCCGAAGTTACGTAAGTTAGAATCTGTTCAAGCTTCATAGCACTTCTACTTAAGGGAAAAATAAAGGACGTGATACATTTATCAAGTTCTCAACTTTTCACTGTAGCTGCATATTTAATTAACCTATCAAAGAAGCTCTCGCAGGGTTCAGCACGAGCTGTGTTATAATATATTTCATGTTTTTAGCTTCATCAAATCCTAACTTTCACATGAATTTAAGGTTCCATGTTGATTTTTTCCAAATACAATTAATGAACTTATCACTAAGTCCTATCGACTAAGTCTGTTCATTTTTGAGCATAATGGCCGAAGTTACGTAAGTTAGAATCTGTTCAAGCTTCATAGCACTTCTACTTAAGGGAAAAATAAAGGACGTGATACATTTATCAAGTTCTCAACTTTTTACTGTAGCTGGAAATGTATATGACTTATCGAACAAGTTGTTGCAAGGTTGAGCATGTGATGAGTTACATTACATCAAATGTTTTTTTGTTTTAATTTCTTTACTTACGCTTGACTTGATAGCTAAATAATGATAATTTTGAATATATTTATTGGTTCTGTCAACTCAGCACTTTCAAGTTCGAACATAACGACGGAAGTTACGTAAGTTAGAATCTGTTCAAGCTTCATAGCACTTCTGCTTAAGGGTAAAATAAAGGACATGATAATCTTAGCAAGTTCTCAACTTTTTACTGTAGCTGCAAATTTAATTAACCTATCAAGAAGTACTCGCAGGGTTCAGCACGACCTGTGCTAAAATATATTTAATGTTTTTAGCTTCATCCAATCCTAACTTGCACATGAATTTACGATTCCATGTTGATTTTTTTCAAATACAATTAATGAATTTATAACTAAGTCCAATCCACTAAGTCTGTTCATTTTCGAACAGACTGGCCGAAGTTACGTAAGATAGAACCTGTTCAAGCTTCATAGCAATCCTACTTAAGGGAAAAATAAAGAACATGATACATTTATCAAGTTCTCAACTTTTTACTATAGCTGCAAATTTAATTAACCTATCAAAGAAGTTCTCGCAGGGTTCAGCACGAGCTATGCTCGTGCTTTTAATGTTTTTAGCTTCATCCAATCCTAACTTGCACATGATTTTACGGTTCCATGTTAATTTTTTTCATATACAATTAATGAACTTGTAACTAAGTCCTATCGACTAAGTCTGTTCATTTTCGAGCATAATGGCCGAAGTTACGTAAGTTAGAATCTGTTCAAGCTTCATAGCACTTCTACTTAAGGGAAAAATAAAGGACGTGATACATTTATCAAGTTCTCAACTTTTCACTGTAGCTGCAAATTTAATTAACCTATCAAAGAAGCTCTCGCAGGGTTCAGCACGAGCTGTGTTATAATATATTTCATGTTTTTAGCTTCTTCCAATCCTAACTTGCACATGAATTTACGATTCCATGTTGATTTTTTTCAAATACAATTAATGAATTTATCACTAAGTCCTATCGACTAAGTCTGTTCATTTTCGAACATACTGGCCGAAGTTACGTAAGTTAGAATCTGTTCAAGCTTCATAGCACTTCTACTTAAGGGTAAAATAAAGGACATGATAATCTTAGCAAGTTCTCAACTTATTACTGTAGCTGCAAATTTAATTAACCTATCAAAGAAGTACTCGCAGGGTTCAGCACTTCCTGTGCTAAAATATATTTAATGTTTTTAGCTTCATCCAATCCTAACTTGCACATGATTTTACGGTTCCATGTTAATTTTTTTCACATACAATTAATGAACTTATAACTAAGTCCTATCGACTAAGTCTGTTCATTTTCGAACAGACTGGCCGAAGTTACGTAAGTTAGAACCGGTTCAAGCTTCATAGCACTTCTACTTAAGGGAAAAATAAAGGACATGATACATTTATCAAGTTCTCAACTTTTTACTATAGCTGCAAATTTAATTAACCTCTCAAAGAAGTTCTCGCAGGGTTCAGCACGACCTGTGCTAAAATATATTTAATGTTTTTAGCTTCATCCATTCCTAACTTGCACATGAATTTACGATTACATGTTGATTTTTTTCAAATACAATTAATGAATTTATAACCAAGTCCTATCGACTAAGTCTGTTCATTTTCGAACATAACGGCGGAAGTAACGTAAGTTAGAATCTGTTCAAGCTTCATAGCACTTCTACTTAAGCGTAAAATAAAGGACATGATACATTTATCAAGTTCTCAACCTTTTACTGTAGCTGCAAATTTAATTAACCTATCAAAGAAGTTCTCGCAGGGTTCAGCACGACCTGTGCTAAAATATATTTAATGTTTTTAGCTTCATCCAATCCTAACATGCACATGAATTTACGATTCCATGTTGATTTTTTTCAAATACAATTAATGAATTTATAACTAAGTCCAATCCACTAATTCTGTTCATTTTCGAACAGACTGGCCGAAGTTACGTAAGTTAGAACCTGTTCAAGCTTCATAGCAATCCTACTTAAGGGAACAATAAAGGACATGATACATTTATCAAGTTTTCAACTTTTTACTATAGCTGCAAATTTAATTAACCTATCAAAGAAGTACTCGCAGGGTTCAGCACGACCTGTGCTAAAATATATTTAATGTTTTTAGCTTCATCCAATCCTAACTTGCACATGAATTTACGATTCCATGTTGATTTTTTTCAAATACAATTAATGAATTTATCACTAAGTCCTATCGACTAAGTCTGTTCATTTTCGAACATACTGGCCGAAGTTACGTAAGTTAGAATCTGTTCAAGCTTCATAGCACTTCTACTTAAGGGAAAAATAAAGGACGTGATACATTTATCAAGTTCTCAACTTTTCACTGTAGCTGCAAATTTAATTAACCTATCAAAGAAGCTCTCGCAGGGTTCAGCACGAGCTGTGTTATAATATATTTCATGTTTTTAGCTTCATCAAATCCTAACTTTCACATGAATTTAAGGTTCCATGTTGATTTTTTTCAAATACAATTAATGAACTTATCACTAAGTCCTATCGACTAAGTCTGTTCATTTTCGAACATAACGGCGGAAGTTACGTAAGTTAGAATCTGTTCAAGCTTCATAGCACTTCTACTTAAGGGAAAAATAAAGGACATGATACATTTATCAAGTTCTCAACTTTTCACTGTAGCTGCAAATTTAATTAACCTATCAAAGAAGTTCTCGCCGGGTTCGGCACAAGCTGTGCTAAGATACATTTAATGGTTTTAGCTCCATCCAATCCTAACTTGCACATGATTTTACGGTTCCATGTTAATTTTTTTCATATACAATTAATGAACTTATAACTAAGTCCTATCGACTAAGTCTGTTCATTTTCGAGCATAATGGCCGAAGTTACGTAAGTTAGAATCTGTTCAAGCTTCATACCACTTCTACTTAAGGGAAAAATAAAGGACGTGATACATTTATCAAGTTCTCAACTTTTTACTGTAGCTGGAAATGTATATGACTTATGGAACAAGTTGTTGCAAAGTTGAGCATGTGATGAGTTACATTACATTAAATGTTTTTTTGTTTTAATTTCTTTACTTACGCTTGACTTGATAGCTAAATAATGATTATTTTGAATATATTTATTGGTCCTATCAACTCAGCACTTTCAATTTCGAACATAACGACGGAAGTTACGTAAGTTAGAATCTGTTCAAGCTTCATAGCACTTCTACTTAAGGGTAAAATAAAGGACATGATAATCTTAGCAAGTTCTCAACTTTTTACTGTAGCTGCAAATTTAATTAACCTATCAAAGAAGTACTCGCAGGGTTCAGCACTTCCTGTGCTAAAATATATTTAATGTTTTTAGCTTCATCCAATCCTAGCTTGCACATGATTTTACGGTTCCATGTTAATTTTTTTCACATACAATTAATGAACTTATAACTAAGTCCTATCGACTAAGTCTGTTCATTTTCGAACAGACTGGCCGAAGTTACGTAAGTTAGAACCGGTTCAAGCTTCATAGCACTTCTACTTAAGGGAAAAATAAAGGACATGATACATTTATCAAGTTCTCAACTTTTTACTATAGCTGCAAATTTAATTAACCTCTCAAAGAAGTTCTCGCAGGGTTCAGCACGACCTGTGCTAAAATATATTTAATGTTTTTAGCTTCATCCATTCCTAACTTGCACATGAATTTACGATTACATGTTGATTTTTTTCAAATACAATTAATGAATTTATAACCAAGTCCTATCGACTAAGTCTGTTCATTTTCGAACATAACGGCGGAAGTAACGTAAGTTAGAATCTGTTCAAGCTTCATAGCACTTCTACTTAAGCGTAAAATAAAGGACATGATAATCTTAGCAAGTTCTCAACTTTTTACTGTAGCTGCAAATTTAATTAACCTATCAAGAAGTACTCGCAGGGTTCAGCACGACCTGTGCTAAAATATATTTAATGTTTTTAGCTTCATCCAATCCTAACTTGCACATGAATTTACGATTCCATGTTGATTTTTTTCAAATACAATTAATGAATTTATAACTAAGTCCAATCCACTAAGTCTGTTCATTTTCGAACAGACTGGCCGAAGTTACGTAAGATAGAACCTGTTCAAGCTTCATAGCAATCCTACTTAAGGGAAAAATAAAGAACATGATACATTTATCAAGTTCTCAACTTTTTACTATAGCTGCAAATTTAATTAACCTATCAAAGAAGTTCTCGCAGGGTTCAGCACGAGCTATGCTCGTGCTTTTAATGTTTTTAGCTTCATCCAATCCTAACTTGCACATGATTTTACGGTTCCATGTTAATTTTTTTCATATACAATTAATGAACTTGTAACTAAGTCCTATCGACTAAGTCTGTTCATTTTCGAGCATAATGGCCGAAGTTACGTAAGTTAGAATCTGTTCAAGCTTCATAGCACTTCTACTTAAGGGAAAAATAAAGGACGTGATACATTTATCAAGTTCTCAACTTTTCACTGTAGCTGCAAATTTAATTAACCTATCAAAGAAGCTCTCGCAGGGTTCAGCACGAGCTGTGTTATAATATATTTCATGTTTTTAGCTTCTTCCAATCCTAACTTGCACATGAATTTACGATTCCATGTTGATTTTTTTCAAATACAATTAATGAATTTATCACTAAGTCCTATCGACTAAGTCTGTTCATTTTCGAACATACTGGCCGAAGTTACGTCAGTTAGAATCTGTTCAAGCTTCATAGCACTTCTACTTAAGGGTAAAATAAAGGACATGATAATCTTAGCAAGTTCTCAACTTTTTACTGTAGCTGCAAATTTAATTAACCTATCAAAGAAGTACTCGCAGGGTTCAGCACTTCCTGTGCTAAAATATATTTAATGTTTTTAGCTTCATCCAATCCTAACTTGCACATGATTTTACGGTTCCATGTTAATTTTTTTCACATACAATTAATGAACTTATAACTAAGTCCTATCGACTAAGTCTGTTCATTTTCGAACAGACTGGCCGAAGTTACGTAAGTTAGAACCGGTTCAAGCTTCATAGCACTTCTACTTAAGGGAAAAATAAAGGACATGATACATTTATCAAGTTCTCAACTTTTTACTATAGCTGCAAATTTAATTAACCTCTCAAAGAAGTTCTCGCAGGGTTCAGCACGACCTGTGCTAAAATATATTTAATGTTTTTAGCTTCATCCATTCCTAACTTGCACATGAATTTACGATTACATGTTGATTTTTTTCAAATACAATTAATGAATTTATAACCAAGTCCTATCGACTAAGTCTGTTCATTTTCGAACATAACGGCGGAAGTAACGTAAGTTAGAATCTGTTCAAGCTTCATAGCACTTCTACTTAAGCGTAAAATAAAGGACATGATAATCTTAGCAACTTCTCAACTTTTTACTGTAGCTGCAAATTTAATTAACCTATCAAAGAAGTTCTCGCAGGGTTCAGCACGACCTGTGCTAAAATATATTTAATGTTTTTAGCTTCATCCAATCCTAACTTGCACATGAATTTACGATTCCATGTTGATTTTTTTCAAATACAATTAATGAATTTATAACTAAGTCCAATCCACTAAGTCTGTTCATTTTCGAACAGACTGGCCGAAGTTACGTAAGTTAGAATCTGTTCAAGCTTCATAGCACTTCTACTTAAGGGAAAAATAAAGGACGTGATACATTTATCAAGTTCTCAACTTTTCACTGTAGCTGCATATTTAATTAACCTATCAAAGAAGCTCTCGCAGGGTTCAGCACGAGCTGTGTTATAATATATTTCATGTTTTTAGCTTCATCAAATCCTAACTTTCACATGAATTTAAGGTTCCATGTTGATTTTTTCCAAATACAATTAATGAACTTATCACTAAGTCCTATCGACTAAGTCTGTTCATTTTTGAGCATAATGGCCGAAGTTACGTAAGTTAGAATCTGTTCAAGCTTCATAGCACTTCTACTTAAGGGAAAAATAAAGGACGTGATACATTTATCAAGTTCTCAACTTTTTACTGTAGCTGGAAATGTATATGACTTATCGAACAAGTTGTTGCAAGGTTGAGCATGTGATGAGTTACATTACATCAAATGTTTTTTTGTTTTAATTTCTTTACTTACGCTTGACTTGATAGCTAAATAATGATAATTTTGAATATATTTATTGGTTCTGTCAACTCAGCACTTTCAAGTTCGAACATAACGACGGAAGTTACGTAAGTTAGAATCTGTTCAAGCTTCATAGCACTTCTGCTTAAGGGTAAAATAAAGGACATGATAATCTTAGCAAGTTCTCAACTTTTTACTGTAGCTGCAAATTTAATTAACCTATCAAGAAGTACTCGCAGGGTTCAGCACGACCTGTGCTAAAATATATTTAATGTTTTTAGCTTCATCCAATCCTAACTTGCACATGAATTTACGATTCCATGTTGATTTTTTTCAAATACAATTAATGAATTTATAACTAAGTCCAATCCACTAAGTCTGTTCATTTTCGAACAGACTGGCCGAAGTTACGTAAGATAGAACCTGTTCAAGCTTCATAGCAATCCTACTTAAGGGAAAAATAAAGGACATGATACATTTATCAAGTTCTCAACTTTTTACTATAGCTGCAAATTTAATTAACCTCTCAAAGAAGTTCTCGCAGGGTTCAGCACGACCTGTGCTAAAATATATTTAATGTTTTTAGCTTCATCCATTCCTAACTTGCTCATGAATTTACGATTACATGTTGATTTTTTTCAAATACAATTAATGAATTTATAACCAAGTCCTATCGACTAAGTCTGTTCATTTTCGAACATAACGGCGGAAGTAACGTAAGTTAGAATCTGTTCAAGCTTCATAGCACTTCTACTTAAGCGTAAAATAAAGGACATGATAATCTTAGCAACTTCTCAACTTTTTACTGTAGCTGCAAATTTAATTAACCTATCAAAGAAGTTCTCGCAGGGTTCAGCACGACCTGTGCTAAAATATATTTAATGTTTTTAGCTTCATCCAATCCTAACTTGCACATGAATTTACGATTCCATGTTGATTTTTTTCAAATACAATTAATGAATTTATAACTAAGTCCAATCCACTAAGTCTGTTCATTTTCGAACAGACTGGCCGAAGTTACGTAAGTTAGAATCTGTTCAAGCTTCATAGCACTTCTACTTAAGGGAAAAATAAAGGACGTGATACATTTATCAAGTTCTCAACTTTTCACTGTAGCTGCATATTTAATTAACCTATCAAAGAAGCTCTCGCAGGGTTCAGCACGAGCTGTGTTATAATATATTTCATGTTTTTAGCTTCATCAAATCCTAACTTTCACATGAATTTAAGGTTCCATGTTGATTTTTTCCAAATACAATTAATGAACTTATCACTAAGTCCTATCGACTAAGTCTGTTCATTTTTGAGCATAATGGCCGAAGTTACGTAAGTTAGAATCTGTTCAAGCTTCATAGCACTTCTACTTAAGGGAAAAATAAAGGACGTGATACATTTATCAAGTTCTCAACTTTTTACTGTAGCTGGAAATGTATATGACTTATCGAACAAGTTGTTGCAAGGTTGAGCATGTGATGAGTTACATTACATCAAATGTTTTTTTGTTTTAATTTCTTTACTTACGCTTGACTTGATAGCTAAATAATGATAATTTTGAATATATTTATTGGTTCTGTCAACTCAGCACTTTCAAGTTCGAACATAACGACGGAAGTTACGTAAGTTAGAATCTGTTCAAGCTTCATAGCACTTCTGCTTAAGGGTAAAATAAAGGACATGATAATCTTAGCAAGTTCTCAACTTTTTACTGTAGCTGCAAATTTAATTAACCTATCAAGAAGTACTCGCAGGGTTCAGCACGACCTGTGCTAAAATATATTTAATGTTTTTAGCTTCATCCAATCCTAACTTGCACATGAATTTACGATTCCATGTTGATTTTTTTCAAATACAATTAATGAATTTATAACTAAGTCCAATCCACTAAGTCTGTTCATTTTCGAACAGACTGGCCGAAGTTACGTAAGATAGAACCTGTTCAAGCTTCATAGCAATCCTACTTAAGGGAAAAATAAAGAACATGATACATTTATCAAGTTCTCAACTTTTTACTATAGCTGCAAATTTAATTAACCTATCAAAGAAGTTCTCGCAGGGTTCAGCACGAGCTATGCTCGTGCTTTTAATGTTTTTAGCTTCATCCAATCCTAACTTGCACATGATTTTACGGTTCCATGTTAATTTTTTTCACATACAATTAATGAACTTATAACTAAGTCCTATCGACTAAGTCTGTTCATTTTCGAACAGACTGGCCGAAGTTACGTAAGTTAGAACCGGTTCAAGCTTCATAGCACTTCTACTTAAGGGAAAAATAAAGGACATGATACATTTATCAAGTTCTCAACTTTTTACTATAGCTGCAAATTTAATTAACCTCTCAAAGAAGTTCTCGCAGGGTTCAGCACGACCTGTGCTAAAATATATTTAATGTTTTTAGCTTCATCCATTCCTAACTTGCACATGAATTTACGATTACATGTTGATTTTTTTCAAATACAATTAATGAATTTATAACCAAGTCCTATCGACTAAGTCTGTTCATTTTCGAACATAACGGCGGAAGTAACGTAAGTTAGAATCTGTTCAAGCTTCATAGCACTTCTACTTAAGCGTAAAATAAAGGACATGATACATTTATCAAGTTCTCAACTTTTTACTGTAGCTGCAAATTTAATTAACCTATCAAAGAAGTTCTCGCAGGGTTCAGCACGACCTGTGCTAAAATATATTTAATGTTTTTAGCTTCATCCAATCCTAACATGCACATGAATTTACGATTCCATGTTGATTTTTTTCAAATACAATTAATGAATTTATAACTAAGTCCAATCCACTAATTCTGTTCATTTTCGAACAGACTGGCCGAAGTTACGTAAGTTAGAACCTGTTCAAGCTTCATAGCAATCCTACTTAAGGGAACAATAAAGGACATGATACATTTATCAAGTTTTCAACTTTTTACTATAGCTGCAAATTTAATTAACCTATCAAAGAAGTACTCGCAGGGTTCAGCACGACCTGTGCTAAAATATATTTAATGTTTTTAGCTTCATCCAATCCTAACTTGCACATGAATTTACGATTCCATGTTGATTTTTTTCAAATACAATTAATGAATTTATCACTAAGTCCTATCGACTAAGTCTGTTCATTTTCGAACATACTGGCCGAAGTTACGTAAGTTAGAATCTGTTCAAGCTTCATAGCACTTCTACTTAAGGGAAAAATAAAGGACGTGATACATTTATCAAGTTCTCAACTTTTTACTATAGCTGCAAATTTAATTAACCTCTCAAAGAAGTTCTCGCAGGGTTCAGCACGACCTGTGCTAAAATATATTTAATGTTTTTAGCTTCATCCATTCCTAACTTGCACATGAATTTACGATTACATGTTGATTTTTTTCAAATACAATTAATGAATTTATAACCAAGTCCTATCGACTAAGTCTGTTCATTTTCGAACATAACGGCGGAAGTAACGTAAGTTAGAATCTGTTCAAGCTTCATAGCACTTCTACTTAAGCGTAAAATAAAGGACATGATACATTTATCAAGTTCTCAACTTTTTACTGTAGCTGCAAATTTAATTAACCTATCAAAGAAGTTCTCGCAGGGTTCAGCACGACCTGTGCTAAAATATATTTAATGTTTTTAGCTTCATCCAATCCTAACTTGCACATGAATTTACGATTCCATGTTGATTTTTTTCAAATACAATTAATGAATTTATAACTAAGTCCAATCCACTAAGTCTGTTCATTTTCGAACAGACTGGCCGAAGTTACGTAAGTTAGAATCTGTTCAAGCTTCATAGCACTTCTACTTAAGGGAAAAATAAAGGACGTGATACATTTATCAAGTTCTCAACTTTTCACTGTAGCTGCATATTTAATTAACCTATCAAAGAAGCTCTCGCAGGGTTCAGCACGAGCTGTGTTATAATATATTTCATGTTTTTAGCTTCATCAAATCCTAACTTTCACATGAATTTAAGGTTCCATGTTGATTTTTTCCAAATACAATTAATGAACTTATCACTAAGTCCTATCGACTAAGTCTGTTCATTTTTGAGCATAATGGCCGAAGTTACGTAAGTTAGAATCTGTTCAAGCTTCATAGCACTTCTACTTAAGGGAAAAATAAAGGACGTGATACATTTATCAAGTTCTCAACTTTTTACTGTAGCTGGAAATGTATATGACTTATCGAACAAGTTGTTGCAAGGTTGAGCATGTGATGAGTTACATTACATCAAATGTTTTTTTGTTTTAATTTCTTTACTTACGCTTGACTTGATAGCTAAATAATGATAATTTTGAATATATTTATTGGTTCTGTCAACTCAGCACTTTCAAGTTCGAACATAACGACGGAAGTTACGTAAGTTAGAATCTGTTCAAGCTTCATAGCACTTCTGCTTAAGGGTAAAATAAAGGACATGATAATCTTAGCAAGTTCTCAACTTTTTACTATAGCTGCAAATTTAATTAACCTATCAAAGAAGTACTCGCAGGGTTCAGCACTTCCTGTGCTAAAATATATTTAATGTTTTTAGCTTCATCCAATCCTAACTTGCACATGATTTTACGGTTCCATGTTAATTTTTTTCACATACAATTAATGAACTTATAACTAAGTCCTATCGACTAAGTCTGTTCATTTTCGAACAGACTGGCCGAAGTTACGTAAGTTAGAACCGGTTCAAGCTTCATAGCACTTCTACTTAAGGGAAAAATAAAGGACATGATACATTTATCAAGTTCTCAACTTTTTACTATAGCTGCAAATTTAATTAACCTCTCAAAGAAGTTCTCGCAGGGTTCAGCACGACCTGTGCTAAAATATATTTAATGTTTTTAGCTTCATCCATTCCTAACTTGCTCATGAATTTACGATTACATGTTGATTTTTTTCAAATACAATTAATGAATTTATAACCAAGTCCTATCGACTAAGTCTGTTCATTTTCGAACATAACGGCGGAAGTAACGTAAGTTAGAATCTGTTCAAGCTTCATAGCACTTCTACTTAAGCGTAAAATAAAGGACATGATAATCTTAGCAACTTCTCAACTTTTTACTGTAGCTGCAAATTTAATTAACCTATCAAAGAAGTTCTCGCAGGGTTCAGCACGACCTGTGCTAAAATATATTTAATGTTTTTAGCTTCATCCAATCCTAACTTGCACATGAATTTACGATTCCATGTTGATTTTTTTCAAATACAATTAATGAATTTATAACTAAGTCCAATCCACTAAGTCTGTTCATTTTCGAACAGACTGGCCGAAGTTACGTAAGTTAGAATCTGTTCAAGCTTCATAGCACTTCTACTTAAGGGAAAAATAAAGGACGTGATACATTTATCAAGTTCTCAACTTTTCACTGTAGCTGCATATTTAATTAACCTATCAAAGAAGCTCTCGCAGGGTTCAGCACGACCTGTGCTAAAATATATTTCATGTTTTTAGCTTCATCAAATCCTAACTTTCACATGAATTTAAGGTTCCATGTTGATTTTTTCCAAATACAATTAATGAACTTATCACTAAGTCCTATCGACTAAGTCTGTTCATTTTTGAGCATAATGGCCGAAGTTACGTAAGTTAGAATCTGTTCAAGCTTCATAGCACTTCTACTTAAGGGAAAAATAAAGGACGTGATACATTTATCAAGTTCTCAACTTTTTACTGTAGCTGGAAATGTATATGACTTATCGAACAAGTTGTTGCAAGGTTGAGCATGTGATGAGTTACATTACATCAAATGTTTTTTTGTTTTAATTTCTTTACTTACGCTTGACTTGATAGCTAAATAATGATAATTTTGAATATATTTATTGGTTCTGTCAACTCAGCACTTTCAAGTTCGAACATAACGACGGAAGTTACGTAAGTTAGAATCTGTTCAAGCTTCATAGCACTTCTGCTTAAGGGTAAAATAAAGGACATGATAATCTTAGCAAGTTCTCAACTTTTTACTGTAGCTGCAAATTTAATTAACCTATCAAGAAGTACTCGCAGGGTTCAGCACGACCTGTGCTAAAATATATTTAATGTTTTTAGCTTCATCCAATCCTAACTTGCACATGAATTTACGATTCCATGTTGATTTTTTTCAAATACAATTAATGAATTTATAACTAAGTCCAATCCACTAAGTCTGTTCATTTTCGAACAGACTGGCCGAAGTTACGTAAGATAGAACCTGTTCAAGCTTCATAGCAATCCTACTTAAGGGAAAAATAAAGAACATGATACATTTATCAAGTTCTCAACTTTTTACTATAGCTGCAAATTTAATTAACCTATCAAAGAAGTTCTCGCAGGGTTCAGCACGAGCTATGCTCGTGCTTTTAATGTTTTTAGCTTCATCCAATCCTAACTTGCACATGATTTTACGGTTCCATGTTAATTTTTTTCATATACAATTAATGAACTTGTAACTAAGTCCTATCGACTAAGTCTGTTCATTTTCGAGCATAATGGCCGAAGTTACGTAAGTTAGAATCTGTTCAAGCTTCATAGCACTTCTACTTAAGGGAAAAATAAAGGACGTGATACATTTATCAAGTTCTCAACTTTTCACTGTAGCTGCAAATTTAATTAACCTATCAAAGAAGCTCTCGCAGGGTTCAGCACGAGCTGTGTTATAATATATTTCATGTTTTTAGCTTCTTCCAATCCTAACTTGCACATGAATTTACGATTCCATGTTGATTTTTTTCAAATACAATTAATGAATTTATCACTAAGTCCTATCGACTAAGTCTGTTCATTTTCGAACATACTGGCCGAAGTTACGTAAGTTAGAATCTGTTCAAGCTTCATAGCACTTCTACTTAAGGGTAAAATAAAGGACATGATAATCTTAGCAAGTTCTCAACTTTTTACTGTAGCTGCAAATTTAATTAACCTATCAAAGAAGTACTCGCAGGGTTCAGCACTTCCTGTGCTAAAATATATTTAATGTTTTTAGCTTCATCCAATCCTAACTTGCACATGATTTTACGGTTCCATGTTAATTTTTTTCACATACAATTAATGAACTTATAACTAAGTCCTATCGACTAAGTCTGTTCATTTTCGAACAGACTGGCCGAAGTTACGTAAGTTAGAACCGGTTCAAGCTTCATAGCACTTCTACTTAAGGGAAAAATAAAGGACATGATACATTTATCAAGTTCTCAACTTTTTACTATAGCTGCAAATTTAATTAACCTCTCAAAGAAGTTCTCGCAGGGTTCAGCACGACCTGTGCTAAAATATATTTAATGTTTTTAGCTTCATCCATTCCTAACTTGCACATGAATTTACGATTACATGTTGATTTTTTTCAAATACAATTAATGAATTTATAACCAAGTCCTATCGACTAAGTCTGTTCATTTTCGAACATAACGGCGGAAGTAACGTAAGTTAGAATCTGTTCAAGCTTCATAGCACTTCTACTTAAGCGTAAAATAAAGGACATGATAATCTTAGCCACTTCTCAACTTTTTACTGTAGCTGCAAATTTAATTAACCTATCAAAGAAGTTCTCGCAGGGTTCAGCACGACCTGTGCTAAAATATATTTAATGTTTTTAGCTTCATCCAATCCTAACTTGCACATGAATTTACGATTCCATGTTGATTTTTTTCAAATACAATTAATGAATTTATAACTAAGTCCAATCCACTAAGTCTGTTCATTTTCGAACAGACTGGCCGAAGTTACGTAAGATAGAACCTGTTCAAGCTTCATAGCAATCCTACTTAAGGGAAAAATAAAGAACATGATACATTTATCAAGTTCTCAACTTTTTACTATAGCTGCAAATTTAATTAACCTATCAAAGAAGTTCTCGCAGGGTTCAGCACGAGCTATGCTCGTGCTTTTAATGTTTTTAGCTTCATCCAATCCTAACTTGCACATGATTTTACGGTTCCATGTTAATTTTTTTCATATACAATTAATGAACTTGTAACTAAGTCCTATCGACTAAGTCTGTTCATTTTCGAGCATAATGGCCGAAGTTACGTAAGTTAGAATCTGTTCAAGCTTCATAGCACTTCTACTTAAGGGAAAAATAAAGGACGTGATACATTTATCAAGTTCTCAACTTTTCACTGTAGCTGCAAATTTAATTAACCTATCAAAGAAGCTCTCGCAGGGTTCAGCACGAGCTGTGTTATAATATATTTCATGTTTTTAGCTTCTTCCAATCCTAACTTGCACATGAATTTACGATTCCATGTTGATTTTTTTCAAATACAATTAATGAATTTATCACTAAGTCCTATCGACTAAGTCTGTTCATTTTCGAACATACTGGCCGAAGTTACGTAAGTTAGAATCTGTTCAAGCTTCATAGCACTTCTACTTAAGGGTAAAATAAAGGACATGATAATCTTAGCAAGTTCTCAACTTTTTACTGTAGCTGCAAATTTAATTAACCTATCAAAGAAGTACTCGCAGGGTTCAGCACTTCCTGTGCTAAAATATATTTAATGTTTTTAGCTTCATCCAATCCTAACTTGCACATGATTTTACGGTTCCATGTTAATTTTTTTCACATACAATTAATGAACTTATAACTAAGTCCTATCGACTAAGTCTGTTCATTTTCGAACAGACTGGCCGAAGTTACGTAAGTTAGAACCGGTTCAAGCTTCATAGCACTTCTACTTAAGGGAAAAATAAAGGACATGATACATTTATCAAGTTCTCAACTTTTTACTATAGCTGCAAATTTAATTAACCTCTCAAAGAAGTTCTCGCAGGGTTCAGCACGACCTGTGCTAAAATATATTTAATGTTTTTAGCTTCATCCATTCCTAACTTGCACATGAATTTACGATTACATGTTGATTTTTTTCAAATACAATTAATGAATTTATAACCAAGTCCTATCGACTAAGTCTGTTCATTTTCGAACATAACGGCGGAAGTAACGTAAGTTAGAATCTGTTCAAGCTTCATAGCACTTCTACTTAAGCTTAAAATAAAGGACATGATAATCTTAGCAACTTCTCAACTTTTTACTGTAGCTGCAAATTTAATTAACCTATCAAAGAAGTTCTCGCAGGGTTCAGCACGACCTGTGCTAAAATATATTTAATGTTTTTAGCTTCATCCAATCCTAACTTGCACATGAATTTACGATTCCATGTTGATTTTTTTCAAATACAATTAATGAATTTATAACTAAGTCCAATCCACTAAGTCTGTTCATTTTCGAACAGACTGGCCGAAGTTACGTAAGATAGAACCTGTTCAAGCTTCATAGCAATCCTACTTAAGGGAAAAATAAAGAACATGATACATTTATCAAGTTCTCAACTTTTTACTATAGCTGCAAATTTAATTAACCTATCAAAGAAGTTCTCGCAGGGTTCAGCACGAGCTATGCTCGTGCTTTTAATGTTTTTAGCTTCATCCAATCCTAACTTGCACATGATTTTACGGTTCCATGTTAATTTTTTTCATATACAATTAATGAACTTATAACTAAGTCCTATCGACTAAGTCTGTTCATTTTCGAGCATAATGGCCGAAGTTACGTAAGTTAGAATCTGTTCAAGCTTCATAGCACTTCTACTTAAGGGAAAAATAAAGGACGTGATACATTTATCAAGTTCTCAACTTTTCACTGTAGCTGCAAATTTAATTAACCTATCAAAGAAGCTCTCGCAGGGTTCAGGACGAGCTGTGTTATAATATATTTCATGTTTTTAGCTTCATCCAATCCTAACTTGCACATGAATTTACGATTCCATGTTGATTTTTTTCAAATACAATTAATGAATTTATCACTAAGTCCTATCGACTAAGTCTGTTCATTTTCGAACATACTGGCCGAAGTTACGTAAGTTAGAATCTGTTCAAGCTTCATAGCACTTCTACTTAAGGGAAAAATAAAGGACGTGATACATTTATCAAGTTCTCAACTTTTCACTGTAGCTGCATATTTAATTAACCTATCAAAGAAGCTCTCGCAGGGTTCAGCACGAGCTGTGTTATAATATATTTCATGTTTTTAGCTTCATCAAATCCTAACTTTCACATGAATTTAAGGTTCCATGTTGATTTTTTCCAAATACAATTAATGAACTTATCACTAAGTCCTATAGACTAAGTCTGTTCATTTTTGAGCATAATGGCCGAAGTTACGTAAGTTAGAATCTGTTCAAGCTTCATAGCACTTCTACTTAAGGGAAAAATAAAGGACGTGATACATTTATCAAGTTCTCAACTTTTTACTGTAGCTGGAAATGTATATGACTTATCGAACAAGTTGTTGCAAGGTTGAGCATGTGATGAGTTACATTACATCAAATGTTTTTTTGTTTTAATTTCTTTACTTACGCTTGACTTGATAGCTAAATAATGATAATTTTGAATATATTTATTGGTTCTGTCAACTCAGCACTTTCAAGTTCGAACATAACGACGGAAGTTACGTAAGTTAGAATCTGTTCAAGCTTCATAGCACTTCTGCTTAAGGGTAAAATAAAGGACATGATAATCTTAGCAAGTTCTCAACTTTTTACTGTAGCTGCAAATTTAATTAACCTATCAAAGAAGTACTCGCAGGGTTCAGCACTTCCTGTGCTAAAATATATTTAATGTTTTTAGCTTCATCCAATCCTAACTTGCACATGATTTTACGGTTCCATGTTAATTTTTTTCACATACAATTAATGAACTTATAACTAAGTCCTATCGACTAAGTCTGTTCATTTTCGAACAGACTGGCCGAAGTTACGTAAGTTAGAACCGGTTCAAGCTTCATAGCACTTCTACTTAAGGGAAAAATAAAGGACATGATACAATTATCAAGTTCTCAACTTTTTACTATAGCTGCAAATTTAATTAACCTCTCAAAGAAGTTCTCGCAGGGTTCAGCACGACCTGTGCTAAAATATATTTAATGTTTTTAGCTTCATCCATTCCTAACTTGCACATGAATTTACGATTACATGTTGATTTTTTTCAAATACAATTAATGAATTTATAACCAAGTCCTATCGACTAAGTCTGTTCATTTTCGAACATACTGGCCGAAGTTACGTAAGTTAGAATCTGTTCAAGCTTCATAGCACTTCTACTTAAGGGAAAAATAAAGGACGTGATACATTTATCAAGTTCTCAACTTTTCACTGTAGCTGCATATTTAATTAACCTATCAAAGAAGCTCTCGCAGGGTTCAGCACGAGCTGTGTTATAATATATTTCATGTTTTTAGCTTCATCAAATCCTAACTTTCACATGAATTTAAGGTTCCATGTTGATTTTTTCCAAATACAATTAATGAACTTATCACTAAGTCCTATCGACTAAGTCTGTTCATTTTTGAGCATAATGGCCGAAGTTACGTAAGTTAGAATCTGTTCAAGCTTCATAGCACTTCTACTTAAGGGAAAAATAAAGGACGTGATACATTTATCAAGTTCTCAACTTTTTACTGTAGCTGGAAATGTATATGACTTATCGAACAAGTTGTTGCAAGGTTGAGCATGTGATGAGTTACATTACATCAAATGTTTTTTTGTTTTAATTTCTTTACTTACGCTTGACTTGATAGCTAAATAATGATAATTTTGAATATATTTATTGGTTCTGTCAACTCAGCACTTTCAAGTTCGAACATAACGACGGAAGTTACGTAAGTTAGAATCTGTTCAAGCTTCATAGCACTTCTACTTAAGCGTAAAATAAAGGACATGATAATCTTAGCAACTTCTCAACTTTTTACTGTAGCTGCAAATTTAATTAACCTATCAAAGAAGTTCTCGCAGGGTTCAGCACGACCTGTGCTAAAATATATTTAATGTTTTTAGCTTCATCCAATCCTAACTTGCACATGATTTTACGGTTCCATGTTAATTTTTTTCATATACAATTAATGAACTTATAACTAAGTCCTATCGACTAAGTCTGTTCATTTTCGAACAGACTGGCCGAAGTTACGTAAGTTAGAACCGGTTCAAGCTTCATAGCACTTCTACTTAAGGGAAAAATAAAGGACATGATACATTTATCAAGTTCTCAACTTTTTACTGTAGCTGTAAATTTAATCAACCTATCAAAGAAGTACTCGCAGTGTTCAGCACGACCTGTGCTAAAATATATTTAATGTTTTTAGCTTCATCCAATCCTAACTTTCACATGAATTTAAGGTTCCATGTTGATTTTTTTCAAATACAATTAATGAACTTATCACTAAGTCCTATCGACTAAGTCTGTTCATTTTCGAACATAACGGCGGAAGTTACGTAAGTTAGAATCTGTTCAAGCTTCATAGCACTTCTACTTAAGGGAAAAATAAAGGACATGATACATTTATCAAGTTCTCAACTTTTCACTGTAGCTGCAAATTTAATTAACCTATCAAAGAAGTTCTCGCCGGGTTCGGCACAAGCTGTGCTAAGATACATTTAATGGTTTTAGCTTCATCCAGTCCTAACTTGCACATGAATTTACGGTTCCATGTTGATTTTTTTCATATACAATTAATGAACTTATCACTAAGTCCTATCGACTAAGTCTGTTCATTTTCGAACATAACGGCGGAAGTTACGTAAGTTAGAATCTGTTCAAGCTTCATAGCAATCCTACTTAAGGGAAAAATAATGGACGTGATACATTTATCAAGTTCTCAACTTTTTACTGTAGCTGGAAATGTATATGACTTATGGAACAAGTTGTTGCAAAGTTGAGCATGTGATGAGTTACATTACATCAAATGTTTTTTTGTTTTAATTTCTTTACTTACCCTTGACTTGATAGCTAAATAATGATAATTTTGAATATATTTATTGGTTCTATCAACTCAGCACTTTCAATTTCGAACATAACGACGGAAGTTACGTAAGTTAGAATCTGTTCAAGCTTCATAGCACTTCTACTTAAGGGTAAAATAAAGGACATGATAATCTTAGCAAGTTCTCAGCTTTTTACCGTAGCTGCAAATTTAATTAACCTATCAAAGAAGTATTCGCAGGGTTCAGCACTTCCTGTGCTAAAATATATTTAATGTTTTTAGCTTCATCCAATCCTAACTTGCACATAAATTTACGATTCCATGTTGATTTTTTTCAAATACAATTAATGAATTTATAACCAAGTCCTATCGACTAAGTCTGTTCATTTTCGAACATACTGGCCGAAGTTACGTAAGTTAGAATCTGTTCAAGCTTCATAGCACTTCTACTTAAGGGAAAAATAAAGGACGTGATACATTTATCAAGTTCTCAACTTTTCACTGTAGCTGCATATTTAATTAACCTATCAAAGAAGCTCTCGCAGGGTTCAGCACGAGCTGTGTTATAATATATTTCATGTTTTTAGCTTCATCAAATCCTAACTTTCACATGAATTTAAGGTTCCATGTTGATTTTTTTCAAATACAATTAATGAATTTATAACCAAGTCCTATCGACTAAGTCTGTTCATTTTCGAACATACTGGCCGAAGTTACGTAAGTTAGAATCTGTTCAAGCTTCATAGCACTTCTACTTAAGGGAAAAATAAAGGACGTGATACATTTATCAAGTTCTCAACTTTTTACTGTAGCTGTAAATTTAATTAACCTATCAAAGAAGTACTCGCAGTGTTCAGCACGACCTGTGCTAAAATATATTTAATGTTTTTAGCTTCATCCAATCCTAACTTTCACATGAATTTAAGGTTCCATGTTGATTTTTTTCAAATACAATTAATGAACTTATCACTAAGTCCTATCGACTAAGTCTGTTCATTTTCGAACATAACGGCGGAAGTTACGTAAGTTAGAATCTGTTCAAGCTTCATAGCACTTCTACTTAAGGGAAAAATAAAGGACATGATACATTTATCAAGTTCTCAACTTTTCACTGTAGCTGCAAATTTAATTAACCTATCAAAGAAGTTCTCGCCGGGTTCGGCACAAGCTGTGCTAAGATACATTTAATGGTTTTAGCTTCATCCAGTCCTAACTTGCACATGAATTTACGGTTCCATGTTGATTTTTTTCATATACAATTAATGAACTTATCACTAAGTCCTATCGACTAAGTCTGTTCATTTTCGAACATAACGGCGGAAGTTACGTAAGTTAGAATCTGTTCAAGCTTCATAGCATTTCTACTTAAGGGTAAAATAAAGGACATGATACATTTATCAAGTTCTCAACTTTTCACTATAGCTGCAAATTTAATTAACCTATCAAAGAAGTTCTCGCAGGGTTCGGCACAAGCTGTGCTAAAATATATTTAATGTTTTTAGCTTCATCCATTCCTAACTTGCACATGAATTTACGATTCCATGTTGATTTTTTTCAAGTACAATTAATGAATTTATAACCAAGTCCTATCGACTAAGTCTGTTCATTTTCGAACATACCGGCGGAAGTAACGTAAGTTAGAATCTGTTCAAGCTTCATAGCACTTCTACTTAAGCGTAAAATAAAGGACATGATAATCTTAGCAAGTTCTCAACTTTTTACTGTAGCTGCAAATTTAATTAACCTATCAAAGAAGTACTCGCAGGGTTCAGCACGACTTGTGCTAAAATATATTTAATGTTTTTAGCTTCATCCAATCCTAACTTGCACATGATTTTACGGTTCCATGTTAATTTTTTTCATATACAATTAATGAACTTATAACTAAGTCCTATCGACTAAGTCTGTTCATTTTCGAGCATAATGGCCGAAGTTACGTAAGTTAGAATCTGTTCAAGCTTCATAGCAATCCTACTTAAGGGAAAAATAATGGACGTGATACATTTATCAAGTTCTCAACTTTTTACTGTAGCTGGAAATGTATATGACTTATGGAACAAGTTGTTGCAAAGTTGAGCATGTGATGAGTTACATTACATCAAATGTTTTTTTGTTTTAATTTCTTTACTTACCCTTGACTTGATAGCTAAATAATGATAATTTTGAATATATTTATTGGTTCTATCAACTCAGCACTTTCAATTTCGAACATAACGACGGAAGTTACGTAAGTTAGAATCTGTTCAAGCTTCATAGCACTTCTACTTAAGGGTAAAATAAAGGACATGATAATCTTAGCAAGTTCTCAGCTTTTTACCGTAGCTGCAAATTTAATTAACCTATCAAAGAAGTATTCGCAGGGTTCAGCACTTCCTGTGCTAAAATATATTTAATGTTTTTAGCTTCATCCAATCCTAACTTGCACATGAATTTGCGATTCCATGTTGATTTTTTTCAAATACAATTAATGAATTTATAACCAAGTCCTATCGACTAAGTCTGTTCATTTTCAAACAGACTGGCCGAAGTTACGTAAGTTAGAATCTGTTCAAGCTTCATAGCACTTCTACTTAAGCGTAAAATAAAGGACATGATAATCGTAGCAACTTCTCAACTTTTTACTGTAGCTGCAAATTTAATTAACCTATCAAAGAAGTTCTCGCAGGGTTCAACACGGCCTGTACTAAAATGTATTTAATGTTTTTAACTTCATCCAATCCTAACTTGCACATGATTTTACGGTTCCATGTTAATTTTTTTCATATACAACTAATGAACTTATCACTAAGTCCTATCAACTCAGCACTTTCATTTTCGAACATAACGGCCGAAGTTACGTAAGTTAGAATCTGTTCAAACTTCATAGCATTTCTACTTAAGAGTAAAATAAAGGACATGATACATTTATCAAGTTCTCAACTTTTTACTATAGCTGCAAATTTAATTAACCTATCAAAGAAGTAGTCGCAGTGTTCAGCAGGACCTGTGCTAAAATATATTTAATGTTTTTAGCTTCATCCAATCCTAACTTGCACATGATTTTACGGTTCCATGATAATTTTTTTCATATACAATTAATGAACTTATAACTAAGTCCTATCGACTAAGTCTGTTCATTTTCGAACAGACTGGTCGAAGTTACGTAAGTTAGAACCTGTTCAAGCTTCATAGCACTTCTACTTAAGGGTAAAATAAAGGACATGATACATTTATCAAGTTCTCAACTTTTTACTATAGCTGCAAATTTAATTAACCTCTCAAAGAAGTTCTCGCAGGGTTCAGCACGACCTGTGCTAAAATATATTTAATGTTTTTAGCTTCATCCATTCCTAACTTGCACATAAATTTACGATTCCATGTTGATTTTTTTCAAATACAGTTAATGAATTTATAACCAAGTCCTATCGACTAAGTCTGTTCATTTTCGAACATAACGGCGGAAGTAACGTAAGTTAGAATCTGTTCAAGCTTCATAGCACTACTACTTAAGCGTAAAATAAAGGACATGATAATCTTAGCAACTTCTCAACTTTTTACTATAGCTGCAAATTTAATTAACCTATCAAAGAAGTACTCGCAGGGTTCAGCACGACTTGTGCTAAAATATATTTAATGTTTTTAGCTTCATCCAATCCTAACTTGCACATGATTTTACGGTTCCATGTTAATTTTTTTCATATACAATTAATGAACTTATAACTAAGTCCTATCGACTAAGTCTGTTCATTTTCGAGCATAATGGCCGAAGTTACGTAAGTTAGAATCTGTTCAAGCTTCATAGCAATCCTACTTAAGGGAAAAATAATGGACGTGATACATTTATCAAGTTCTCAACTTTTTACTGTAGCTGGAAATGTATATGACTTATGGAACAAGTTGTTGCAAAGTTGAGCATGTGATGAGTTACATTACATCAAATGTTTTTTTGTTTTAATTTCTTTACTTACCCTTGACTTGATAGCTAAATAATGATAATTTTGAATATATTTATTGGTTCTATCAACTCAGCACTTTCAATTTCGAACATAACGACGGAAGTTACGTAAGTTAGAATCTGTTCAAGCTTCATAGCACTTCTACTTAAGGGTAAAATAAAGGACATGATAATCTTAGCAACTTCTCAAATTTTTACCGTAGCTGCAAATTTAATTAACCTATCAAAGAAGTATTCGCAGGGTTCAGCACTTCCTGTGCTAAAATATATTTAATGTTTTTAGCTTCATCCAATCCTAACTTGCACATGAATTTACGATTCCATGTTGATTTTTTTCAAATACAATTAATGAATTTATAACCAAGTCCTATCGACTAAGTCTGTTCATTTTCAAACAGACTGGCCGAAGTTACGTAAGTTAGAATCTGTTCAAGCTTCATAGCACTTCTACTTAAGCGTAAAATAAAGGACATGATAATCGTAGCAACTTCTCAACTTTTTACTGTAGCTGCAAATTTAATTAACCTATCAAAGAAGTTCTCGCAGGGTTCAGCACGGCCTGTACTAAAATGTATTTAATGTTTTTAACTTCATCCAATCCTAACTTGCACATGATTTTACGGTTCCATGTTAATTTTTTTCATATACAACTAATGAACTTATCACTAAGTCCTATCAACTCAGCACTTTCATTTTCGAACATAACGGCCGAAGTTACGTAAGTTAGAATCTGTTCAAACTTCATAGCATTTCTACTTAAGAGTAAAATAAAGGACATGATACATTTATCAAGTTCTCAACTTTTTACTATAGCTGCAAATTTAATTAACCTATCAAAGAAGTAGTCGCAGTGTTCAGCAGGACCTGTGCTAAAATATATTTAATGTTTTTAGCTTCATCCAATCCTAACTTGCACATGATTTTACGGTTCCATGATAATTTTTTTCATATACAATTAATGAACTTATAACTAAGTCCTATCGACTAAATCTGTTCATTTTCGAACAGACTGGTCGAAGTTACGTAAGTTAGAACCTGTTCAAGCTTCATAGCACTTCTACTTAAGGGTAAAATAAAGGACATGATACATTTATCAAGTTCTCAACTTTTTACTATAGCTGCAAATTTAATTAACCTCTCAAAGAAGTTCTCGCAGGGTTCAGCACGACCTGTGCTAAAATATATTTAATGTTTTTAGCTTCATCCATTCCTAACTTGCACATAAATTTACGATTCCATGTTGATTTTTTTCAAATACAGTTAATGAATTTATAACCAAGTCCTATCGACTAAGTCTGTTCATTTTCGAACATAACGGCGGAAGTAACGTAAGTTAGAATCTGTTCAAGCTTCATAGCACTACTACTTAAGCGTAAAATAAAGGACATGATAATCTTAGCAACTTCTCAACTTTTTACTATAGCTGCAAATTTAATTAACCTATCAAAGAAGTTCTCGCAGGGTTCAGCACGACCTGTGCTAAAATATATTTAATGTTTTTAGCTTCATCCAATCCTAACTTGCACATGAATTTACGATTCCATGTTGATTTTTTTCAAATACAATTAATGAATTTATAACTAAGTCCAATCGACTAAGTCTGTTCATTTTCGAACAGACTGGCCGAAGTTACGTAAGATAGAACCTGTTCAAGCTTCATAGCAATCCTACTTAAGGGAAAAATAAAGGACATGATACATTTATCAAGTTCTCAACTTTTTACTATAGCTGCAAATTTAATTAACCTATCAAAGAAGTTCTCGCAGGGTTCAGCACTTCCTGTGCTAAAATATATTTAATGTTTTTAGCTTCATCCATTCCTAACTTGCACATAAATTTACGATTCCATGTTGATTTTTTTCAAATACAGTTAATGAATTTATAACCAAGTCCTATCGACTAAGTCTGTTCATTTTCGAACATAACGGCGGAAGTAACGTAAGTTAGAATCTGTTCAAGCTTCATAGCACTTCTACTTAAGCGTAAAATAAAGGACATGATAATCTTAGCAACTTCTCAACTTTTTACTATAGCTGCAAATTTAATTAACCTATCAAAGAAGTTCTCGCAGGGTTCAGCACGACCTGTGCTAAGATACATTTAATGGTTTTAGCTTCATCCAGTCCTAACTTGCACATGAATTTACGGTTCCATGTTAATTTTTTTCAAATACAATTAATGAACTTATCACTAAGTCCTATCGACTAAGTCTGTTCATTTTCGAGCATAATGGTCGGAGTTACGTAAGATAGAATCTTTTCAGGACTGGTAGTATTTCTACTCAAGACTAATATTCAAGATATGATACTTTTAGCAATTTTTCAACTTTTTACTGTAGCTGGAAATGTATATGACCTATCGAACAAGTTGTTACAAGGTTGAGCATGTGATGAGTTACATTACATCAAATGTTTTTTTGTTTTAATTTCTTTACTTACGCTTGACTTGATAGCTAAATAATGATTATTTGGAATATATTCATTGGTCCTATCAACTCGGCACTTTCATTTTCGAACATAACGGCAGAAGTTACGTAAGTTAGAATCTGTTCAACTTCATAGCACTTCTACTTAAGGGTAAAATAAAGGACATAATAATCTTAGCAAGTTCTCAACGTTTTACTATAGCTGCAAATTTAATTAACCTATCAAAGGAGTATTCGCAGTGTTCAGCAGGACCTGTGCTAAAATATATTTAATGTTTTTAGCTTCATCCAATCCTAACTTGTACATGAATTTACGATTCCATGTTGATTTTTTTCAAATACAATTAATGAATTTATAACCAAGTCCTATCGACTAAGTCTGTTCATTTTCAAACAGACTGGCCGAAGTTACGAAAGTTAGAATCTGTTCAAGCTTCATAGCAATCCTACTTAAGGGAAAAATAAAGGACATAATAATCTTAGCAAGTTCTCAACGTTTTACTGTAGCTGCAAATTTAATTAACCTATCAAAGGAGTATTCGCAGGGTTCAGCACTTCCTGTGCTAAAATATATTTAATGTTTTTAGCTTCATCCAATCCTAACTTGCACATGAATTTACGATTCCATGTTGATTTTTTTCAAATACAATTAATGAATTTATAACCAAGTCCTATCGACTAAGTCTGTTCATTTTCAAACAGACTGGCCGAAGTTACGTAAGTTAGAATCTGTTCAAGCTTCATAGCAATCCTACTTAAGGGAAAAATAAAGGACATAATAATCTTAGCAAGTTCTCAACGTTTTACTGTAGCTGCAAATTTAATTAACCTATCAAAGGAGTATTCGCAGGGTTCAGCACTTCCTGTGCTAAAATATATTTAATGTTTTTAGCTTCATCCAATCCTAACTTGCACATGAATTTACGATTCCATGTTGATTTTTTTCAAATACAATTAATGAATTTATAACCAAGTCCTATCGACTAAGTCTGTTCATTTTCAAACAGACTGGCCGAAGTTACGTAAGTTAGAATCTGTTCAAGCTTCATAGCAATCCTACTTAAGGGAAAAATAAAGGACATAATAATCTTAGCAAGTTCTCAACGTTTTACTGTAGCTGCAAATTTAATTAACCTATCAAAGGAGTATTCGCAGGGTTCAGCACTTCCTGTGCTAAAATATATTTAATGTTTTTAGCTTCATCCAATCCTAACTTGCACATGAATTTACGATTCCATGTTGATTTTTTTCAAATACAATTAATGAATTTATAACCAAGTCCAATCGACTAAGTCTGTTCATTTTCGAACAGACTGGCCGAAGTTACGTAAGATAGAACCTGTTCAAGCTTCATAGCAATCCTACTTAAGGGAAAAATAAAGGACATAATAATCTTAGCAAGTTCTCAACGTTTTACTGTAGCTGCAAATTTAATTAACCTATCAAAGGAGTATTCGCAGGGTTCAGCACTTCCTGTGCTAAAATATATTTAATGTTTTTAGCTTCATCCAATCCTAACTTGCACATGAATTTACGATTCCATGTTGATTTTTTTCAAGTACAATTAATGAATTTATAACCAAGTCCTATCGACTAAGTCTGTTCATTTTCGAACATACCGGCGGAAGTAACGTAAGTTAGAATCTGTTCAAGCTTCATAGCACTTCTACTTAAGCGTAAAATAAAGGACATGATAATCTTAGCAAGTTCTCAACTTTTTACTGTAGCTGCAAATTTAATTAACCTATCAAAGAAGTACTCGCAGGGTTCAGCACGACTTGTGCTAAAATATATTTAATGTTTTTAGCTTCATCCAATCCTAACTTGCACATGATTTTACGGTTCCATGTTAATTTTTTTCATATACAATTAATGAACTTATAACTAAGTCCTATCGACTAAGTCTGTTCATTTTCGAGCATAATGGCCGAAGTTACGTAAGTTAGAATCTGTTCAAGCTTCATAGCAATCCTACTTAAGGGAAAAATAATGGACGTGATACATTTATCAAGTTCTCAACTTTTTACTGTAGCTGGAAATGTATATGACTTATGGAACAAGTTGTTGCAAAGTTGAGCATGTGATGAGTTACATTACATCAAATGTTTTTTTGTTTTAATTTCTTTACTTACCCTTGACTTGATAGCTAAATAATGATAATTTTGAATATATTTATTGGTTCTATCAACTCAGCACTTTCAATTTCGAACATAACGACGGAAGTTACGTAAGTTAGAATCTGTTCAAGCTTCATAGCACTTCTACTTAAGGGTAAAATAAAGGACATGATAATCTTAGCAAGTTCTCAGCTTTTTACCGTAGCTGCAAATTTAATTAACCTATCAAAGAAGTATTCGCAGGGTTCAGCACTTCCTGTGCTAAAATATATTTAATGTTTTCAGCTTCATCCAATCCTAACTTGCACATAAATTTACGATTCCATGTTGATTTTTTTCAAATACAATTAATGAATTTATAACCAAGTCCTATCGACTAAGTCTGTTCATTTTCGAACATACTGGCCGAAGTTACGTAAGTTAGAATCTGTTCAAGCTTCATAGCACTTCTACTTAAGGGAAAAATAAAGGACGTGATACATTTATCAAGTTCTCAACTTTTCACTGTAGCTGCATATTTAATTAACCTATCAAAGAAGCTCTCGCAGGGTTCAGCACGAGCTGTGTTATAATATATTTCATGTTTTTAGCTTCATCAAATCCTAACTTTCACATGAATTTAAGGTTCCATGTTGATTTTTTCCAAATACAATTAATGAACTTATCACTAAGTCCTATCGACTAAGTCTGTTCATTTTTGAGCATAATGGCCGAAGTTACGTAAGTTAGAATCTGTTCAAGCTTCATAGCACTTCTACTTAAGGGAAAAATAAAGGACGTGATACATTTATCAAGTTCTCAACTTTTTACTGTAGCTGGAAATATATATGACTTATCGAACAAGTTGTTGCAAGGTTGAGCATGTGATGAGTTACATTACATCAAATGTTTTTTTGTTTTAATTTCTTTACTTACGCTTGACTTGATAGCTAAATAATGATAATTTTGAATATATTTATTGGTTCTGTCAACTCAGCACTTTCAAGTTCGAACATAACGACGGAAGTTACGTAAGTTAGAATCTGTTCAAGCTTCATAGCACTTCTACTTAAGCGTAAAATAAAGGACATGATAATCTTAGCAACTTCTCAACTTTTTACTGTAGCTGCAAATTTAATTAACCTATCAAAGAAGTTCTCGCAGGGTTCAGCACGACCTGTGCTAAAATATATTTAATGTTTTTAGCTTCATCCAATCCTAACTTGCACATGATTTTACGGTTCCATGTTAATTTTTTTCATATACAATTAATGAACTTATAACTAAGTCCTATCGACTAAGTCTGTTCATTTTCGAACAGACTGGCCGAAGTTACGTAAGTTAGAACCGGTTCAAGCTTCATAGCACTTCTACTTAAGGGAAAAATAAAGGACATGATACATTTATCAAGTTCTCAACTTTTTACTGTAGCTGTAAATTTAATTAACCTATCAAAGAAGTACTCGCAGTGTTCAGCACGACCTGTGCTAAAATATATTTAATGTTTTTAGCTTCATCCAATCCTAACTTTCACATGAATTTAAGGTTCCATGTTGATTTTTTTCAAATACAATTAATGAACTTATCACTAAGTCCTATCGACTAAGTCTGTTCATTTTCGAACATAACGGCGGAAGTTACGTAAGTTAGAATCTGTTCAAGCTTCATAGCACTTCTACTTAAGGGAAAAATAAAGGACATGATACATTTATCAAGTTCTCAACTTTTCACTGTAGCTGCAAATTTAATTAACCTATCAAAGAAGTTCTCGCCGGGTTCGGCACAAGCTGTGCTAAGATACATTTAATGGTTTTAGCTTCATCCAGTCCTAACTTGCACATGAATTTACGGTTCCATGTTGATTTTTTTCATATACAATTAATGAACTTATCACTAAGTCCTATCGACTAAGTCTGTTCATTTTCGAACATAACGGCGGAAGTTACGTAAGTTAGAATCTGTTCAAGCTTCATAGCATTTCTACTTAAGGGTAAAATAAAGGACATGATACATTTATCAAGTTCTCAACTTTTCACTATAGCTGCAAATTTAATTAACCTATCAAAGAAGTTCTCGCAGGGTTCGGCACAAGCTGTGCTAAAATATATTTAATGTTTTTAGCTTCATCCATTCCTAACTTGCACATGAATTTACGATTCCATGTTGATTTTTTTCAAGTACAATTAATGAATTTATAACCAAGTCCTACCGACTAAGTCTGTTCATTTTCGAACATACCGGCGGAAGTAACGTAAGTTAGAATCTGTTCAAGCTTCATAGCACTTCTACTTAAGCGTAAAATAAAGGACATGATAATCTTAGCAAGTTCTCAACTTTTTACTGTAGCTGCAAATTTAATTAACCTATCAAAGAAGTACTCGCAGGGTTCAGCACGACTTGTGCTAAAATATATTTAATGTTTTTAGCTTCATCCAATCCTAACTTGCACATGATTTTACGGTTCCATGTTAATTTTTTTCATATACAATTAATGAACTTATAACTAAGTCCTATCGACTAAGTCTGTTCATTTTCGAGCATAATGGCCGAAGTTACGTAAGTTAGAATCTGTTCAAGCTTCATAGCAATCCTACTTAAGGGAAAAATAATGGACGTGATACATTTATCAAGTTCTCAACTTTTTACTGTAGCTGGAAATGTATATGACTTATGGAACAAGTTGTTGCAAAGTTGAGCATGTGATGAGTTACATTACATCAAATGTTTTTTTGTTTTAATTTCTTTACTTACCCTTGACTTGATAGCTAAATAATGATAATTTTGAATATATTTATTGGTTCTATCAACTCAGCACTTTCAATTTCGAACATAACGACGGAAGTTACGTAAGTTAGAATCTGTTCAAGCTTCATAGCACTTCTACTTAAGGGTAAAATAAAGGACATGATAATCTTAGCAAGTTCTCAGCTTTTTACCGTAGCTGCAAATTTAATTAACCTATCAAAGAAGTATTCGCAGGGTTCAGCACTTCCTGTGCTAAAATATATTTAATGTTTTTAGCTTCATCCAATCCTAACTTGCACATGAATTTACGATTCCATGTTGATTTTTTTCAAATACAATTAATGAATTTATAACCAAGTCCTATCGACTAAGTCTGTTCATTTTCAAACAGACTGGCCGAAGTTACGTAAGATAGAATCTGTTCAAGCTTCATAGCACTTCTACTTAAGCGTAAAATAAAGGACATGATAATCGTAGCAACTTCTCAACTTTTTACTGTAGCTGCAAATTTAATTAACCTATCAAAGAAGTTCTCGCAGGGTTCAGCACGGCCTGTACTAAAATGTATTTAATGTTTTTAACTTCATCCAATCCTAACTTGCACATGATTTTACGGTTCCATGTTAATTTTTTTCATATACAACTAATGAACTTATCACTAAGTCCTATCAACTCAGCACTTTCATTTTCGAACATAACGGCCGAAGTTACGTAAGTTAGAATCTGTTCAAACTTCATAGCATTTCTACTTAAGAGTAAAATAAAGGACATGATACATTTATCAAGTTCTCAACTTTTTACTATAGCTGCAAATTTAATTAACCTATCAAAGAAGTAGTCGCAGTGTTCAGCAGGACCTGTGCTAAAATATATTTAATGTTTTTAGCTTCATCCAATCCTAACTTGCACATGATTTTACGGTTCCATGATAATTTTTTTCATATACAATTAATGAACTTATAACTAAGTCCTATCGACTAAGTCTGTTCATTTTCGAACAGACTGGTCGAAGTTACGTAAGTTAGAACCTGTTCAAGCTTCATAGCACTTCTACTTAAGGGTAAAATAAAGGACATGATACATTTATCAAGTTCTCAACTTTTTACTATAGCTGCAAATTTAATTAACCTCTCAAAGAAGTTCTCGCAGGGTTCAGCACGACCTGTGCTAAAATATATTTAATGTTTTTAGCTTCATCCATTCCTAACTTGCACATAAATTTACGATTCCATGTTGATTTTTTTCTAATACAGTTAATGAATTTATAACCAAGTCCTATCGACTAAGTCTGTTCATTTTCGAACATAACGGCGGAAGTAACGTAAGTTAGAATCTGTTCAAGCTTCATAGCACTACTACTTAAGCGTAAAATAAAGGACATGATAATCTTAGCAACTTCTCAACTTTTTACTATAGCTGCAAATTTAATTAACCTATCAAAGAAGTTCTCGCAGGGTTCAGCACGACCTGTGCTAAAATATATTTAATGTTTTTAGCTTCATCCAATCCTAACTTGCACATGAATTTACGATTCCATGTTGATTTTTTTCAAATACAATTAATGAATTTATAACTAAGTCCAATCGACTAAGTCTGTTCATTTTCGAACAGACTGGCCGAAGTTACGTAAGATAGAACCTGTTCAAGCTTCATAGCAATCCTACTTAAGGGAAAAATAAAGGACATGATACATTTATCAAGTTCTCAACTTTTTACTATAGCTGCAAATTTAATTAACCTATCAAAGAAGTTCTCGCAGGGTTCAGCACTTCCTGTGCTAAAATATATTTAATGTTTTTAGCTTCATCCATTCCTAACTTGCACATAAATTTACGATTCCATGTTGATTTTTTTCAAATACAGTTAATGAATTTATAACCAAGTCCTATCGACTAAGTCTGTTCATTTTCGAACATAACGGCGGAAGTAACGTAAGTTAGAATCTGTTCAAGCTTCATAGCACTTCTACTTAAGCGTAAAATAAAGGACATGATAATCTTAGCAAGTTCTCAACTTTTTACTGTAGCTGCAAATTTAATTAACCTATCAAAGAAGTACTCGCAGGGTTCAGCACGACTTGTGCTAAAATATATTTAATGTTTTTAGCTTCATCCAATCCTAACTTGCACATGATTTTACGGTCCCATGTTAATTTTTTTCATATACAATTAATGAACTTATAACTAAGTCCTATCGACTAAGTCTGTTCATTTTCGAGCATAATGGCCGAAGTTACGTAAGTTAGAATCTGTTCAAGCTTCATAGCAATCCTACTTAAGGGAAAAATAATGGACGTGATACATTTATCAAGTTCTCAACTTTTTACTGTAGCTGGAAATGTATATGACTTATGGAACAAGTTGTTGCAAAGTTGAGCATGTGATGAGTTACATTACATCAAATGTTTTTTTGTTTTAATTTCTTTACTTACCCTTGACTTGATAGCTAAATAATGATAATTTTGAATATATTTATTGGTTCTATCAACTCAGCACTTTCAATTTCGAACATAACGACGGAAGTTACGTAAGTTAGAATCTGTTCAAGCTTCATAGCACTTCTACTTAAGGGTAAAATAAAGGACATGATAATCTTAGCAAGTTCTCAGCTTTTTACCGTAGCTGCAAATTTAATTAACCTATCAAAGAAGTATTCGCAGGGTTCAGCACTTCCTGTGCTAAAATATATTTAATGTTTTTAGCTTCATCCAATCCTAACTTGCACATGAATTTACGATTCCATGTTGATTTTTTTCAAATACAATTAATGAATTTATAACCAAGTCCTATCGACTAAGTCTGTTCATTTTCAAACAGACTGGCCGAAGTTACGTAAGATAGAATCTGTTCAAGCTTCATAGCACTTCTACTTAAGCGTAAAATAAAGGACATGATAATCGTAGCAACTTCTCAACTTTTTACTGTAGCTGCAAATTTAATTAACCTATCAAAGAAGTTCTCGCAGGGTTCAGCACGGCCTGTACTAAAATGTATTTAATGTTTTTAGCTTCATCCAATCCTAACTTGCACATGATTTTACGGTTCCATGTTAATTTTTTTCATATACAACTAATGAACTTATCACTAAGTCCTATCAACTCAGCACTTTCATTTTCGAACATAACGGCCGAAGTTACGTAAGTTAGAATCTGTTCAAACTTCATAGCATTTCTACTTAAGAGTAAAATAAAGGACATGATACATTTATCAAGTTCTCAACTTTTTACTATAGCTGCAAATTTAATTAACCTATCAAAGAAGTAGTCGCAGTGTTCAGCAGGACCTGTGCTAAAATATATTTAATGTTTTTAGCTTCATCCAATCCTAACTTGCACATGATTTTACGGTTCCATGATAATTTTTTTCATATACAATTAATGAACTTATAACTAAGTCCTATCGACTAAGTCTGTTCATTTTCGAACAGACTGGTCGAAGTTACGTAAGTTAGAACCTGTTCAAGCTTCATAGCACTTCTACTTAAGGGTAAAATAAAGGACATGATACATTTATCAAGTTCTCAACTTTTTACTATAGCTGCAAATTTAATTAACCTCTCAAAGAAGTTCTCGCAGGGTTCAGCACGACCTGTGCTAAAATATATTTAATGTTTTTAGCTTCATCCATTCCTAACTTGCACATAAATTTACGATTCCATGTTGATTTTTTTCTAATACAGTTAATGAATTTATAACCAAGTCCTATCGACTAAGTCTGTTCATTTTCGAACATAACGGCGGAAGTAACGTAAGTTAGAATCTGTTCAAGCTTCATAGCACTACTACTTAAGCGTAAAATAAAGGACATGATAATCTTAGCAACTTCTCAACTTTTTACTATAGCTGCAAATTTAATTAACCTATCAAAGAAGTTCTCGCAGGGTTCAGCACGACCTGTGCTAAAATATATTTAATGTTTTTAGCTTCATCCAATCCTAACTTGCACATGAATTTACGATTCCATGTTGATTTTTTTCAAATACAATTAATGAATTTATAACTAAGTCCAATCGACTAAGTCTGTTCATTTTCGAACAGACTGGCCGAAGTTACGTAAGATAGAACCTGTTCAAGCTTCATAGCAATCCTACTTAAGGGAAAAATAAAGGACATGATACATTTATCAAGTTCTCAACTTTTTACTATAGCTGCAAATTTAATTAACCTATCAAAGAAGTTCTCGCAGGGTTCAGCACTTCCTGTGCTAAAATATATTTAATGTTTTTAGCTTCATCCATTCCTAACTTGCACATAAATTTACGATTCCATGTTGATTTTTTTCAAATACAGTTAATGAATTTATAACCAAGTCCTATCGACTAAGTCTGTTCATTTTCGAACATAACGGCGGAAGTAACGTAAGTTAGAATCTGTTCAAGCTTCATAGCACTTCTACTTAAGCGTAAAATAAAGGACATGATAATCTTAGCAACTTCTCAACTTTTTACTATAGCTGCAAATTTAATTAACCTATCAAAGAAGTTCTCGCAGGGTTCAGCACGACCTGTGCTAAGATACATTTAATGGTTTTAGCTTCATCCAGTCCTAACTTGCACATGAATTTACGGTTCCATGTTAATTTTTTTCAAATACAATTAATGAACTTATCACTAAGTCCTATCGACTAAGTCTGTTCATTTTCGAGCATAATGGTCGGAGTTACGTAAGATAGAATCTTTTCAGGACTGGTAGTATTTCTACTCAAGACTAATATTCAAGATATGATACTTTTAGCAATTTTTCAACTTTTTACTGTAGCTGGAAATGTATATGACCTATCGAACAAGTTGTTACAAGGTTGAGCATGTGATGAGTTACATTACATCAAATGTTTTTTTGTTTTAATTTCTTTACTTACGCTTGACTTGATAGCTAAATAATGATTATTTGGAATATATTCATTGGTCCTATCAACTCGGCACTTTCATTTTCGAACATAACGGCAGAAGTTACGTAAGTTAGAATCTGTTCAACTTCATAGCACTTCTACTTAAGGGTAAAATAAAGGACATAATAATCTTAGCAAGTTCTCAACGTTTTACTATAGCTGCAAATTTAATTAACCTATCAAAGGAGTATTCGCAGTGTTCAGCAGGACCTGTGCTAAAATATATTTAATGTTTTTAGCTTCATCCAATCCTAACTTGTACATGAATTTACGATTCCATGTTGATTTTTTTCAAATACAATTAATGAATTTATAACCAAGTCCTATCGACTAAGTCTGTTCATTTTCAAACAGACTGGCCGAAGTTACGTAAGTTAGAATCTGTTCAAGCTTCATAGCAATCCTACTTAAGGGAAAAATAAAGGACATAATAATCTTAGCAAGTTCTCAACGTTTTACTGTAGCTGCAAATTTAATTAACCTATCAAAGGAGTATTCGCAGGGTTCAGCACTTCCTGTGCTAAAATATATTTAATGTTTTTAGCTTCATCCAATCCTAACTTGCACATGAATTTACGATTCCATGTTGATTTTTTTCAAATACAATTAATGAATTTATAACCAAGTCCTATCGACTAAGTCTGTTCATTTTCAAATAGACTGGCCGAAGTTACGTAAGTTAGAATCTGTTCAAGCTTCATAGCAATCCTACTTAAGGGAAAAATAAAGGACATAATAATCTTAGCAAGTTCTCAACGTTTTACTGTAGCTGCAAATTTAATTAACCTATCAAAGGAGTATTCGCAGGGTTCAGCACTTCCTGTGCTAAAATATATTTAATGTTTTTAGCTTCATCCAATCCTAACTTGCACATGAATTTACGATTCCATGTTGATTTTTTTCAAATACAATTAATGAATTTATAACCAAGTCCTATCGACTAAGTCTGTTCATTTTCAAACAGACTGGCCGAAGTTACGTAAGTTAGAATCTGTTCAAGCTTCATAGCAATCCTACTTAAGGGAAAAATAAAGGACATAATAATCTTAGCAAGTTCTCAACGTTTTACTGTAGCTGCAAATTTAATTAACCTATCAAAGGAGTATTCGCAGGGTTCAGCACTTCCTGTGCTAAAATATATTTAATGTTTTTAGATTCATCCAATCCTAACTTGCACATGAATTTACGATTCAATGTTGATTTTTTTCAAATACAATTAATGAATTTATAACCAAGTCCAATCGACTAAGTCTGTTCATTTTCGAACAGACTGGCCGAAGTTACGTAAGATAGAACCTGTTCAAGCTTCATAGCAATCCTACTTAAGGGAAAAATAAAGGACATAATAATCTTAGCAAGTTCTCAACGTTTTACTGTAGCTGCAAATTTAATTAACCTATCAAAGGAGTATTCGCAGGGTTCAGCACTTCCTGTGCTAAAATATATTTAATGTTTTTAGCTTCATCCAATCCTAACTTGCACATGAATTTACGATTCCATGTTGATTTTTTTCAAATACAATTAATGAATTTATAACCAAGTCCTATCGACTAAGTCTGTTCATTTTCAAACAGACTGGCCGAAGTTACGTAAGTTAGAATCTGTTCAAGCTTCATAGCACTTCTACTTAAGCGTAAAATAAAGGACATGATAATCGTAGCAACTTCTCAACTTTTTACTGTAGCTGCAAATTTAATTAACCTATCAAAGAAGTTCTCGCAGGGTTCAGCACGACCTGTGCTAAAATATATTTAATGTTTTTAGCTTCATCCATTCCTAACTTGCACATAAATTTACGATTCCATGTTGATTTTTTTCAAATACAATTAATGAATTTATAACCAAGTCCTATCGACTAAGTCTGTTCATTTTCGAACATAACGGCGGAAGTAACGTAAGTTAGAATCTGTTCAAGCTTCATAGCACTTCTACTTAAGCGTAAAATAAAGGACATGATAATCTTAGCAACTTCTCAACTTTTTACTGTAGCTGCAAATTTAATTAACCTATCAAAGAAGTTCTCGCAGGGTTCAGCACGACCTGTGCTAAAATATATTTAATGTTTTTAGCTTCATCCAATCCTAACTTGCACATGAATTTACGATTCCATGTTGATTTTTTTCAAATACAATTAATGAATTTATAACTAAGTCCAATCGACTAAGTCTGTTCATTTTCGAACAGACTGGCCGAAGTTACGTAAGATAGAACCTGTTCAAGCTTCATAGCAATCCTACTTAAGGGAAAAATAAAGGACATGATACATTTATCAAGTTCTCAACTTTTTACTATAGCTGCAAATTTAATTAACTTATCAAAGAAGTTCTCGCAGGGTTCAGCACGAGCTATGCTCGTGCTTTAAATGTTTTTAGCTTCATCCTATCCTAACTTGCACATGAATTTACGCTTCCATGTTAATTTTTTTCAAATACAATTAATGAACTTATCACTAAGTCCTATCGACTAAGTCTGTTCATTTTCGAGCATAATGGTCGGAGTTACGTAAGATAGAATCATTTCAGGCTTCGTAGTAATTCTACTCAAGACTAAAATTCAAAACATTATACTTTTAGCAATTTTTCAACTTTTTACTGTAGCTGGAAATGTATATGACCTATCGAACAAGTTGTTGCAAGGTTGAGCATGTGATGAGTTACATTACATCAAATGTTTTTTTGTTTTAATTTCTTTACTTACGCTTGACTTGATAGCTAAATAATGATTATTTTGAATATATTTATTGGTCCTATCAACTCAGCACTTTCATTTTCGAACATAACGGCAGAAATTACGTAAGTTAGAATCTGTTCAACTTCATAGCACTTCTACTTAAGGGTAAAATAAAGGACATAATAATCTTAGCAAGTTCTCAACGTTTTACTGTAGCTGCAAATTTAATTAACCTATCAAAGAAGTACTCGCAGGGTTCAGCACGACCTGTGCTAAAATATATTTAATGTTTTTAGCTTCATCCTATCCTAACTTGCACATGAATTTACGATTCCATGTTGATTTTTTTCAAATACAATTAATGAATTTATAACCAAGTCCTATCGACTAAGTCTGTTCATTTTCGAACATACTGGCCGAAGTAACGTAAGTTAGAATCTGTTCAAGCTTCATAGCACTTCTACTTAAGGGAAAAATAAAGGACATGATACATTTATCAAGTTCTCAACTTTTTACTGTAGCTGCAAATTTAATTAACCTATCAAAGAAGTACTCGCAGTGTTCAGCACGACCTGTGCTAAAATATATTTAATGTTTTTAGCTTCATCCAATCCTAACTTGCACATGATTTTACGGTTCCATGTTAATTTGTTTCATATACAATTAATGAACTTATAACTAAGTCCTATCGACTAAGTCTGTTCATTTTCGAACAGACTGGCCGAAGTTACGTAAGTTAGAACCTGTTCAAGCTTCATAGCACTTCTACTTAAGGGAAAAATAAAGGACATGATACATTTATCAAGTTCTCAACTTTTTACTATAGCTGCAAATTTAATTAACCTCTCAAAGAAGTTCTCGCAGGGTTCAGCACGACCTGTGCTAAAATATATTTAATGTTTTTAGCTTCATCCATTCCTAACTTGCACATGAATTTACGATTCCATGTTGATTTTTTTCAAATACAATTAATGAATTTATAACCAAGTCCTATCGACTAAGTCTGTTCATTTTCGAACATAACGGCGGAAGTAACGTAAGTTAGAACCTGTTCAAGCTTCATAGCACTTCTACTTAAGGGTAAAATAAAGGACACGATAATCTTAGCAACTTCTCAACTTTTTACTGTAGCTGCAAATTTAATTAACCTATCAAAGAAGTTCTCGCAGGGTTCAGCACGACCTGTGCTAAAATATATTTAATGTTTTTAGCTTCATCCAGTCCTAACTTGCACATGAATTTACGGTTCCATGTTAATTTTTTTCAAATACAATTAATGAACTTATCACTAAATCCTATCGACTAAGTCTGTTCATTTTCGAGCATAATGGTCGGAGTTACGTAAGATAGAATCTTTTCAGGACTGGTAGTATTTCTACTCAAGACTAATATTCAAGATATGATACTGTTAGCAATTTTTCAACTTTTTACTGTAGCTGGAAATGTATATGACCTATCGAACAAGTTGTTACAAGGTTGAGCATGTGATGAGTTACATTACATCAAATGTTTTTTTGTTTTAATTTCTTTACTTCCGCTTGACTTGATAGCTAAATAATGATTATTTGGAATATATTCATTGGTCCTATCAACTCGGCACTTTCATTTTCGAACATAACGGCAGAAGTTACGTAAGTTAGAATCTGTTCAACTTCATAGCACTTCTACTTAAGGGTAAAATAAAGGACATAATAACCTTAGCAAGTTCTCAACGTTTTACTGTAGCTGCAAATTTAATTAACCTATCAAAGAAGTACTCGCAGGGTTCAGCACGACCTGTGCTAAAATATATTTCATGTTTTTAGCTTCATCAAATCCTAACTTTTACATGAATTTAAGGTTCCATGTTGATTTTTTTCAAATACAATTAATGAACTGATCACTAAGTCCTATCGACTAAGTCTGTTCATTTTCGAACATACTGGCCGAAGTTACGTAAGTTAGAATCTGTTCAAGCTTCATAGCACTTCTACTTAAGGGTAAAATAAAGGACATGATAATCTTAGCAACTTCTCAAATTTTTACTGTAGCTGCAAATTTAGTTAACCTATCAAAGAAGTTCTCGCAGGGTTCAGCACGACCTGTGCTAAAATATATTTAATGTTTTTAGCTTCATCCAATCCTAACTTGCACATGAATTTACGATTCCATGTTGATTTTTTTCAAATACAATTAATGAATTTATAACCAAGTCCTATCGACTAAGTCTGTTCATTTTCGAACATAACGGCGGAAGTAACGTAAGTTAGAATCTGTTCAAACTTCATAGCACTTCTACTTAAGGGTAAAATAAAGGACATGATAATCTTAGCAACTTCTCAAATTTTTACTGTAGCTGCAAATTTAGTTAACCTATCAAAGAAGTTCTCGCAGGGTTCAGCACGACCTGTGCTAAAATATATTTAATGTTTTTAGCTTCATCCAATCCTAACTTGCACATGAATTTACGATTCCATGTTGATTTTTTTCAAATACAATTAATGAATTTATAACCAAGTCCTATCGACTAAGTCTGTTCATTTTCGAACATAACGGCAGAAGTAACGTAAGTTAGAATCTGTTCAAGCTTCATAGCACTTCTACTTAAGGGTAAAATAAAGGACATGATAATCTTAGCAACTTCTCAAATTTTTACTGTAGCTGCAAATTTAGTTAACCTATCAAAGAAGTTCTCGCAGGGTTCAGCACGACCTGTGCTAAAATATATTTAATGTTTTTAGCTTCATCCAATCCTAACTTGCACATGAATTTACGATTCCATGTTGATTTTTTTCAAATACAATTAATGAATTTATAACCAAGTCCTATCGACTAAGTCTGTTCATTTTCGAACATAACGGCAGAAGTAACGTAAGTTAGAATCTGTTCAAGCTTCATAGCACTTCTACTTAAGGGAAAAATAAAGGTCATGATAATCTTAGCAACTTCTCAACTTTTTACTGTAGCTGCAAATTTAATTAACCTATCAAAGAAGTACTCGCAGTGTTCAGCACTACCTGTGCTAAAATATATTTAATGTTTTTAGCTTCATCCAATCCTAACTTGCACATGAATTTACGATTCCATGTTGATTTTTTTCAAATACAATTAATGAATTTATAACCAAGTCCTATCGACTAAGTCTGTTCATTTTCGAACATAACGGCGGAAGTAACGTAAGTTAGAATCTGTTCAAACTTCATAGCACTTCTACTTAAGGGTAAAATAAAGGACATGATAATCTTAGCAACTTCTCAAATTTTTACTGTAGCTGCAAATTTAGTTAACCTATCAAAGAAGTTCTCGCAGGGTTCAGCACGACCTGTGCTAAAATATATTTAATGTTTTTAGCTTCATCCAATCCTAACTTGCACATGAATTTACGATTCCATGTTGATTTTTTTCAAATACAATTAATGAATTTATAACCAAGTCCTATCGACTAAGTCTGTTCATTTTCGAACATACTGGCCGAAGTAACGTAAGTTAGAATCTGTTCAAGCTTCATAGCACTACTACTTAAGGGAAAAATAAAGGACATGATAATCTTAGCAACTTCTCAAATTTTTACTGTAGCTGCAAATTTAGTTAACCTATCAAAGAAGTTCTCGCAGGGTTCAGCACGACCTGTGCTAAAATATATTTAATGTTTTTAGCTTCATCCAATCCTAACTTGCACATGAATTTACGATTCCATGTTGATTTTTTTCAAATACAATTAATGAATTTATAACCAAGTCCTATCGACTAAGTCTGTTCATTTTCGAACATAACGGCGGAAGTAACGTAAGTTAGAATCTGTTCAAACTTCATAGCACATCTACTTAAGGGTAAAATAAAGGACATGATAATCTTAGCAACTTCTCAAATTTTTACTGTAGCTGCAAATTTAGTTAACCTATCAAAGAAGTACTCGCAGGGTTCAGCACGACCTGTGCTAAAATATATTTAATGTTTTTAGTTTAATCCTATCCTAACTTGCACATGAATTTACGATTCCATGTTGATTTTTTTCAAATACAATTAATGAATTTATAACCAAGTCCTATCGACTAAGTCTGTTCATTTTCGAACATACTGGCCGAAGTAACGTAAGTTAGAATCTGTTCAAGCTTCATAGCACTACTACTTAAGGGAAAAATAAAGGACATGATAATCTTAGCAACTTCTCAAATTTTTACTGTAGCTGCAAATTTAGTTAACCTATCAAAGAAGTTCTCGCAGGGTTCAGCACGACCTGTGCTAAAATATATTTAATGTTTTTAGCTTCATCCAATCCTAACTTGCACATGAATTTACGATTCCATGTTGATTTTTTTCAAATACAATTAATGAATTTATAACCAAGTCCTATCGACTAAGTCTGTTCATTTTCGAACATAACGGCGGAAGTAACGTAAGTTAGAATCTGTTCAAACTTCATAGCACTTCTACTTAAGGGTAAAATAAAGGACATGATAATCTTAGCAACTTCTCAAATTTTTACTGTAGCTGCAAATTTAGTTAACCTATCAAAGAAGTTCTCGCAGGGTTCAGCACGACCTGTGCTAAAATATATTTAATGTTTTTAGCTTCATCCAATCCTAACTTGCACATGAATTTACGATTCCATGTTGATTTTTTTCAAATACAATTAATGAATTTATAACCAAGTCCTATCGACTAAGTCTGTTCATTTTCGAACATAACGGCAGAAGTAACGTAAGTTAGAATCTGTTCAAGCTTCATAGCACTTCTACTTAAGGGAAAAATAAAGGACATGATAATCTTAGCAACTTCTCAAATTTTTACTGTAGCTGCAAATTTAGTTAACCTATCAAAGAAGTTCTCGCAGGGTTCAGCACGACCTGTGCTAAAATATATTTAATGTTTTTAGCTTCATCCAATCCTAACTTGCACATGAATTTACGATTCCATGTTGATTTTTTTCAAATACAATTAATGAATTTATAACTAAGTCCTATCGACTAAGTCTGTTCATTTTCGAACATACTGGCCGAAGTAACGTAAGTTAGAATCTGTTCAAACTTCATAGCACTTCTACTTAAGGGTAAAATAAAGGACATGATAATCTTAGCAAGTTCTCAACGTTTTACTGTAGCTGCAAATTTAATTAACCTATCAAAGAAGTACTCGCAGGGTTCAGCACGACCTGTGCTAAAATATATTTAATGTTTTTAGTTTAATCCTATCCTAACTTGCACATGCATTTACGATTCCATGTTGATTTTTTTCAAATACAATTAATGAATTTATAACCAAGTCCTATCGACTAAGTCTGTTCATTTTCGAACATAACGGCGGAAGTAACGTAAGTTAGAATCTGTTCAAACTTCATAGCACTTCTACTTAAGGGTAAAATAAAGGACATGATAATCTTAGCAACTTCTCAAATTTTTACTGTAGCTGCAAATTTAGTTAACCTATCAAAGAAGTTCTCGCAGGGTTCAGCACGACCTGTGCTAAAATATATTTAATGTTTTTAGCTTCATCCAATCCTAACTTGCACATGAATTTACGATTCCATGTTGATTTTTTTCAAATACAATTAATGAATTTATAACCAAGTCCTATCGACTAAGTCTGTTCATTTTCGAACATAACGGCAGAAGTAACGTAAGTTAGAATCTGTTCAAGCTTCATAGCAATTCTACTTAAGGGAAAAATAAAGGACATGATAATCTTAGCAACTTCTCAACTTTTTACTGTAGCTGCAAATTTAATTAACCTATCAAAGAAGTACTCGCAGTGTTCAGCACTACCTGTGCTAAAATATATTTAATGTTTTTAGCTTCATCCAATCCTAACTTGCACATGAATTTACGATTCCATGTTGATTTTTTTCAAATACAATTAATGAATTTATAACCAAGTCCTATCGACTAAGTCTGTTCATTTTCGAACATAACGGCGGAAGTAACGTAAGTTAGAATCTGTTCAAGCTTCATAGCACTTCTACTTAAGGGTAAAATAAAGGACATGATAATCTTAGCAACTTCTCAAATTTTTACTGTAGCTGCAAATTTAGTTAACCTATCAAAGAAGTACTCGCAGAGTTCAGCACGACCTGTGCTAAAATATATTTAATGTTTTTAGTTTAATCCTATCCTAACTTGCACATGAATTTACGATTCCATGTTGATTTTTTTCAAATACAATTAATGAATTTATAACCAAGTCCTATCGACTAAGTCTGTTCATTTTCGAACATACTGGCCGAAGTAACGTAAGTTAGAATCTGTTCAAGCTTCATAGCACTACTACTTAAGGGAAAAATAAAGGACATGATACATTTATCAAGTTCTCAACTTTTCACTGTAGCTGCAAATTTAATTAACCTATCAAAGAAGCTCTCGCAGGGTTCAGCACGAGCTGTGTTATAATATATTTCATGTTTTTAGCTTCATCAAATCCTAACTTTCACATGAATTTAAGGTTCCATGTTGATTTTTTTCAAATACAATTAATGAATTTATAACCAAGTCCTATCGACTAAGTCTGTTCATTTTCGAACATAACGGCGGAAGTAACGTAAGTTAGAATCTGTTCAAACTTCATAGCACTTCTACTTAAGGGTAAAATAAAGGACATGATAATCTTAGCAACTTCTCAAATTTTTACTGTAGCTGCAAATTTAGTTAACCTATCAAAGAAGTTCTCGCAGGGTTCAGCACGACCTGTGCTAAAATATATTTAATGTTTTTAGCTTCATCCAATCCTAACTTGCACATGAATTTACGATTCCATGTTGATTTTTTTCAAATACAATTAATGAATTTATAACCAAGTCCTATCGACTAAGTCTGTTCATTTTCGAACATAACGGCAGAAGTAACGTAAGTTAGAATCTGTTCAAGCTTCATAGCACTTCTACTTAAGGGAAAAATAAAGGACATGATAATCTTAGCAACTTCTCAACTTTTTACTGTAGCTGCAAATTTAATTAACCTATCAAAGAAGTACTCGCAGTGTTCAGCACTACCTGTGCTAAAATATATTTAATGTTTTTAGCTTCATCCAATCCTAACTTGCACATGAATTTACGATTCCATGTTGATTTTTTTCAAATACAATTAATGAATTTATAACCAAGTCCTATCGACTAAGTCTGTTCATTTTCGAACATAACGGCAGAAGTAACGTAAGTTAGAATCTGTTCAAGCTTCATAGCACTTCTACTTAAGGGAAAAATAAAGGACATGATAATCTTAGCAACTTCTCAACTTTTTACTGTAGCTGCAAATTTAATTAACCTATCAAAGAAGTACTCGCAGTGTTCAGCACTACCTGTGCTAAAATATATTTAATGTTTTTAGCTTCATCCAATCCTAACTTGCACATGAATTTACGATTCCATGTTGATTTTTTTCAAATACAATTAATGAATTTATAACCAAGTCCTATCGACTAAGTCTGTTCATTTTCGAACATAACGGCGGAAGTAACGTAAGTTAGAATCTGTTCAAACTTCATAGCACTTCTACTTAAGGGTAAAATAAAGGACATGATAATCTTAGCAACTTCTCAAATTTTTACTGTAGCTGCAAATTTAGTTAACCTATCAAAGAAGTTCTCGCAGGGTTCAGCACGACCTGTGCTAAAATATATTTAATGTTTTTAGCTTCATCCAATCCTAACTTGCACATGAATTTACGATTCCATGTTGATTTTTTTCAAATACAATAAATGAATTTATAACTAAGTCCTATCGACCAAGTCTGTTCATTTTCGAACATACTGGCCGAAGTAACGTAAGTTAGAATCTGTTCAAACTTCATAGCACTTCTACTTAAGGGTAAAATAAAGGACATGATAATCTTAGCAAGTTCTCAACGTTTTACTGTAGCTGCAAATTTAATTAACCTATCAAAGAAGTACTCGCAGGGTTCAGCACGACCTGTGCTAAAATATATTTAATGTTTTTAGTTTAATCCTATCCTAACTTGCACATGAATTTACGATTCCATGTTGATTTTTTTCAAATACAATTAATGAATTTATAACCAAGTCCTATCGACTAGGTCTGTTCATTTTCGAACATAACGGCGGAAGTAACGTAAGTTAGAATCTGTTCAAACTTCATAGCACTTCTACTTAAGGGTAAAATAAAGGACATGATAATCTTAGCAACTTCTCAAATTTTTACTGTAGCTGCAAATTTAGTTAACCTATCAAAGAAGTTCTCGCAGGGTTCAGCACGACCTGTGCTAAAATATATTTAATGTTTTTAGCTTCATCCAATCCTAACTTGCACATGAATTTACGATTCCATGTTGATTTTTTTCAAATACAATTAATGAATTTATAACCAAGTCCTATCGACTAAGTCTGTTCATTTTCGAACATAACGGCAGAAGTAACGTAAGTTAGAATCTGTTCAAGCTTCATAGCACTTCTACTTAAGGGAAAAATAAAGGACATGATAATCTTAGCAACTTCTCAACTTTTTACTGTAGCTGCAAATTTAATTAACCTATCAAAGAAGTACTCGCAGTGTTCAGCACTACCTGTGCTAAAATATATTTAATGTTTTTAGCTTCATCCAATCCTAACTTGCACATGAATTTACGATTCCATGTTGATTTTTTTCAAATACAATTAATGAATTTATAACCAAGTCCTATCGACTAAGTCTGTTCATTTTCGAACATAACGGCGGAAGTAACGTAAGTTAGAATCTGTTCAAACTTCATAGCACTTCTACTTAAGGGTAAAATAAAGGACATGATAATCTTAGCAACTTCTCAAATTTTTACTGTAGCTGCAAATTTAGTTAACCTATCAAAGAAGTTCTCGCAGGGTTCAGCACGACCTGTGCTAAAATATATTTAATGTTTTTAGCTTCATCCAATCCTAACTTGCACATGAATTTACGATTCCATGTTGATTTTTTTCAAATACAATTAATGAATTTATAACCAAGTCCTATCGACTAAGTCTGTTCATTTTCGAACATACTGGCCGAAGTAACGTAAGTTAGAATCTGTTCAAGCTTCATAGCACTACTACTTAAGGGAAAAATAAAGGACATGATAATCTTAGCAACTTCTCAAATTTTTACTGTAGCTGCAAATTTAATTAACCTATCAAAGAAGTACTCGCAGGGTTCAGCACGACCTGTGCTAAAATATATTTAATGTTTTTAGTTTAATCCTATCCTAACTTGCACATGAATTTACGATTCCATGTTGATTTTTTTCAAATACAATTAATGAATTTATAACCAAGTCCTATCGACTAAGTCTGTTCATTTTCGAACATACTGGCCGAAGTAACGTAAGTTAGAATCTGTTCAAGCTTCATAGCACTTCTACTTAAGGGAAAAATAAAGGACATGATAATCTTAGCAACTTCTCAACTTTTTACTGTAGCTGCAAATTTAATTAACCTATCAAAGAAGTACTCGCAGGGTTCAGCACGACCTGTGCTAAAATATATTTAATGTTTTTAGTTTAATCCTATCCTAACTTGCACATGAATTTACGATTCCATGTTGATTTTTTTCAAATACAATTAATGAATTTATAACCAAGTCCTATCGACTAAGTCTGTTCATTTTCGAACATACTGGCCGAAGTAACGTAAGTTAGAATCTGTTCAAGCTTCATAGCACTACTACTTAAGGGAAAAATAAAGGACATGATAATCTTAGCAACTTCTCAAATTTTTACTGTAGCTGCAAATTTAGTTAACCTATCAAAGAAGTTCTCGCAGGGTTCAGCACGACCTGTGCTAAAATATATTTAATGTTTTTAGCTTCATCCAATCCTAACTTGCACATGAATTTACGATTCCATGTTGATTTTTTTCAAATACAATTAATGAATTTATAACCAAGTCCTATCGACTAAGTCTGTTCATTTTCGAACATAACGGCGGAAGTAACGTAAGTTAGAATCTGTTCAAACTTCATAGCACTTCTACTTAAGGGTAAAATAAAGGACATGATAATCTTAGCAACTTCTCAAATTTTTACTGTAGCTGCAAATTTAGTTAACCTATCAAAGAAGTTCTCGCAGGGTTCAGCACGACCTGTGCTAAAATATATTTAATGTTTTTAGCTTCATCCAATCCTAACTTGCACATGAATTTACGATTCCATGTTGATTTTTTTCAAATACAATTAATGAATTTATAACCAAGTCCTATCGACTAGGTCTGTTCATTTTCGAACATAACGGCGGAAGTAACGTAAGTTAGAATCTGTTCAAACTTCATAGCACTTCTACTTAAGGGTAAAATAAAGGACATGATAATCTTAGCAACTTCTCAAATTTTTACTGTAGCTGCAAATTTAGTTAACCTATCAAAGAAGTTCTCGCAGGGTTCAGCACGACCTGTGCTAAAATATATTTAATGTTTTTAGCTTCATCCAATCCTAACTTGCACATGAATTTACGATTCCATGTTGATTTTTTTCAAATACAATTAATGAATTTATAACCAAGTCCTATCGACTAAGTCTGTTCATTTTCGAACATAACGGCAGAAGTAACGTAAGTTAGAATCTGTTCAAGCTTCATAGCACTTCTACTTAAGGGAAAAATAAAGGACATGATAATCTTAGCAACTTCTCAACTTTTTACTGTAGCTGCAAATTTAATTAACCTATCAAAGAAGTACTCGCAGTGTTCAGCACTACCTGTGCTAAAATATATTTAATGTTTTTAGCTTCATCCAATCCTAACTTGCACATGAATTTACGATTCCATGTTGATTTTTTTCAAATACAATTAATGAATTTATAACCAAGTCCTATCGACTAAGTCTGTTCATTTTCGAACATAACGGCGGAAGTAACGTAAGTTAGAATCTGTTCAAACTTCATAGCACTTCTACTTAAGGGTAAAATAAAGGACATGATAATCTTAGCAACTTCTCAAATTTTTACTGTAGCTGCAAATTTAGTTAACCTATCAAAGAAGTACTCGCAGGGTTCAGCACGACCTGTGCTAAAATATATTTAATGTTTTTAGTTTAATCCTATCCTAACTTGCACATGAATTTACGATTCCATGTTGATTTTTTTCAAATACAATTAATGAATTTATAACCAAGTCCTATCGACTAAGTCTGTTCATTTTCGAACATACTGGCCGAAGTAACGTAAGTTAGAATCTGTTCAAGCTTCATAGCACTACTACTTAAGGGAAAAATAAAGGACATGATAATCTTAGCAACTTCTCAAATTTTTACTGTAGCTGCAAATTTAGTTAACCTATCAAAGAAGTTCTCGCAGGGTTCAGCACGACCTGTGCTAAAATATATTTAATGTTTTTAGCTTCATCCAATCCTAACTTGCACATGAATTTACGATTCCATGTTGATTTTTTTCAAATACAATTAATGAATTTATAACCAAGTCCTATCGACTAAGTCTGTTCATTTTCGAACATAACGGCGGAAGTAACGTAAGTTAGAATCTGTTCAAACTTCATAGCACTTCTACTTAAGGGTAAAATAAAGGACATGATAATCTTAGCAACTTCTCAAATTTTTACTGTAGCTGCAAATTTAGTTAACCTATCAAAGAAGTTCTCGCAGGGTTCAGCACGACCTGTGCTAAAATATATTTAATGTTTTTAGCTTCATCCAATCCTAACTTGCACATGAATTTACGATTCCATGTTGATTTTTTTCAAATACAATTAATGAATTTATAACCAAGTCCTATCGACTAAGTCTGTTCATTTTCGAACATAACGGCAGAAGTAACGTAAGTTAGAATCTGTTCAAGCTTCATAGCACTTCTACTTAAGGGAAAAATAAAGGACATGATAATCTTAGCAACTTCTCAAATTTTTACTGTAGCTGCAAATTTAGTTAACCTATCAAAGAAGTTCTCGCAGGGTTCAGCACGACCTGTGCTAAAATATATTTAATGTTTTTAGCTTCATCCAATCCTAACTTGCACATGAATTTACGATTCCATGTTGATTTTTTTCAAATACAATTAATGAATTTATAACTAAGTCCTATCGACTAAGTCTGTTCATTTTCGAACATACTGGCCGAAGTAACGTAAGTTAGAATCTGTTCAAACTTCATAGCACTTCTACTTAAGGGTAAAATAAAGGACATGATAATCTTAGCAAGTTCTCAACGTTTTACTGTAGCTGCAAATTTAATTAACCTATCAAAGAAGTACTCGCAGGGTTCAGCACGACCTGTGCTAAAATATATTTAATGTTTTTAGTTTAATCCTATCCTAACTTGCACATGAATTTACGATTCCATGTTGATTTTTTTCAAATACAATTAATGAATTTATAACCAAGTCCTATCGACTAAGTCTGTTCATTTTCGAACATAACGGCGGAAGTAACGTAAGTTAGAATCTGTTCAAACTTCATAGCACTTCTACTTAAGGGTAAAATAAAGGACATGATAATCTTAGCAACTTCTCAAATTTTTACGGTAGCTGCAAATTTAGTTAACCTATCAAAGAAGTTCTCGCAGGGTTCAGCACGACCTGTGCTAAAATATATTTAATGTTTTTAGCTTCATCCAATCCTAACTTGCACATGAATTTACGATTCCATGTTGATTTTTTTCAAATACAATTAATGAATTTATAACCAAGTCCTATCGACTAAGTCTGTTCATTTTCGAACATAACGGCAGAAGTAACGTAAGTTAGAATCTGTTCAAGCTTCATAGCACTTCTACTTAAGGGAAAAATAAAGGACATGATAATCTTAGCAACTTCTCAACTTTTTACTATAGCTGCAAATTTAATTAACCTATCAAAGAAGTACTCGCAGTGTTCAGCACTACCTGTGCTAAAATATATTTAATGTTTTTAGCTTCATCCAATCCTAACTTGCACATGAATTTACGATTCCATGTTGATTTTTTTCAAATACAATTAATGAATTTATAACCAAGTCCTATCGACTAAGTCTGTTCATTTTCGAACATAACGGCGGAAGTAACGTAAGTTAGAATCTGTTCAAGCTTCATAGCACTTCTACTTAAGGGAAAAATAAAGGACATGATAATCTTAGCAACTTCTCAACTTTTTACTGTAGCTGCAAATTTAATTAACCTATCAAAGAAGTACTCGCAGTGTTCAGCACTACCTGTGCTAAAATATATTTAATGTTTTTAGCTTCATCCAATCCTAACTTGCACATGAATTTACGATTCCATGTTGATTTTTTTCAAATACAATTAATGAATTTATAACCAAGTCCTATCGACTAAGTCTGTTCATTTTCGAACATAACGGCGGAAGTAACGTAAGTTAGAATCTGTTCAAACTTCATAGCACTTCTACTTAAGGGTAAAATAAAGGACATGATAATCTTAGCAACTTCTCAAATTTTTACTGTAGCTGCAAATTTAGTTAACCTATCAAAGAAGTACTCGCAGGGTTCAGCACGACCTGTGCTAAAATATATTTAATGTTTTTAGTTTAATCCTATCCTAACTTGCACATGAATTTACAATTCCATGTTGATTTTTTTCAAATACAATTAATGAATTTATAACCAAGTCCTATCGACTAAGTCTGTTCATTTTCGAACATACTGGCCGAAGTAACGTAAGTTAGAATCTGTTCATGCTTCATAGCACTACTACTTAAGGGAAAAATAAAGGACATGATAATCTTAGCAACTTCTCAAATTTTTACTGTAGCTGCAAATTTAGTTAACCTATCAAAGAAGTTCTCGCAGGGTTCAGCACGACCTGTGCTAAAATATATTTAATGTTTTTAGCTTCATCCAATCCTAACTTGCACATGAATTTACGATTCCATGTTGATTTTTTTCAAATACAATTAATGAATTTATAACTAAGTCCTATCGACTAAGTCTGTTCATTTTCGAACATACTGGCCGAAGTAACGTAAGTTAGAATCTGTTCAAGCTTCATAGCACTACTACTTAAGGGAAAAATAAAGGACATGATACATTTATCAAGTTCTCAACTTTTCACTGTAGCTGCAAATTTAATTAACCTATCAAAGAAGCTCTCGCAGGGTTCAGCACGAGCTGTGTTATAATATATTTCATGTTTTTAGCTTCATCAAATCCTAACTTTCACATGAATTTAAGGTTCCATGTTGATTTTTTTCAAATACAATTAATGAATTTATAACCAAGTCCTATCGACTAAGTCTGTTCATTTTCGAACATAACGGCGGAAGTAACGTAAGTTAGAATCTGTTCAAACTTCATAGCACTTCTACTTAAGGGTAAAATAAAGGACATGATAATCTTAGAAACTTCTCAAATTTTTACTGTAGCTGCAAATTTAGTTAACCTATCAAAGAAGTTCTCGCAAGGTTCAGCACGACCTGTGCTAAAATATATTTAATGTTTTTAGCTTCATCCAATCCTAACTTGCACATGAATTTACGATTCCATGTTGATTTTTTTCAAATACAATTAATGAATTTATAACCAAGTCCTATCGACTAAGTCTGTTCATTTTCGAACAGACTGGCCGAAGTTACGTAAGTTAGAATCTGTTCAAGCTTCATAGCACTTCTACTTAAGGGAAAAATAAAGGACATGATACATTTATCAAGTTCTCAACTTTTTACTATAGCTGCAAATTTAATTAACCTCTCAAAGAAGTTCTCGCAGGGTTCAGCACGACCTGTGCTAAAATATATTTAATGTTTTTAGCTTCATCCATTCCTAACTTGCACATAAATTTACGATTCCATGTTGATTTTTTTCAAATACAATTAATGAATTTATAACCAAGTCCTATCGACTAAGTCTGTTCATTTTCGAACATAACGGCGGAAGTAACGTAAGTTAGAATCTGTTCAAGCTTCATAGCACTTCTACTTAAGCGTAAAATAAAGGACATGATAATCTTAGCAACTTCTCAACTTTTTACTGTAGCTGCAAATTTAATTAACCTATCAAAGAAGTTCTCGCAGGGTTCAGCACGACCTGTGCTAAAATATATTTAATGTTTTTAGCTTCATCCAATCCTAACTTGCACATGAATTTACGATTCCATGTTGATTTTTTTCAAATACAATTAATGAATTTATAACTAAGTCCAATCGACTAAGTCTGTTCATTTTCGAACAGACTGGCCGAAGTTACGTAAGATAGAACCTGTTCAAGCTTCATAGCAATCCTACTTAAGGGTAAAATAAAGGACATGATAATCTTAGCAACTTCTCAACTTTTTACTGTAGCTGCAAATTTAATTAACCTATCAAAGAAGTACTCGCAGTGTTCAGCACGACCTGTGCTAAAATATATTTAATGTTTTTAGCTTCATCCAATCCTAACTTGCACATGATTTTACGGTTCCATGTTAATTTGTTTCATATACAATTAATGAACTTATAACTAAGTCCTATCGACTAAGTCTGTTCATTTTCGAACAGACTGGCCGAAGTTACGTAAGTTAGAACCTGTTCAAGCTTCATAGCAATCCTACTTAAGGGAAAAATAAAGGACATGATACATTTATCAAGTTCTCAACTTTTTACTATAGCTGCAAATTTAATTAACCTATCAAAGAAGTTCTCGCAGGGTTCAGCACGAGCTATGCTCGTGCTTTTAATGTTTTTAGCTTCATCCTATCCTAACTTGCACATGAATTTACGCTTCCATGTTAATTTTTTTCAAATACAATTAATGAACTTATCACTAAGTCCTATCGACTAAGTCTGTTCATTTTCGAGCATAATGGTCGGAGTTACGTAAGATAGAATAATTTCAGGCTTCGTAGTAATTCTACTCAAGACTAAAATGCAAAACATTATACTTTTAGCAATTTTTCAACTTTTTACTGTAGCTGGAAATGTATATGACCTATCGAACAAGTTGTTGCAAGGTTGAGCATGTGATGAGTTACATTACATCAAATGTTTTTTTGTTTTAATTTCTTTACTTACGCTTGACTTGATAGCTAAATAATGATTATTTTGAATATATTTATTGGTCCTATCAACTCAGCACTTTCAATTTCGAACATAACGACGGAAGTTACGTAAGTTAGAATCTGTTCAAGCTTCATAGCACTTCTACTTAAGGGTAAAATAAAAGACATGATAATCTTAGCAATTTCTCAACTATTTACTGTAGCTGCAAATTTAATTAACCTATCAAAGAAGCTCTCGCAGGGTTCAGCACGAGCTGTGTTATAATATATTTCATGTTTTTAGCTTCATCAAATCCTAACTTTCACATGAATTTAAGGTTCCATGTTGATTTTTTTCAAATACAATTAATGAACTTATCACTAAGTCCTATCGACTAAGTCTGTTCATTTTCGAACATAACGGCGGAAGTTACGTAAGTTAGAATCTGTTCAAGCTTCATAGCACTTCTACTTAAGGGAAAAATAAAGGACATGATACATTTATCAAGTTCTCAACTTTTCACTGTAGCTGCAAATTTAATTAACCTATCAAAGAAGTTCCCGCCGGGTTCGGCACAAGCTGTGCTAAGATACATTTAATGGTTTTAGCTTCATCCAGTCCTAACTTGCACATGAATTTACGGTTCCATGTTAATTTTTTTCAAATACAATTAATGAACTTATCACTAAGTCCTATCGACTAAGTCTGTTCATTTTCGAGCATAATGGTCGGAGTTACGTAAGATAGAATCTTTTCAGGACTGGTAGTATTTCTACTCAAGACTAATATTCAAGACATGATACATTTATCAAGTTCTCAACTTTTTACTGTAGCTGCAAATTTAATTAACCTATCAAAGAAGTACTCGCAGTGTTCAGCAGGACCTGTGCTAAAATATATTTAATGTTTTTAGCTTCATCCAATCCTAACTTGGACATGATTTTACGGTTCCATGTTAATTTTTTTCATATACAATTAATGAACTTATAACTAAGTCCTATCGACTAAGTCTGTTCATTTTCGAACAGACTGGCCGAAGTTACGTAAGTTAGAACCTGTTCAAGCTTCATAGCACTTCTACTTAAGGGAAACATAAAGGACATGATACATTTATCAAGTTCTCAACTTTTTACTATAGCTGCAAATTTAATTAACCTCTCAAAGAAGTTCTCGCAGGGTTCAGCACGACCTGTGCTAAAATATATTTAATGTTTTTAGCTTCATCCATTCCTAACTTGCACATAAATTTACGATTCCATGTTGATTTTTTTCAAATACAATTAATGAATTTATAACCAAGTCCTATCGACTAAGTCTGTTCATTTTCGAACATAACGGCGGAAGTAACGTAAGTTAGAATCTGTTCAAGCTTCATAGCACTTCTACTTAAGCGTAAAATAAAGGACATGATAATCTTAGCAACTTCTCAACTTTTTACTGTAGCTGCAAATTTAATTAACCTATCAAAGAAGTTCTCGCAGGGTTCAGCACGACCTGTGCTAAAATATATTTAATGTTTTTAGCTTCATCCAATCCTAACTTGCACATGAATTTACGATTCCATGTTGATTTTTTTCAAATACAATTAATGAATTTATAACTAAGTCCAATCGACTAAGTCTGTTCATTTTCGAACAGACTGGCCGAAGTTACGTAAGATAGAATCTTTTCAGGACTGGTAGTATTTCTACTCAAGACTAATATTCAAGATATGATACTTTTAGCAATTTTTCAACTTTTTACTGTAGCTGGAAATGTATATGACCTATCGAACAAGTTGTTACAAGGTTGAGCATGTGATGAGTTACATTACATCAAATGTTTTTTTGTTTTAATTTCTTTACTTCCGCTTGACTTGATAGCTAAATAATGATTATTTGGAATATATTCATTGGTCCTATCAACTCGGCACTTTCATTTTCGAACATAACGGCAGAAGTTACGTAAGTTAGAATCTGTTCAACTTCATAGCACTTCTACTTAAGGGTAAAATAAAGGACATAATAACCTTAGCAAGTTCTCAACGTTTTACTGTAGCTGCAAATTTAATTAACCTATCAAAGAAGTACTCGCAGGGTTCAGCACGACCTGTGCTAAAATATATTTAATGTTTTTAGTTTAATCCTATCCTAACTTGCACATGAATTTACGATTCCATGTTGATTTTTTTCAAATACAATTAATGAATTTATAACCAAGTCCTATCGACTAAGTCTGTTCATTTTCGAACATAACGGCGGAAGTAACGTAAGTTAGAATCTGTTCAAGCTTCATAGCACTTCTACTTAAGGGAAAAATAAAGGACATGATACATTTATCAAGTTCTCAACTTTTTACTGTAGCTGCAAATTTAATTAACCTATCAAAAAAGTACTCGCAGTGTTCAGCAAGACCTGTGCTAAAATATATTTAATGTTTTTAGCTTCATCCAATCCTAACTTGCACATGAATTTACGATTCCATGTTGATTTTTTTCAAATACAATTAATGAATTTATAACCAAGTCCTATCGACTAAGTCTGTTCATTTTCGAACATAACGGCGGAAGTAACGTAAGTTAGAACCTGTTCAAGCTTCATAGCACTTCTACTTAAGGGTAAAATAAAGGACATGATAATCTTAGCAACTTCTCAACTTTTTACTGTAGCTGCAAATTTAATTAACCTATCAAAGAAGTTCTCGCAGGGTTCAGCACGACCTGTGCTAAAATATATTTAATGTTTTTAGCTTCATCCAATCCTAACTTGCACATGAATTTACGATTCCATGTTGATTTTTTTCAAATACAATTAATGAATTTATAACTAGGTCCTATCGACTAAGTCTGTTCATTTTCGAACATACTGGCCGAAGTAACGTAAGTTAGAATCTGTTCAAGCTTCATAGCACTACTACTTAAGGGAAAAATAAAGGACATGATACATTTATCAAGTTCTCAACTTTTCACTGTAGCTGCAAATTTAATTAACCTATCAAAGAAGCTCTCGCAGGGTTCAGCACGAGCTGTGTTATAATATATTTGATGTTTTTAGCTTCATCAAATCCTAACTTTCACATGAATTTAAGGTTCCATGTTGATTTTTTTCAAATACAATTAATGAACTTATCACTAAGTCCTATCGACTAAGTCTGTTCATTTTCGAACATAACGGCGGAAGTTACGTAAGTTAGAATCTGTTCAAGCTTCATAGCACTTCTACTTAAGGGTAAAATAAAAAACATGATAATCTTAGCAAGTTCTCAACTTTTTACTGTAGCTGCAAATTTAATTAACCTATCAAAGAAGTACTCGCAGGGTTCAGCACTTCCTGTGCTAAAATATATTTAATGTTTTTTGCTTCATCCAATCCTAACTTGCACATGATTTTACGGTTCCATGTTAATTTTTTTCATATACAATTAATGAACTTATAACTAAGTCCTATCGACTAAGTCTGTTCATTTTCGAACAGACTGGCCGAAGTTACGTAAGTTAGAACCGGTTCAAGCTTCATAGCATTTCTACTTAAGGGAAAAATAAAGGACATGATACATTTATCAAGTTCTCAACTTTTTAATATAGCTGCAAATTTAATTAACCTCTCAAAGAAGTTCTCGCAGGGTTCAGCACGACCTGTGCTAAAATATATTTAATGTTTTTAGCTTCATCCATTCCTAACTTGCACATGAATTTACGATTCCATGTTGATTTTTTTCAAATACAATTAATGAATTTATAACCAAGTCCTATCGACTAAGTCCTTTCATTTTCGAACATAACGGCGGAAGTAACGTAAGTTAGAATCTGTTCAAGCTTCATAGCACTTCTACTTAAGCGTAAAATAAAGGGCATGATAATCTTAGCAACTTCTCAACTTTTTACTGTAGCTGCAAATTTAATTAACCTAACAAAGAAGTTCTCGCAGGGTTCAGCAAGACCTGTGCTAAAATATATTTAATGTTTTTAGCTTCATCCAATCCTAACTTGCACATGAATTTACGATTCCATGTTGATTTTTTTCAAATACAATTAATGAATTTATAACTAAGTCCAATCCACTAAGTCTGTTCATTTTCGAACAGACTGGCCGAAGTTACGTAAGATAGAACCTGTTCAAGCTTCATAGCAATCCTACTTAAGGGAAAAATAAAGGACATGATACATTTATCAAGTTCTCAACTTTTTACTATAGCTGCAAATTTAATTAACCTATCAAAGAAGTTCTCGTAGGATTCAGCACGACCTGTGCTAAAATATATTTAATGTTTTTAGCTTCATCCATTCCTAACTTGCACATGAATTTACGATTCCATGTTGATTTTTTTCAAATACAATTAATGAACTTATCACTAAATCCTGTCGACTAAGTCTGTTCATTTTCGAGCATAATGGTCGGAGTTACGTAAGATAGAATCATTTCAGGCTTCGTAGTAATTCTACTCAGGACTAAAATTCAAAACATTATACTTTTAGCAATTTTTCAACTTTTTACTGTAGCTGGAAATGTATATGACCTATCGAACAAGTTGTTACAAGGTTGAGCATGTGATGAGTTACATTACATCAAATGTTTTTTTGTTTTAATTTCTTTACTTACGCTTGACTTGATAGCTAAATAATGATTATTTTGAATATATTTATTGGTCCTATCAACTCAGCACTTTCAATTTCGAACATAACGACGGAAGTTACGTAAGTTAGAATCTGTTCAAGCTTCATAGCACTTTTACTTAAGGGTAAAATAAAAGACATGATAAACTTAGCAAGTTCTCAACTTTTTACTGTAGCTGCAAATTTAATTAACCTATCAAAGAAGTACTCGCAGGGTTCAGCACGACCTGTGCTAAAATATATTTAATGTTTTTAGCATCATCCAATCCTAACTTGCACATGAATTTACGATTCCATGTTGATTTTTTTCAAATACAATTAATGAATTTATAACTAAGTCCTATCGACTAAGTCTGTTCATTTTCGAACATACTGGCCGAAGTAACGTAAGTTAGAATCTGTTCAAGCTTCATAGCACTTCTACTTAAGGGAAAAATAAAGGACATGATACATTTATCAAGTTCTCAACTTTTTACTATAGCTGCAAATTTAATTAACCTATCAAAGAAGTTCTCGTAGGATTCAGCACGAGCTATGCTCGTGCTTTTAATGTTTTTAGCTTCATCCTATCCTAACTTGCACATGAATTTACGCTTCCATGTTAATTTTTTTCAAATACAATTAATGAACTTATCACTAAATCCTATCGACTAAGTCTGTTCATTTTCGAGCATAATGGTCGGAGTTACGTAAGATAGAATCATTTCAGGCTTCGTAGTAATTCTACTCAAGACTAAAATTCAAAACATTATACTTTTAGCAATTTTTCAACTTTTTACTGTAGCTGGAAATGTATATGACCTATCGAACAAGTTGTTACAAGGTTGAGCATGTGATGAGTTACATTACATCAAATGTTTTTTTGTTTTAATTTCTTTACTTACGCTTGACTTGATAGCTAAATAATGATTATTTTGAATATATTTATTGGTCCTATCAACTCAGCACTTTCAATTTCGGACATAACGACGGAAGTTACGTAAGTTAGAATCTGTTCAAGCTTCATAGCACTTCTACTTAAGCGTAAAATAAAGGACATGATAATCTTAGCAACTTCTCAACTTTTTACTGTAGCTGCAAATTTAATTAACCTATCAAAGAAGTTCTCGCAGGGTTCAGCAAGACCTGTGCTAAAATATATTTAATGTTTTTAGCTTCATCCAATCCTAACTTGCACATGAATTTACGATTCCATGTTGATTTTTTTCAAATACAATTAATGAATTTATAACTAAGTCCAATCCACTAAGTCTGTTCATTTTCGAACAGACTGGCCGAAGTTACGTAAGATAGAACCTGTTCAAGCTTCATAGCAATCCTACTTAAGGGAAAAATAAAGGACATGATACATTTATCAAGTTCTCAACTTTTTACTATAGCTGCAAATTTAATTAACCTATCAAAGAAGTTCTCGTAGGATTCAGCACGAGCTATGCTCGTGCTTTTAATGTTTTTAGCTTCATCCTATCCTAACTTGCACATGAATTTACGCTTCCATGTTAATTTTTTTCAAATACAATTAATGAACTTATCACTAAATCCTGTCGACTAAGTCTGTTCATTTTCGAGCATAATGGTCGGAGTTACGTAAGATAGAATCATTTCAGGCTTCGTAGTAATTCTACTCAAGACTAAAATTCAAAACATTATACTTTTAGCAATTTTTCAACTTTTTACTGTAGCTGGAAATGTATATGACCTATCGAACAAGTTGTTACAAGGTTGAGCATGTGATGAGTTACATTACATCAAATGTTTTTTTGTTTTAATTTCTTTACTTACGCTTGACTTGATAGCTAAATAATGATTATTTTGAATATATTTATTGGTCCTATCAACTCAGCACTTTCAATTTCGAACATAACGACGGAAGTTACGTAAGTTAGAATCTGTTCAAGCTTCATAGCACTTTTACTTAAGGGTAAAATAAAAGACATGATAAACTTAGCAAGTTCTCAACTTTTTACTGTAGCTGCAAATTTAATTAACCTATCAAAGAAGTACTCGCAGGGTTCAGCACGACCTGTGCTAAAATATATTTAATGTTTTTAGCATCATCCAATCCTAACTTGCACATGAATTTACGATTCCATGTTGATTTTTTTCAAATACAATTAATGAATTTATAACTAAGTCCTATCGACTAAGTCTGTTCATTTTCGAACATACTGGCCGAAGTAACGTAAGTTAGAATCTGTTCAAGCTTCATAGCACTTCTACTTAAGGGAAAAATAAAGGACATGATACATTTATCAAGTTCTCAACTTTTTACTATAGCTGCAAATTTAATTAACCTATCAAAGAAGTTCTCGTAGGATTCAGCACGAGCTATGCTCGTGCTTTTAATGTTTTTAGCTTCATCCTATCCTAACTTGCACATGAATTTACGCTTCCATGTTAATTTTTTTCAAATACAATTAATGAACTTATCACTAAATCCTATCGACTAAGTCTGTTCATTTTCGAGCATAATGGTCGGAGTTACGTAAGATAGAATCATTTCAGGCTTCGTAGTAATTCTACTCAAGACTAAAATTCAAAACATTATACTTTTAGCAATTTTTCAACTTTTTACTGTAGCTGGAAATGTATATGACCTATCGAACAAGTTGTTACAAGGTTGAGCATGTGATGAGTTACATTACATCAAATGTTTTTTTGTTTTAATTTCTTTACTTACGCTTGACTTGATAGCTAAATAATGATTATTTTGAATATATTTATTGGTCCTATCAACTCAGCACTTTCAATTTCGAACATAACGACGGAAGTTACGTAAGTTAGAATCTGTTCAAGCTTCATAGCACTTCTACTTAAGCGTAAAATAAAGGACATGATAATCTTAGCAACTTCTCAACTTTTTACTGTAGCTGCAAATTTAATTAACCTATCAAAGAAGTTCTCGCAGGGTTCAGCACGACCTGTGCTAAAATATATTTAATGTTTTTAGCTTCATCCAATCCTAACTTGCACATGAATTTACGATTCCATGTTGATTTTTTTCAAATACAATTAATGAATTTATAACTAAGTCCAATCGACTAAGTCTGTTCATTTTCGAACAGACTGGCCGAAGTTACGTAAGATAGAACCTGTTCAAGCTTCATAGCAATCCTACTTAAGGGTAAAATAAAGGACATGATAATCTTAGCAACTTCTCAACTTTTTACTGTAGCTGCAAATTTAATTAACCTATCAAAGAAGTACTCGCAGTGTTCAGCACGACCTGTGCTAAAATATATTTAATGTTTTTAGCTTCATCCAATCCTAACTTGCACATGATTTTACGGTTCCATGTTAATTTGTTTCATATACAATTAATGAACTTATAACTAAGTCCTATCGACTAAGTCTGTTCATTTTCGAACAGACTGGCCGAAGTTACGTAAGTTAGAACCTGTTCAAGCTTCATAGCAATCCTACTTAAGGGAAAAATAAAGGACATGATACATTTATCAAGTTCTCAACTTTTTACTATAGCTGCAAATTTAATTAACCTATCAAAGAAGTTCTCGCAGGGTTCAGCACGAGCTATGCTCGTGCTTTTAATGTTTTTAGCTTCATCCTATCCTAACTTGCACATGAATTTACGCTTCCATGTTAATTTTTTTCAAATACAATTAATGAACTTATCACTAAGTCCTATCGACTAAGTCTGTTCATTTTCGAGCATAATGGTCGGAGTTACGTAAGATAGAATAATTTCAGGCTTCGTAGTAATTCTACTCAAGACTAAAATGCAAAACATTATACTTTTAGCAATTTTTCAACTTTTTACTGTAGCTGGAAATGTATATGACCTATCGAACAAGTTGTTGCAAGGTTGAGCATGTGATGAGTTACATTACATCAAATGTTTTTTTGTTTTAATTTCTTTACTTACGCTTGACTTGATAGCTAAATAATGATTATTTTGAATATATTTATTGGTCCTATCAACTCAGCACTTTCAATTTCGAACATAACGACGGAAGTTACGTAAGTTAGAATCTGTTCAAGCTTCATAGCACTTCTACTTAAGGGTAAAATAAAAGACATGATAATCTTAGCAATTTCTCAACTATTTACTGTAGCTGCAAATTTAATTAACCTATCAAAGAAGCTCTCGCAGGGTTCAGCACGAGCTGTGTTATAATATATTTCATGTTTTTAGCTTCATCAAATCCTAACTTTCACATGAATTTAAGGTTCCATGTTGATTTTTTTCAAATACAATTAATGAACTTATCACTAAGTCCTATCGACTAAGTCTGTTCATTTTCGAACATAACGGCGGAAGTTACGTAAGTTAGAATCTGTTCAAGCTTCATAGCACTTCTACTTAAGGGAAAAATAAAGGACATGATACATTTATCAAGTTCTCAACTTTTCACTGTAGCTGCAAATTTAATTAACCTATCAAAGAAGTTCCCGCCGGGTTCGGCACAAGCTGTGCTAAGATACATTTAATGGTTTTAGCTTCATCCAGTCCTAACTTGCACATGAATTTACGGTTCCATGTTAATTTTTTTCAAATACAATTAATGAACTTATCACTAAGTCCTATCGACTAAGTCTGTTCATTTTCGAGCATAATGGTCGGAGTTACGTAAGATAGAATCTTTTCAGGACTGGTAGTATTTCTACTCAAGACTAATATTCAAGACATGATACATTTATCAAGTTCTCAACTTTTTACTGTAGCTGCAAATTTAATTAACCTATCAAAGAAGTACTCGCAGTGTTCAGCAGGACCTGTGCTAAAATATATTTAATGTTTTTAGCTTCATCCAATCCTAACTTGGACATGATTTTACGGTTCCATGTTAATTTTTTTCATATACAATTAATGAACTTATAACTAAGTCCTATCGACTAAGTCTGTTCATTTTCGAACAGACTGGCCGAAGTTACGTAAGTTAGAACCTGTTCAAGCTTCATAGCACTTCTACTTAAGGGAAACATAAAGGACATGATACATTTATCAAGTTCTCAACTTTTTACTATAGCTGCAAATTTAATTAACCTCTCAAAGAAGTTCTCGCAGGGTTCAGCACGACCTGTGCTAAAATATATTTAATGTTTTTAGCTTCATCCATTCCTAACTTGCACATAAATTTACGATTCCATGTTGATTTTTTTCAAATACAATTAATGAATTTATAACCAAGTCCTATCGACTAAGTCTGTTCATTTTCGAACATAACGGCGGAAGTAACGTAAGTTAGAATCTGTTCAAGCTTCATAGCACTTCTACTTAAGCGTAAAATAAAGGACATGATAATCTTAGCAACTTCTCAACTTTTTACTGTAGCTGCAAATTTAATTAACCTATCAAAGAAGTTCTCGCAGGGTTCAGCACGACCTGTGCTAAAATATATTTAATGTTTTTAGCTTCATCCAATCCTAACTTGCACATGAATTTACGATTCCATGTTGATTTTTTTCAAATACAATTAATGAATTTATAACTAAGTCCAATCGACTAAGTCTGTTCATTTTCGAACAGACTGGCCGAAGTTACGTAAGATAGAATCTTTTCAGGACTGGTAGTATTTCTACTCAAGACTAATATTCAAGATATGATACTTTTAGCAATTTTTCAACTTTTTACTGTAGCTGGAAATGTATATGACCTATCGAACAAGTTGTTACAAGGTTGAGCATGTGATGAGTTACATTACATCAAATGTTTTTTTGTTTTAATTTCTTTACTTCCGCTTGACTTGATAGCTAAATAATGATTATTTGGAATATATTCATTGGTCCTATCAACTCGGCACTTTCATTTTCGAACATAACGGCAGAAGTTACGTAAGTTAGAATCTGTTCAACTTCATAGCACTTCTACTTAAGGGTAAAATAAAGGACATAATAACCTTAGCAAGTTCTCAACGTTTTACTGTAGCTGCAAATTTAATTAACCTATCAAAGAAGTACTCGCAGGGTTCAGCACGACCTGTGCTAAAATATATTTAATGTTTTTAGTTTAATCCTATCCTAACTTGCACATGAATTTACGATTCCATGTTGATTTTTTTCAAATACAATTAATGAATTTATAACCAAGTCCTATCGACTAAGTCTGTTCATTTTCGAACATAACGGCGGAAGTAACGTAAGTTAGAATCTGTTCAAGCTTCATAGCACTTCTACTTAAGGGAAAAATAAAGGACATGATACATTTATCAAGTTCTCAACTTTTTACTGTAGCTGCAAATTTAATTAACCTATCAAAAAAGTACTCGCAGTGTTCAGCAAGACCTGTGCTAAAATATATTTAATGTTTTTAGCTTCATCCAATCCTAACTTGCACATGAATTTACGATTCCATGTTGATTTTTTTCAAATACAATTAATGAATTTATAACCAAGTCCTATCGACTAAGTCTGTTCATTTTCGAACATAACGGCGGAAGTAACGTAAGTTAGAACCTGTTCAAGCTTCATAGCACTTCTACTTAAGGGTAAAATAAAGGACATGATAATCTTAGCAACTTCTCAACTTTTTACTGTAGCTGCAAATTTAATTAACCTATCAAAGAAGTTCTCGCAGGGTTCAGCACGACCTGTGCTAAAATATATTTAATGCTTTTAGCTTCATCCAATCCTAACTTGCACATGAATTTACGATTCCATGTTGATTTTTTTCAAATACAATTAATGAATTTATAACTAGGTCCTATCGACTAAGTCTGTTCATTTTCGAACATACTGGCCGAAGTAACGTAAGTTAGAATCTGTTCAAGCTTCATAGCACTACTACTTAAGGGAAAAATAAAGGACATGATACATTTATCAAGTTCTCAACTTTTCACTGTAGCTGCAAATTTAATTAACCTATCAAAGAAGCTCTCGCAGGGTTCAGCACGAGCTGTGTTATAATATATTTGATGTTTTTAGCTTCATCAAATCCTAACTTTCACATGAATTTAAGGTTCCATGTTGATTTTTTTCAAATACAATTAATGAACTTATCACTAAGTCCTATCGACTAAGTCTGTTCATTTTCGAACATAACGGCGGAAGTTACGTAAGTTAGAATCTGTTCAAGCTTCATAGCACTTCTACTTAAGGGTAAAATAAAAAACATGATAATCTTAGCAAGTTCTCAACTTTTTACTGTAGCTGCAAATTTAATTAACCTATCAAAGAAGTACTCGCAGGGTTCAGCACTTCCTGTGCTAAAATATATTTAATGTTTTTTGCTTCATCCAATCCTAACTTGCACATGATTTTACGGTTCCATGTTAATTTTTTTCATATACAATTAATGAACTTATAACTAAGTCCTATCGACTAAGTCTGTTCATTTTCGAACAGACTGGCCGAAGTTACGTAAGTTAGAACCGGTTCAAGCTTCATAGCATTTCTACTTAAGGGAAAAATAAAGGACATGATACATTTATCAAGTTCTCAACTTTTTAATATAGCTGCAAATTTAATTAACCTCTCAAAGAAGTTCTCGCAGGGTTCAGCACGACCTGTGCTAAAATATATTTAATGTTTTTAGCTTCATCCATTCCTAACTTGCACATGAATTTACGATTCCATGTTGATTTTTTTCAAATACAATTAATGAATTTATAACCAAGTCCTATCGAATAAGTCCTTTCATTTTCGAACATAACGGCGGAAGTAACGTAAGTTAGAATCTGTTCAAGCTTCATAGCACTTCTACTTAAGCGTAAAATAAAGGGCATGATAATCTTAGCAACTTCTCAACTTTTTACTGTAGCTGCAAATTTAATTAACCTAACAAAGAAGTTCTCGCAGGGTTCAGCAAGACCTGTGCTAAAATATATTTAATGTTTTTAGCTTCATCCAATCCTAACTTGCACATGAATTTACGATTCCATGTTGATTTTTTTCAAATACAATTAATGAATTTATAACTAAGTCCAATCCACTAAGTCTGTTCATTTTCGAACAGACTGGCCGAAGTTACGTAAGATAGAACCTGTTCAAGCTTCATAGCAATCCTACTTAAGGGAAAAATAAAGGACATGATACATTTATCAAGTTCTCAACTTTTTACTATAGCTGCAAATTTAATTAACCTATCAAAGAAGTTCTCGTAGGATTCAGCACGAGCTATGCTCGTGCTTTTAATGTTTTTAGCTTCATCCTATCCTAACTTGCACATGAATTTACGCTTCCATGTTAATTTTTTTCAAATACAATTAATGAACTTATCACTAAATCCTGTCGACTAAGTCTGTTCATTTTCGAGCATAATGGTCGGAGTTACGTAAGATAGAATCATTTCAGGCTTCGTAGTAATTCTACTCAAGACTAAAATTCAAAACATTATACTTTTAGCAATTTTTCAACTTTTTACTGTAGCTGGAAATGTATATGACCTATCGAACAAGTTGTTACAAGGTTGAGCATGTGATGAGTTACATTACATCAAATGTTTTTTTGTTTTAATTTCTTTACTTACGCTTGACTTGATAGCTAAATAATGATTATTTTGAATATATTTATTGGTCCTATCAACTCAGCACTTTCAATTTCGAACATAACGACGGAAGTTACGTAAGTTAGAATCTGTTCAAGCTTCATAGCACTTTTACTTAAGGGTAAAATAAAAGACATGATAAACTTAGCAAGTTCTCAACTTTTTACTGTAGCTGCAAATTTAATTAACCTATCAAAGAAGTACTCGCAGGGTTCAGCACGACCTGTGCTAAAATATATTTAATGTTTTTAGCATCATCCAATCCTAACTTGCACATGAATTTACGATTCCATGTTGATTTTTTTCAAATACAATTAATGAATTTATAACTAAGTCCTATCGACTAAGTCTGTTCATTTTCGAACATACTGGCCGAAGTAACGTAAGTTAGAATCTGTTCAAGCTTCATAGCACTTCTACTTAAGGGAAAAATAAAGGACATGATACATTTATCAAGTTCTCAACTTTTTACTATAGCTGCAAATTTAATTAACCTATCAAAGAAGTTCTCGTAGGATTCAGCACGAGCTATGCTCGTGCTTTTAATGTTTTTAGCTTCATCCTATCCTAACTTGCACATGAATTTACGCTTCCATGTTAATTTTTTTCAAATACAATTAATGAACTTATCACTAAATCCTATCGACTAAGTCTGTTCATTTTCGAGCATAATGGTCGGAGTTACGTAAGATAGAATCATTTCAGGCTTCGTAGTAATTCTACTCAAGACTAAAATTCAAAACATTATACTTTTAGCAATTTTTCAACTTTTTACTGTAGCTGGAAATGTATATGACCTATCGAACAAGTTGTTACAAGGTTGAGCATGTGATGAGTTACATTACATCAAATGTTTTTTTGTTTTAATTTCTTTACTTACGCTTGACTTGATAGCTAAATAATGATTATTTTGAATATATTTATTGGTCCTATCAACTCAGCACTTTCAATTTCGAACATAACGACGGAAGTTACGTAAGTTAGAATCTGTTCAAGCTTCATAGCACTTTTACTTAAGGGTAAAATAAAAGACATGATAAACTTAGCAAGTTCTCAACTTTTCACTGTAGCTGCAAATTTAATTAACCTATCAAAGAAGTTCTCGCAGGGTTCAGCACGACCTGTGCTAAAATATATTTAATGCTTTTAGCTTCATCCAATCCTAACTTGCACATGAATTTACGGTTCCATGTTGATTTTTTTCAAATACAATTAATGAATTTATAACCAAGTCCTATCGACTAAGTCTGTTCATTTTCGAGCATAATGGTCGGAGTTACGTAAGATAGAATCTTTTCAGGACTGGTAGTATTTCTACTCATGACTAATATTCAAGACATGATACTTTTAGCAATTTTTCAACTTTTTACTGTAGCTGGAAATGTATATGACCTATCGAACAAGTTGTTACAAGGTTGAGCATGTGATGAGTTACATTACATCAAATGTTTTTTTGTTTTAATTTCTTTACTTACGCTTGACTTGATAGCTAAATAATGATTATTTGGAATATATTCATTGGTCCTATCAACTCGGCATTTTCATTTTCGAACGTAACGGCAGAAGTTACGCAAGTTAGAACCTGTTCAAGCTTCATAGCAATCCTACTTAAGGGAAAAATAAAGGACATGATACATTTATCAAGTTTTCAACTTTTTACTATAGCTGCAAATTTAATTAACCTATCAAAGAAGTACTCGCAGGGTTCAGCACGACCTGTGCTAAAATATATTTAATGTTTTTAGCTTCATCCAATCCTAACTTGGACATGAATTTACGATTCAATGTTGATTTTTTTCAAATACAATTAATGAATTTATCACTTAGTCCTATCGACTAAATCTGTGCATTTTCGAACATACTGGCCGAAGTTACGTAAGTTAGAATCTGTTCAAGCTTCATAGCACTTCTACTTAAGGGAAAAATAAAGGACATGATACATTTATCAAGTTCTCAACTTTTCACTGTAGCTGCAAATTTAATTAACCTATCAAAGAAGCTCTCGCAGGGTTCAGCACGAGCTGTGTTATAATATATTTCATGTTTTTAGCTTCATCAAATCCTAACTTTCACATGAATTTAAGGTTCCATGTTGATTTTTTTCATATACAATTAATGAACTTATCACTAAGTGCTATCGACTAAGTCTGTTCATTTTCGAACATAACGGCGGAAGTTACGTAAGTTAGAATCTGTTCAAGCTTCATAGCATTTCTACTTAAGGGTAAAATAAAGGACATGATACATTTATCAAGTTCTCAACTTTTCACTATAGCTGCAAATTTAATTAACCTATCAAAGAAGTTCTCGCAGGGTTCGGCACAAGCTGTGCTAAAATATATTTAATGTTTTTAGCTTCATCCATTCCTAACTTGCACATGAATTTACGATTCCATGTTGATTTTTTTCAAGTACAATTAATGAATTTATAACCAAGTCCTATCGACTAAGTCTGTTCATTTTCGAACATAACGGCGGAAGTAACGTAAGTTAGAATCTGTTCAAGCTTCATAGCACTTCTACTTAAGCGTAAAATAAAGGACATGATAATCTTAGCAAGTTCTCAACGTTTTACTGTAGCTGCAAATTTAATTAACCTATCAAAGGAGTATTCGCAGGGTTCAGCACTTCCTGTGCTAAAATATATTTAATGATTTTAGCTTCATCCAATCCTAACTTGCACATGAATTTACGATTCCATGTTGATTTTTTTCAAATACAATTAATGAATTTATAACCAAGTCCTATCGACTAAGTCTGTTCATTTTCAAACAGACTGGCCGAAGTTACGTAAGTTAGAATCTGTTCAAGCTTCATAGCACTTCTACTTAAGCGTAAAATAAAGGACATGATAATCGTAGCAACTTCTCAACTTTTTACTGTAGCTGCAAATTTAATTAACCTATCAAAGAAGTTCTCGCAGGGTTCAGCACGACCTGTGCTAAAATGTATTTAATGTTTTTAACTTCATCCAATCCTAACTTGCACATGATTTTACGGTTCCATGTTAATTTTTTTCATATACAATTAATGAACTTATCACTAAGTCCTATCAACTCAGCACTTTCATTTTCGAACATAACGGCCGAAGTTAAGTAAGTTAGAATCTGTTCAAACTTCATAGCATTTCTACTTAAGGGTAAAATAAAGGGCATGATACATTTATGAAGTTCTCAAGTTTTTACTGTAGCTGCAAATTTAATTAACCTATCAAAGAAGTACTCGCAGTGTTCAGCAGGACCTGTGCTAAAATATATTTAATGTTTTTAGCTTCATCCAATCCTAACTTGGACATGATTTTACGGTTCCATGTTAATTTTTTTCATATACAATTAATGAACTTATAACTAAGTCCTATCGACTAAGTCTGTTCATTTTCGAACAGACTGGCCGAAGTTACGTAAGTTAGAACCTGTTCAAGCTTCATAGCACTTCTACTTAAGGGAAACATAAAGGACATGATACATTTATCAAGTTCTCAACTTTTTACTATAGCTGCAAATTTAATTAACCTCTCAAAGAAGTTCTCGCAGGGTTCAGCACGACCTGTGCTAAAATATATTTAATGTTTTTAGCTTCATCCATTCCTAACTTGCACATAAATTTACGATTCCATGTTGATTTTTTTCAAATACAATTAATGAATTTATAACCAAGTCCTATCGACTAAGTCTGTTCATTTTCGAACATAACGGCGGAAGTAACGTAAGTTAGAATCTGTTCAAGCTTCATAGCACTTCTACTTAAGCGTAAAATAAAGGACATGATAATCTTAGCAACTTCTCAACTTTTTACTGTAGCTGCAAATTTAATTAACCTATCAAAGAAGTTCTCGCAGGGTTCAGCACGACCTGTGCTAAAATATATTTAATGTTTTTAGCTTCATCCAATCCTAACTTGCACATGAATTTACGATTCCATGTTGATTTTTTTCAAATACAATTAATGAATTTATAACTAAGTCCAATCGACTAAGTCTGTTCATTTTCGAACAGACTGGCCGAAGTTACGTAAGATAGAATCTTTTCAGGACTGGTAGTATTTCTACTCAAGACTAATATTCAAGACATGATACATTTATCAAGTTCTCAACTTTTTACTGTAGCTGCAAATTTAATTAACCTATCAAAGAAGTTCTCGCAGGGTTCAGCACGACCTGTGCTAAAATATATTTAATGTTTTTAGCTTCATCCAATCCTAACTTGCACATGAATTTACGATTCCATGTTGATTTTTTTCAAATACAATTAATGAATTTATAACTAAGTCCAATCGACTAAGTCTGTTCATTTTCGAACAGACTGGTCGGAGTTACGTAAGATAGAATCTTTTCAGGACTGGTAGTATTTCTACTCAAGACTAATATTCAAGACATGATACATTTATCAAGTTCTCAACTTTTTACTGTAGCTGCAAATTTAATTAACCTATCAAAGAAGTACTCGCAGTGTTCAGCAGGACCTGTGCTAAAATATATTTAATGTTTTTAGCTTCATCCAATCCTAACTTGGACATGATTTTACGGTTCCATGTTAATTTTTTTCATATACAATTAATGAACTTATAACTAAGTCCTATCGACTAAGTCTGTTCATTTTCGAACAGACTGGCCGAAGTTACGTAAGTTAGAACCTGTTCAAGCTTCATAGCACTTCTACTTAAGGGAAACATAAAGGACATGATACATTTATCAAGTTCTCAACTTTTTACTATAGCTGCAAATTTAATTAACCTCTCAAAGAAGTTCTCGCAGGGTTCAGCACGACCTGTGCTAAAATATATTTAATGTTTTTAGCTTCATCCATTCCTAACTTGCACATAAATTTACGATTCCATGTTGATTTTTTTCAAATACAATTAATGAATTTATAACCAAGTCCTATCGACTAAGTCTGTTCATTTTCGAACATAACGGCGGAAGTAACGTAAGTTAGAATCTGTTCAAGCTTCATAGCACTTCTACTTAAGCGTAAAATAAAGGACATGATAATCTTAGCAACTTCTCAACTTTTTACTGTAGCTGCAAATTTAATTAACCTATCAAAGAAGTTCTCGCAGGGTTCAGCACGACCTGTGCTAAAATATATTTAATGTTTTTAGCTTCATCCAATCCTAACTTGCACATGAATTTACGATTCCATGTTGATTTTTTTCAAATACAATTAATGAATTTATAACTAAGTCCAATCGACTAAGTCTGTTCATTTTCGAACAGACTGGCCGAAGTTACGTAAGATAGAATCTTTTCAGGACTGGTAGTATTTCTACTCAAGACTAATATTCAAGACATGATACATTTATCAAGTTCTCAACTTTTTACTGTAGCTGCAAATTTAATTAACCTATCAAAGAAGTTCTCGCAGGGTTCAGCACGACCTGTGCTAAAATATATTTAATGTTTTTAGCTTCATCCAATCCTAACTTGCACATGAATTTACGATTCCATGTTGATTTTTTTCAAATACAATTAATGAATTTATAACTAAGTCCAATCGACTAAGTCTGTTCATTTTCGAACAGACTGGTCGGAGTTACGTAAGATAGAATCTTTTCAGGACTGGTAGTATTTCTACTCAAGACTAATATTCAAGACATGATACATTTATCAAGTTCTCAACTTTTTACTGTAGCTGCAAATTTAATTAACCTATCAAAGAAGTACTCGCAGTGTTCAGCAGGACCTGTGCTAAAATATATTTAATGTTTTTAGCTTCATCCAATCCTAACTTGGACATGATTTTACGGTTCCATGTTAATTTTTTTCATATACAATTAATGAACTTATAACTAAGTCCTATCGACTAAGTCTGTTCATTTTCGAACAGACTGGCCGAAGTTACGTAAGTTAGAACCTGTTCAAGCTTCATAGCACTTCTACTTAAGGGAAACATAAAGGACATGATACATTTATCAAGTTCTCAACTTTTTACTATAGCTGCAAATTTAATTAACCTCTCAAAGAAGTTCTCGCAGGGTTCAGCACGACCTGTGCTAAAATATATTTAATGTTTTTAGCTTCATCCATTCCTAACTTGCACATGAATTTACGGTTCCATGTTGATTTTTTTCAAATACAATTAATGAATTTATAACTAAGTCCAATCGACTAAGTCTGTTCATTTTCGAACAGACTGGCCGAAGTTACGTAAGATAGAATCTTTTCAGGACTGGTAGTATTTCTACTCAAGACTAATATTCAAGACATGATACATTTATCAAGTTCTCAACTTTTTACTGTAGCTGCAAATTTAATTAACCTATCAAAGAAGTTCTCGCAGGGTTCAGCACGACCTGTGCTAAAATATATTTAATGTTTTTAGCTTCATCCAATCCTAACTTGCACATGAATTTACGATTCCATGTTGATTTTTTTCAAATACAATTAATGAATTTATAACTAAGTCCAATCGACTAAGTCTGTTCATTTTCGAACAGACTGGCCGAAGTTACGTAAGATAGAATCTTTTCAGGACTGGTAGTATTTCTACTCAAGACTAATATTCAAGACATGATACATTTATCAAGTTCTCAACTTTTTACTGTAGCTGCAAATTTAATTAACCTATCAAAGAAGTTCTCGCAGGGTTCAGCACGACCTGTGCTAAAATATATTTAATGTTTTTAGCTTCATCCAATCCTAACTTGCACATGAATTTACGATTCCATGTTGATTTTTTTCAAATACAATTAATGAATTTATAACTAAGTCCAATCGACTAAGTCTGTTCATTTTCGAACAGACTGGTCGGAGTTACGTAAGATAGAATCTTTTCAGGACTGGTAGTATTTCTACTCAAGACTAATATTCAAGACATGATACATTTATCAAGTTCTCAACTTTTTACTGTAGCTGCAAATTTAATTAACCTATCAAAGAAGTACTCGCAGGGTTCAGCACGACCTGTGCTAAAATATATTTAATGTTTTTAGCATCATCCAATCCTAACTTGCACATGAATTTACGATTCCATGTTGATTTTTTTCAAATACAATTAATGAATTTATAACTAAGTCCTATCGACTAAGTCTGTTCATTTTCGAACATACTGGCCGAAGTAACGTAAGTTAGAATCTGTTCAAGCTTCATAGCACTTCTACTTAAGGGAAAAATAAAGGACATGATACATTTATCAAGTTCTCAACTTTTTACTATAGCTGCAAATTTAATTAACCTATCAAAGAAGTTCTCGTAGGATTCAGCACGAGCTATGCTCGTGCTTTTAATGTTTTTAGCTTCATCCTATCCTAACTTGCACATGAATTTACGCTTCCATGTTAATTTTTTTCAAATACAATTAATGAACTTATCACTAAATCCTATCGACTAAGTCTGTTCATTTTCGAGCATAATGGTCGGAGTTACGTAAGATAGAATCATTTCAGGCTTCGTAGTAATTCTACTCAAGACTAAAATTCAAAACATTATACTTTTAGCAATTTTTCAACTTTTTACTGTAGCTGGAAATGTATATGACCTATCGAACAAGTTGTTACAAGGTTGAGCATGTGATGAGTTACATTACATCAAATGTTTTTTTGTTTTAATTTCTTTACTTACGCTTGACTTGATAGCTAAATAATGATTATTTTGAATATATTTATTGGTCCTATCAACTCAGCACTTTCAATTTCGAACATAACGACGGAAGTTACGTAAGTTAGAATCTGTTCAAGCTTCATAGCACTTTTACTTAAGGGTAAAATAAAAGACATGATAAACTTAGCAAGTTCTCAACTTTTCACTGTAGCTGCAAATTTAATTAACCTATCAAAGAAGTTCTCGCAGGGTTCAGCACGACCTGTGCTAAAATATATTTAATGCTTTTAGCTTCATCCAATCCTAACTTGCACATGAATTTACGGTTCCATGTTGATTTTTTTCAAATACAATTAATGAATTTATAACCAAGTCCTATCGACTAAGTCTGTTCATTTTCGAGCATAATGGTCGGAGTTACGTAAGATAGAATCTTTTCAGGACTGGTAGTATTTCTACTCATGACTAATATTCAAGACATGATACTTTTAGCAATTTTTCAACTTTTTACTGTAGCTGGAAATGTATATGACCTATCGAACAAGTTGTTACAAGGTTGAGCATGTGATGAGTTACATTACATCAAATGTTTTTTTGTTTTAATTTCTTTACTTACGCTTGACTTGATAGCTAAATAATGATTATTTGGAATATATTCATTGGTCCTATCAACTCGGCATTTTCATTTTCGAACGTAACGGCAGAAGTTACGCAAGTTAGAACCTGTTCAAGCTTCATAGCAATCCTACTTAAGGGAAAAATAAAGGACATGATACATTTATCAAGTTTTCAACTTTTTACTATAGCTGCAAATTTAATTAACCTATCAAAGAAGTACTCGCAGGGTTCAGCACGACCTGTGCTAAAATATATTTAATGTTTTTAGCTTCATCCAATCCTAACTTGGACATGAATTTACGATTCAATGTTGATTTTTTTCAAATACAATTAATGAATTTATCACTTAGTCCTATCGACTAAATCTGTGCATTTTCGAACATACTGGCCGAAGTTACGTAAGTTAGAATCTGTTCAAGCTTCATAGCACTTCTACTTAAGGGAAAAATAAAGGACATGATACATTTATCAAGTTCTCAACTTTTCACTGTAGCTGCAAATTTAATTAACCTATCAAAGAAGCTCTCGCAGGGTTCAGCACGAGCTGTGTTATAATATATTTCATGTTTTTAGCTTCATCAAATCCTAACTTTCACATGAATTTAAGGTTCCATGTTGATTTTTTTCATATACAATTAATGAACTTATCACTAAGTGCTATCGACTAAGTCTGTTCATTTTCGAACATAACGGCGGAAGTTACGTAAGTTAGAATCTGTTCAAGCTTCATAGCATTTCTACTTAAGGGTAAAATAAAGGACATGATACATTTATCAAGTTCTCAACTTTTCACTATAGCTGCAAATTTAATTAACCTATCAAAGAAGTTCTCGCAGGGTTCGGCACAAGCTGTGCTAAAATATATTTAATGTTTTTAGCTTCATCCATTCCTAACTTGCACATGAATTTACGATTCCATGTTGATTTTTTTCAAGTACAATTAATGAATTTATAACCAAGTCCTATCGACTAAGTCTGTTCATTTTCGAACATAACGGCGGAAGTAACGTAAGTTAGAATCTGTTCAAGCTTCATAGCACTTCTACTTAAGCGTAAAATAAAGGACATGATAATCTTAGCAAGTTCTCAACGTTTTACTGTAGCTGCAAATTTAATTAACCTATCAAAGGAGTATTCGCAGGGTTCAGCACTTCCTGTGCTAAAATATATTTAATGATTTTAGCTTCATCCAATCCTAACTTGCACATGAATTTACGATTCCATGTTGATTTTTTTCAAATACAATTAATGAATTTATAACCAAGTCCTATCGACTAAGTCTGTTCATTTTCAAACAGACTGGCCGAAGTTACGTAAGTTAGAATCTGTTCAAGCTTCATAGCACTTCTACTTAAGCGTAAAATAAAGGACATGATAATCGTAGCAACTTCTCAACTTTTTACTGTAGCTGCAAATTTAATTAACCTATCAAAGAAGTTCTCGCAGGGTTCAGCACGACCTGTGCTAAAATGTATTTAATGTTTTTAACTTCATCCAATCCTAACTTGCACATGATTTTACGGTTCCATGTTAATTTTTTTCATATACAATTAATGAACTTATCACTAAGTCCTATCAACTCAGCACTTTCATTTTCGAACATAACGGCCGAAGTTAAGTAAGTTAGAATCTGTTCAAACTTCATAGCATTTCTACTTAAGGGTAAAATAAAGGGCATGATACATTTATGAAGTTCTCAAGTTTTTACTGTAGCTGCAAATTTAATTAACCTATCAAAGAAGTACTCGCAGTGTTCAGCAGGACCTGTGCTAAAATATATTTAATGTTTTTAGCTTCATCCAATCCTAACTTGGACATGATTTTACGGTTCCATGTTAATTTTTTTCATATACAATTAATGAACTTATAACTAAGTCCTATCGACTAAGTCTGTTCATTTTCGAACAGACTGGCCGAAGTTACGTAAGTTAGAACCTGTTCAAGCTTCATAGCACTTCTACTTAAGGGAAACATAAAGGACATGATACATTTATCAAGTTCTCAACTTTTTACTATAGCTGCAAATTTAATTAACCTCTCAAAGAAGTTCTCGCAGGGTTCAGCACGACCTGTGCTAAAATATATTTAATGTTTTTAGCTTCATCCATTCCTAACTTGCACATAAATTTACGATTCCATGTTGATTTTTTTCAAATACAATTAATGAATTTATAACCAAGTCCTATCGACTAAGTCTGTTCATTTTCGAACATAACGGCGGAAGTAACGTAAGTTAGAATCTGTTCAAGCTTCATAGCACTTCTACTTAAGCGTAAAATAAAGGACATGATAATCTTAGCAACTTCTCAACTTTTTACTGTAGCTGCAAATTTAATTAACCTATCAAAGAAGTTCTCGCAGGGTTCAGCACGACCTGTGCTAAAATATATTTAATGTTTTTAGCTTCATCCAATCCTAACTTGCACATGAATTTACGATTCCATGTTGATTTTTTTCAAATACAATTAATGAATTTATAACTAAGTCCAATCGACTAAGTCTGTTCATTTTCGAACAGACTGGCCGAAGTTACGTAAGATAGAATCTTTTCAGGACTGGTAGTATTTCTACTCAAGACTAATATTCAAGACATGATACATTTATCAAGTTCTCAACTTTTTACTGTAGCTGCAAATTTAATTAACCTATCAAAGAAGTTCTCGCAGGGTTCAGCACGACCTGTGCTAAAATATATTTAATGTTTTTAGCTTCATCCAATCCTAACTTGCACATGAATTTACGATTCCATGTTGATTTTTTTCAAATACAATTAATGAATTTATAACTAAGTCCAATCGACTAAGTCTGTTCATTTTCGAACAGACTGGTCGGAGTTACGTAAGATAGAATCTTTTCAGGACTGGTAGTATTTCTACTCAAGACTAATATTCAAGACATGATACATTTATCAAGTTCTCAACTTTTTACTGTAGCTGCAAATTTAATTAACCTATCAAAGAAGTACTCGCAGTGTTCAGCAGGACCTGTGCTAAAATATATTTAATGTTTTTAGCTTCATCCAATCCTAACTTGGACATGATTTTACGGTTCCATGTTAATTTTTTTCATATACAATTAATGAACTTATAACTAAGTCCTATCGACTAAGTCTGTTCATTTTCGAACAGACTGGCCGAAGTTACGTAAGTTAGAACCTGTTCAAGCTTCATAGCACTTCTACTTAAGGGAAACATAAAGGACATGATACATTTATCAAGTTCTCAACTTTTTACTATAGCTGCAAATTTAATTAACCTCTCAAAGAAGTTCTCGCAGGGTTCAGCACGACCTGTGCTAAAATATATTTAATGTTTTTAGCTTCATCCATTCCTAACTTGCACATAAATTTACGATTCCATGTTGATTTTTTTCAAATACAATTAATGAATTTATAACCAAGTCCTATCGACTAAGTCTGTTCATTTTCGAACATAACGGCGGAAGTAACGTAAGTTAGAATCTGTTCAAGCTTCATAGCACTTCTACTTAAGCGTAAAATAAAGGACATGATAATCTTAGCAACTTCTCAACTTTTTACTGTAGCTGCAAATTTAATTAACCTATCAAAGAAGTTCTCGCAGGGTTCAGCACGACCTGTGCTAAAATATATTTAATGTTTTTAGCTTCATCCAATCCTAACTTGCACATGAATTTACGATTCCATGTTGATTTTTTTCAAATACAATTAATGAATTTATAACTAAGTCCAATCGACTAAGTCTGTTCATTTTCGAACAGACTGGCCGAAGTTACGTAAGATAGAATCTTTTCAGGACTGGTAGTATTTCTACTCAAGACTAATATTCAAGATATGATACTTTTAGCAATTTTTCAACTTTTTACTGTAGCTGGAAATGTATATGACCTATCGAACAAGTTGTTACAAGGTTGAGCATGTGATGAGTTACATTACATCAAATGTTTTTTTGTTTTAATTTCTTTACTTCCGCTTGACTTGATAGCTAAATAATGATTATTTGGAATATATTCATTGGTCCTATCAACTCGGCACTTTCATTTTCGAACATAACGGCAGAAGTTACGTAAGTTAGAATCTGTTCAACTTCATAGCACTTCTACTTAAGGGTAAAATAAAGGACATAATAACCTTAGCAAGTTCTCAACGTTTTACTGTAGCTGCAAATTTAATTAACCTATCAAAGAAGTACTCGCAGGGTTCAGCACGACCTGTGCTAAAATATATTTAATGTTTTTAGTTTAATCCTATCCTAACTTGCACATGAATTTACGATTCCATGTTGATTTTTTTCAAATACAATTAATGAATTTATAACCAAGTCCTATCGACTAAGTCTGTTCATTTTCGAACATAACGGCGGAAGTAACGTAAGTTAGAATCTGTTCAAGCTTCATAGCACTTCTACTTAAGGGAAAAATAAAGGACATGATACATTTATCAAGTTCTCAACTTTTTACTGTAGCTGCAAATTTAATTAACCTATCAAAAAAGTACTCGCAGTGTTCAGCAAGACCTGTGCTAAAATATATTTAATGTTTTTAGCTTCATCCAATCCTAACTTGCACATGAATTTACGATTCCATGTTGATTTTTTTCAAATACAATTAATGAATTTATAACCAAGTCCTATCGACTAAGTCTGTTCATTTTCGAACATAACGGCGGAAGTAACGTAAGTTAGAACCTGTTCAAGCTTCATAGCACTTCTACTTAAGGGTAAAATAAAGGACATGATAATCTTAGCAACTTCTCAACTTTTTACTGTAGCTGCAAATTTAATTAACCTATCAAAGAAGTTCTCGCAGGGTTCAGCACGACCTGTGCTAAAATATATTTAATGTTTTTAGCTTCATCCAATCCTAACTTGCACATGAATTTACGATTCCATGTTGATTTTTTTCAAATACAATTAATGAATTTATAACTAGGTCCTATCGACTAAGTCTGTTCATTTTCGAACATACTGGCCGAAGTAACGTAAGTTAGAATCTGTTCAAGCTTCATAGCACTACTACTTAAGGGAAAAATAAAGGACATGATACATTTATCAAGTTCTCAACTTTTCACTGTAGCTGCAAATTTAATTAACCTATCAAAGAAGCTCTCGCAGGGTTCAGCACGAGCTGTGTTATAATATATTTGATGTTTTTAGCTTCATCAAATCCTAACTTTCACATGAATTTAAGGTTCCATGTTGATTTTTTTCAAATACAATTAATGAACTTATCACTAAGTCCTATCGACTAAGTCTGTTCATTTTCGAACATAACGGCGGAAGTTACGTAAGTTAGAATCTGTTCAAGCTTCATAGCACTTCTACTTAAGGGTAAAATAAAAAACATGATAATCTTAGCAAGTTCTCAACTTTTTACTGTAGCTGCAAATTTAATTAACCTATCAAAGAAGTACTCGCAGGGTTCAGCACTTCCTGTGCTAAAATATATTTAATGTTTTTTGCTTCATCCAATCCTAACTTGCACATGATTTTACGGTTCCATGTTAATTTTTTTCATATACAATTAATGAACTTATAACTAAGTCCTATCGACTAAGTCTGTTCATTTTCGAACAGACTGGCCGAAGTTACGTAAGTTAGAACCGGTTCAAGCTTCATAGCATTTCTACTTAAGGGAAAAATAAAGGACATGATACATTTATCAAGTTCTCAACTTTTTAATATAGCTGCAAATTTAATTAACCTCTCAAAGAAGTTCTCGCAGGGTTCAGCACGACCTGTGCTAAAATATATTTAATGTTTTTAGCTTCATCCATTCCTAACTTGCACATGAATTTACGATTCCATGTTGATTTTTTTCAAATACAATTAATGAATTTATAACCAAGTCCTATCGACTAAGTCCTTTCATTTTCGAACATAACGGCGGAAGTAACGTAAGTTAGAATCTGTTCAAGCTTCATAGCACTTCTACTTAAGCGTAAAATAAAGGGCATGATAATCTTAGCAACTTCTCAACTTTTTACTGTAGCTGCAAATTTAATTAACCTAACAAAGAAGTTCTCGCAGGGTTCAGCAAGACCTGTGCTAAAATATATTTAATGTTTTTAGCTTCATCCAATCCTAACTTGCACATGAATTTACGATTCCATGTTGATTTTTTTCAAATACAATTAATGAATTTATAACTAAGTCCAATCCACTAAGTCTGTTCATTTTCGAACAGACTGGCCGAAGTTACGTAAGATAGAACCTGTTCAAGCTTCATAGCAATCCTACTTAAGGGAAAAATAAAGGACATGATACATTTATCAAGTTCTCAACTTTTTACTATAGCTGCAAATTTAATTAACCTATCAAAGAAGTTCTCGTAGGATTCAGCACGAGCTATGCTCGTGCTTTTAATGTTTTTAGCTTCATCCTATCCTAACTTGCACATGAATTTACGCTTCCATGTTAATTTTTTTCAAATACAATTAATGAACTTATCACTAAATCCTGTCGACTAAGTCTGTTCATTTTCGAGCATAATGGTCGGAGTTACGTAAGATAGAATCATTTCAGGCTTCGTAGTAATTCTACTCAAGACTAAAATTCAAAACATTATACTTTTAGCAATTTTTCAACTTTTTACTGTAGCTGGAAATGTATATGACCTATCGAACAAGTTGTTACAAGGTTGAGCATGTGATGAGTTACATTACATCAAATGTTTTTTTGTTTTAATTTCTTTACTTACGCTTGACTTGATAGCTAAATAATGATTATTTTGAATATATTTATTGGTCCTATCAACTCAGCACTTTCAATTTCGAACATAACGACGGAAGTTACGTAAGTTAGAATCTGTTCAAGCTTCATAGCACTTTTACTTAAGGGTAAAATAAAAGACATGATAAACTTAGCAAGTTCTCAACTTTTTACTGTAGCTGCAAATTTAATTAACCTATCAAAGAAGTACTCGCAGGGTTCAGCACGACCTGTGCTAAAATATATTTAATGTTTTTAGCATCATCCAATCCTAACTTGCACATGAATTTACGATTCCATGTTGATTTTTTTCAAATACAATTAATGAATTTATAACTAAGTCCTATCGACTAAGTCTGTTCATTTTCGAACATACTGGCCGAAGTAACCTAAGTTAGAATCTGTTCAAGCTTCATAGCACTTCTACTTAAGGGAAAAATAAAGGACATGATACATTTATCAAGTTCTCAACTTTTTACTATAGCTGCAAATTTAATTAACCTATCAAAGAAGTTCTCGTAGGATTCAGCACGAGCTATGCTCGTGCTTTTAATGTTTTTAGCTTCATCCTATCCTAACTTGCACATGAATTTACGCTTCCATGTTAATTTTTTTCAAATACAATTAATGAACTTATCACTAAATCCTATCGACTAAGTCTGTTCATTTTCGAGCATAATGGTCGGAGTTACGTAAGATAGAATCATTTCAGGCTTCGTAGTAATTCTACTCAAGACTAAAATTCAAAACATTATACTTTTAGCAATTTTTCAACTTTTTACTGTAGCTGGAAATGTATATGACCTATCGAACAAGTTGTTACAAGGTTGAGCATGTGATGAGTTACATTACATCAAATGTTTTTTTGTTTTAATTTCTTTACTTACGCTTGACTTGATAGCTAAATAATGATTATTTTGAATATATTTATTGGTCCTATCAACTCAGCACTTTCAATTTCGAACATAACGACGGAAGTTACGTAAGTTAGAATCTGTTCAAGCTTCATAGCACTTTTACTTAAGGGTAAAATAAAAGACATGATAAACTTAGCAAGTTCTCAACTTTTCACTGTAGCTGCAAATTTAATTAACCTATCAAAGAAGTTCTCGCAGGGTTCAGCACGACCTGTGCTAAAATATATTTAATGCTTTTAGCTTCATCCAATCCTAACTTGCACATGAATTTACGGTTCCATGTTGATTTTTTTCAAATACAATTAATGAATTTATAACCAAGTCCTATCGACTAAGTCTGTTCATTTTCGAGCATAATGGTCGGAGTTACGTAAGATAGAATCTTTTCAGGACTGGTAGTATTTCTACTCATGACTAATATTCAAGACATGATACTTTTAGCAATTTTTCAACTTTTTACTGTAGCTGGAAATGTATATGACCTATCGAACAAGTTGTTACAAGGTTGAGCATGTGATGAGTTACATTACATCAAATGTTTTTTTGTTTTAATTTCTTTACTTACGCTTGACTTGATAGCTAAATAATGATTATTTGGAATATATTCATTGGTCCTATCAACTCGGCATTTTCATTTTCGAACGTAACGGCAGAAGTTACGCAAGTTAGAACCTGTTCAAGCTTCATAGCAATCCTACTTAAGGGAAAAATAAAGGACATGATACATTTATCAAGTTTTCAACTTTTTACTATAGCTGCAAATTTAATTAACCTATCAAAGAAGTACTCGCAGGGTTCAGCACGACCTGTGCTAAAATATATTTAATGTTTTTAGCTTCATCCAATCCTAACTTGGACATGAATTTACGATTCAATGTTGATTTTTTTCAAATACAATTAATGAATTTATCACTTAGTCCTATCGACTAAATCTGTGCATTTTCGAACATACTGGCCGAAGTTACGTAAGTTAGAATCTGTTCAAGCTTCATAGCACTTCTACTTAAGGGAAAAATAAAGGACATGATACATTTATCAAGTTCTCAACTTTTCACTGTAGCTGCAAATTTAATTAACCTATCAAAGAAGCTCTCGCAGGGTTCAGCACGAGCTGTGTTATAATATATTTCATGTTTTTAGCTTCATCAAATCCTAACTTTCACATGAATTTAAGGTTCCATGTTGATTTTTTTCATATACAATTAATGAACTTATCACTAAGTGCTATCGACTAAGTCTGTTCATTTTCGAACATAACGGCGGAAGTTACGTAAGTTAGAATCTGTTCAAGCTTCATAGCATTTCTACTTAAGGGTAAAATAAAGGACATGATACATTTATCAAGTTCTCAACTTTTCACTATAGCTGCAAATTTAATTAACCTATCAAAGAAGTTCTCGCAGGGTTCGGCACAAGCTGTGCTAAAATATATTTAATGTTTTTAGCTTCATCCATTCCTAACTTGCACATGAATTTACGATTCCATGTTGATTTTTTTCAAGTACAATTAATGAATTTATAACCAAGTCCTATCGACTAAGTCTGTTCATTTTCGAACATAACGGCGGAAGTAACGTAAGTTAGAATCTGTTCAAGCTTCATAGCACTTCTACTTAAGCGTAAAATAAAGGACATGATAATCTTAGCAAGTTCTCAACTTTTTACTGTAGCTGCAAATTTAATTAACCTATCAAAGAAGTACTCGCAGGGTTCAGCACGACTTGTGCTAAAATATATTTAATGTTTTTAGCTTCATCCAATCCTAACTTGCACATGATTTTACTTTTCCATGTTAATTTTTTTCATATACAATTAATGAACTTATAACTAAGTCCTATCGACTAAGTCTGTTCATTTTCGAGCATAATGGCCGAAGTTACGTAAGTTAGAATCTGTTCGAGCTTCATAGCACTTCTACTTAAGGGAAAAATAAAGGACGTGATACATTTATCAAGTTCTCAACTTTTTACTGTAGCTGGAAATGTATATGACTTATGGAACAAGTTGTTGCAAGGTTGAGCATGTGATGAGTTACATTACATCAAATGTTTTTTTGTTTTAATTTCTTTACTTACCCTTGACTTGATAGCTAAATAATGATAATTTTGAATATATTTATTGGTTCTATCAACTCAGCACTTTCAATTTCGAACATAACGACGGAAGTTACGTAAGTTAGAATCTGTTCAAGCTTCATAGCACTTCTACTTAAGGGTAAAATAAAGGACATGATAATCTTAGCAAGTTCTCAGCTTTTTACCGTAGCTGCAAATTTAATTAACCTATCAAAGAAGTATTCGCAGGGTTCAGCACTTCCTGTGCTAAAATATATTTAATGTTTTTAGCTTCATCCAATCCTAACTTGCACATGAATTTACGATTCCATGTTGATTTTTTTCAAATACAATTAATGAATTTACAACCAAGTCCTATCGACTAAGTCTGTTCATTTTCGAACATAACGGCCGAAGTAACGTAAGTTAGAATCTGTTCAAGCTTCATAGCACTTCTACTTAAGGGTAAAATAAAGGACATGATAATCGTAGCAACTTCTCAACTTTTTACTGTAGCTGCAAATTTAATTAACCTATCAAAGAAGTTCTCGCAGGGTTCAGCACGACCTGGGCTAAAATGTATTTAATGTTTTTAACTTCATCCAATCCTAACTTGCACATGATTTTACGGTTCCATGTTAATTTTTTTCATATACAATTAATGAACTTATCACTAAGTCCTATCAACTCAGCACTTTCATTTTCGAACATAACGGCCGAAGTTACGTAAGTTAGAATCTGTTCAAACTTCATAGCATTTCTACTTAAGGGTAAAATAAAGGACATGATACATTTATCAAGTTCTCAACTTTTTACTATAGCTGCAAATTTAATTAACCTATCAAAGAAGTAGTCGCAGGGTTCAGCACGACCTGTGCTAAAATATATTTAATGTTTTTAGCTTCATCCATTCCTAACTTGCACATGAATTTACGATTCCATGTTGATTTTTTTCAAATACAATTAATGAATTTACAACCAAGTCCTATCGACTAAGTCTGTTCATTTTCGAACATAACGGCGGAAGTAACGTAAGTTAGAATCTGTTCAAGCTTCATAGCACTTCTACTTAAGGGTAAAATAAAGGACATGATAATCGTAGCAACTTCTCAACTTTTTACTGTAGCTGCAAATTTAATTAACCTATCAAAGAAGTACTCGCAGGGTTCAGCACGACCTGTGCTAAAATATATTTAATGTTTTTAGCTTCATCCAATCCTAACTTGCACATGAATTTACGATTCCATGTTGTTTTTTTTCAAATACAATTAATGAATTTACAACCAAGTCCTATCGACTAAGTCTGTTCATTTTCGAACATAACGGCGGAAGTAACGTAAGTTAGAATCTGTTCAAGCTTCATAGCACTTCTACTTAAGGGTAAAATAAAGGACATGATAATCGTAGCAAGTTCTCAACTTTTTACTGTAGCTGCAAATTTAATTAACCTATCAAAGAAGTACTCGCAGGGTTCAGCACGACCTGTGCTAAAATATATTTAATGTTTTTAGCTTCATCCATTCCTAACTTGCACATGAATTTACGATTCCATGTTGATTTTTTTCAAATACAATTAATGAATTTATAACCAAGTCCAATCCACTAAGTCTGTTCATTTTCGAACAGACTGGCCGAAGTTACGTAAGATAGAACCTGTTCAAGCTTCATAGCAATCCTACTTAAGGGAAAAATAAAGGACATGATACATTTATCAAGTTCTCAACTTTTTACTATAGCTGCAAATTTAATTAACCTATCAAAGAAGTTCTCGTAGGATTCAGCACGAGCTATGCTCGTGCTTTTAATGTTTTTAGCTTCATCCTATCCTAACTTGCACATGAATTTACGCTTCCATGTTAATTTTTTTCAAATACAATTAATGAATTTATAACTAAGTCCAATCGACTAAGTCTGTTCATTTTCGAACAGACTGGCCGAAGTTACGTAAGATAGAATCTTTTCAGGACTGGTGGTATTTCTACTCAAGACTAATATTCAAGATATGATACTTTTAGCAATTTTTCAACTTTTTACTGTAGCTGGAAATGTATATGACCTATCGAACAAGTTGTTACAAGGTTGAGCATGTGATGAGTTACATTACATCAAATGTTTTTTTGTTTTAATTTCTTTACTTCCGCTTGACTTGATAGCTAAATAATGATTATTTGGAATATATTTATTGGTCCTATCAACTCAGCACTTTCAATTTCGAACATAACGACGGAAGTTACGTAAGTTAGAATCTGTTCAAGCTTCATAGCACTTTTACTTAAGGGTAAAATAAAAGACATGATAAACTTAGCAAGTTCTCAACTTTTCACTGTAGCTGCAAATTTAATTAACCTATCAAAGAAGTTCTCGCAGGGTTCAGCACGACCTGTGCTAAAATATATTTAATGCTTTTAGCTTCATCCAATCCTAACTTGCACATGAATTTACGATTCCATGTTGATTTTTTTCAAATACAATTAATGAATTTATAACCAAGTCCTATCGACTAAGTCTGTTCATTTTCGAACATAACGGCAGAAGTAACGTAAGTTAGAATCTGTTCAAGCTTCATAGCACTTTTACTTAAGGGTAAAATAAAAGACATGATAAACTTAGCAAGTTCTCAACTTTTTACTGTAGCTGCAAATTTAATTAACCTATCAAAGAAGTACTCGCAGGGTTCAGCACGACCTGTGCTAAAATATATTTAATGTTTTTAGCATCATCCAATCCTAACTTGCACATGAATTTACGGTTCCATGTTGATTTTTTTCAAATACAATTAATGAATTTATAACCAAGTCCTATCGACTAAGTCTGTTCATTTTCGAGCATAACGGCGGAAGTAACGTAAGTTAGAATCTGTTCAAACTTCATAGCACTTCTACTTAAGGGTAAAATAAAAGACATGATAATCTTAGCAACTTCTCAAATTTTTACTGTAGCTGCAAATTTAGTTAACCTATCAAAGAAGTTCTCGCAGGGTTCAGCACGACCTGTGCTAAAATATATTTAATGTTTTTAGCTTCATCCAATCCTAACTTGCACATGAATTTACGATTCCATGTTGATTTTTTTCAAATACAATTAATGAATTTATAACCAAGTCCTATCGACTAAGTCTGTTCATTTTCGAACATAACGGCAGAAGTAACGTAAGTTAGAATCTGTTCAAGCTTCATAGCACTTTTACTTAAGGGTAAAATAAAAGACATGATAAACTTAGCAAGTTCTCAACTTTTTACTGTAGCTGCAAATTTAATTAACCTATCAAAGAAGTACTCGCAGGGTTCAGCACGACCTGTGCTAAAATATATTTAATGTTTTTAGCATCATCCAATCCTAACTTGCACATGAATTTACGGTTCCATGTTGATTTTTTTCAAATACAATTAATGAATTTATAACCAAGTCCTATCGACTAAGTCTGTTCATTTTCGAGCATAACGGCGGAAGTAACGTAAGTTAGAATCTGTTCAAACTTCATAGCACTTCTACTTAAGGGTAAAATAAAGGACATGATAATCTTAGCAACTTCTCAAATTTTTACTGTAGCTGCAAATTTAGTTAACCTATCAAAGAAGTTCTCGCAGGGTTCAGCACGACCTGTGCTAAAATATATTTAATGTTTTTAGCTTCATCCAATCCTAACTTGCACATGAATTTACGATTCCATGTTGATTTTTTTCAAATACAATTAATGAATTTATAACCAAGTCCTATCGACTAAGTCTGTTCATTTTCGAACATAACGGCAGAAGTAACGTAAGTTAGAATCTGTTCAAGCTTCATAGCACTTTTACTTAAGGGTAAAATAAAAGACATGATAAACTTAGCAAGTTCTCAACTTTTTACTGTAGCTGCAAATTTAATTAACCTATCAAAGAAGTACTCGCAGGGTTCAGCACGACCTGTGCTAAAATATATTTAATGTTTTTAGCATCATCCAATCCTAACTTGCACATGAATTTACGGTTCCATGTTGATTTTTTTCAAATACAATTAATGAATTTATAACCAAGTCCTATCGACTAAGTCTGTTCATTTTCGAGCATAACGGCGGAAGTAACGTAAGTTAGAATCTGTTCAAACTTCATAGCACTTCTACTTAAGGGTAAAATAAAGGACATGATAATCTTAGCAACTTCTCAAATTTTTACTGTAGCTGCAAATTTAGTTAACCTATCAAAGAAGTTCTCGCAGGGTTCAGCACGACCTGTGCTAAAATATATTTAATGTTTTTAGCTTCATCCAATCCTAACTTGCACATGAATTTACGATTCCATGTTGATTTTTTTCAAATACAATTAATGAATTTATAACCAAGTCCTATCGACTAAGTCTGTTCATTTTCGAACATAACGGCAGAAGTAACGTAAGTTAGAATCTGTTCAAGCTTCATAGCACTTTTACTTAAGGGTAAAATGAAAGACATGATAAACTTAGCAAGTTCTCAACTTTTTACTGTAGCTGCAAATTTAATTAACCTATCAAAGAAGTACTCGCAGGGTTCAGCACGACCTGTGCTAAAATATATTTAATGTTTTTAGCATCATCCAATCCTAACTTGCATATGAATTTACGGTTCCATGTTGATTTTTTTCAAATACAATTAATGAATTTATAACCAAGTCCTATCGACTAAGTCTGTTCATTTTCGAGCATAACGGCGGAAGTAACGTAAGTTAGAATCTGTTCAAACTTCATAGCACTTCTACTTAAGGGTAAAATAAAGGACATGATACATTTATCAAGTTCTCAACTTTTCACTGTAGCTGCAAATTTAATTAACCTATCAAAAAAGTTCTCGCAGGGTTCAGCACGACCTGTGCTAAAATATATTTAATGCTTTTAGCTTCATCCAATCCTAACTTGCACATGAATTTACGGTTCCATGTTGATTTTTTTCAAATACAATTAATGAATTTATAACCAAGTCCTATCGACTAAGTCTGTTCATTTTCGAGCATAATGGTCGGAGTTACGTAAGATAGAATCTTTTCAGGACTGGTAGTATTTCTACTCATGACTAATATTCAAGACATGATACTTTTAGCAATTTTTCAACTTTTTACTGTAGCTGGAAATGTATATGACCTATCGAACAAGTTGTTACAAGGTTGAGCATGTGATGAGTTACATTACATCAAATGTTTTTTTGTTTTAATTTCTTTACTTACGCTTGACTTGATAGCTAAATAATGATTATTTGGAATATATTCATTGGTCCTATCAACTCGGCACTTTCATTTTCGAACATAACGGCAGAAGTTACGCAAGTTAGAACCTGTTCAAGCTTCATAGCAATCCTACTTAAGGGAAAAATAAAGGACATGATACATTTATCAAGTTTTCAACTTTTTACTATAGCTGCAAATTTAATTAACCTATCAAAGAAGTACTCGCAGGGTTCAGCACGACCTGTGCTAAAATATATTTAATGTTTTTAGCTTCATCCAATCCTAACTTGGACATGAATTTACGATTCAATGTTGATTTTTTTCAAATACAATTAATGAATTTATCACTTAGTCCTATCGACTAAATCTGTGCATTTTCGAACATACTGGCCGAAGTTACGTAAGTTAGAATCTGTTCAAGCTTCATAGCACTTCTACTTAAGGGAAAAATAAAGGACATGATACATTTATCAAGTTCTCAACTTTTCACTGTAGCTGCAAATTTAATTAACCTATCAAAGAAGCTCTCGCAGGGTTCAGCACGAGCTGTGTTATAATATATTTCATGTTTTTAGCTTCATCAAATCCTAACTTTCACAAGAATTTAAGGTTCCATGTTGATTTTTTTCATATACAATTAATGAAATTATCACTAAGTGCTATCGACTAAGTCTGTTCATTTTCGAACATAACGGCGGAAGTTACGTAAGTTAGAATCTGTTCAAGCTTCATAGCATTTCTACTTAAGGGTAAAATAAAGGACATGATACATTTATCAAGTTTTCAACTTTTCACTATAGCTGCAAATTTAATTAACCTATCAAAGAAGTTCTCGCAGGGTTCGGCACAAGCTGTGCTAAAATATATTTAATGTTTTTAGCTTCATCCATTCCTAACTTGCACATGAATTTACGATTCCATGTTGATTTTTTTCAAGTACAATTAATGAATTTATAACCAAGTCCTATCGACTAAGTCTGTTCATTTTCGAACATAACGGCGGAAGTAACGAAAGTTAGAATCTGTTCAAGCTTCATAGCACTTCTACTTAAGCGTAAAATAAAGGACATGATAATCTTAGCAAGTTCTCAACTTTTTACTGTAGCTGCAAATTTAATTAACCTATCAAAGAAGTACTCGCAGGGTTCAGCACGACTTGTGCTAAAATATATTTAATGTTTTTAGCTTCATCCAATCCTAACTTGCACATGATTTTACTTTTCCATGTTAATTTTTTTCATATACAATTAATGAACTTATAACTAAGTCCTATCGACTAAGTCTGTTCATTTTCGAGCATAATGGCCGAAGTTACGTAAGTTAGAATCTGTTCGAGCTTCATAGCACTTCTACTTAAGGGAAAAATAAAGGACGTGATACATTTATCAAGTTCTCAACTTTTTACTGTAGCTGGAAATGTATATGACTTATGGAACAAGTTGTTGCAAGGTTGAGCATGTGATGAGTTACATTACATCAAATGTTTTTTTGTTTTAATTTCTTTACTTACCCTTGACTTGATAGCTAAATAATGATAATTTTGAATATATTTATTGGTTCTATCAACTCAGCACTTTCAATTTCGAACATAACGACGGAAGTTACGTAAGTTAGAATCTGTTCAAGCTTCATAGCACTTCTACTTAAGGGTAAAATAAAGGACATGATAATCTTAGCAAGTTCTCAGCTTTTTACCGTAGCTGCAAATTTAATTAACCTATCAAAGAAGTATTCGCAGGGTTCAGCACTTCCTGTGCTAAAATATATTTAATGTTTTTAGCTTCATCCAATCCTAACTTGCACATGAATTTACGATTTCATGTTGATTTTTTTCAAATACAATTAATGAATTTACAACCAAGTCCTATCGACTAAGTCTGTTCATTTTCGAACATAACGGCCGAAGTAACGTAAGTTAGAATCTGTTCAAGCTTCATAGCACTTCTACTTAAGGGTAAAATAAAGGACATGATAATCGTAGCAACTTCTCAACTTTTTACTGTAGCTGCAAATTTAATTAACCTATCAAAGAAGTTCTCGCAGGGTTCAGCACGACCTGGGCTAAAATGTATTTAATGTTTTTAACTTCATCCAATCCTAACTTGCACATGATTTTACGGTTCCATGTTAATTTTTTTCATATACAATTAATGAACTTATCACTAAGTCCTATCAACTCAGCACTTTCATTTTCGAACATAACGGCCGAAGTTACGTAAGTTAGAATCTGTTCAAACTTCATAGCATTTCTACTTAAGGGTAAAATAAAGGACATGATACATTTATCAAGTTCTCAACTTTTTACTATAGCTGCAAATTTAATTAACCTATCAAAGAAGTAGTCGCAGGGTTCAGCACGACCTGTGCTAAAATATATTTAATGTTTTTAGCTTCATCCATTCCTAACTTGCACATGAATTTACGATTCCATGTTGATTTTTTTCAAATACAATTGATGAATTTACAACCAAGTCCTATCGACTAAGTCTGTTCATTTTCGAACATAACGGCGGAAGTAACGTAAGTTAGAATCTGTTCAAGCTTCATAGCACTTCTACTTAAGGGTAAAATAAAGGACATGATAATCGTAGCAACTTCTCAACTTTTTACTGTAGCTGCAAATTTAATTAACCTATCAAAGAAGTTCTCCCAGGGTTCAGCACGACCTGGGCTAAAATGTATTTAATGTTTTTAACTTCATCCAATCCTAACTTGCACATGATTTTACGGTTCCATGTTAATTTTTTTCATATACAATTAATGAACTTATCACTAAGTCCTATCAACTCAGCACTTTCATTTTCGGCCGAAGTTACGTAAGTTAGAATCCGTTCAAACTTCATAGCATTTCTACTTAAGGGTAAAATAAAGGACATGATACATTTATCAAGTTCTCAACTTTTTACTATAGCTGCAAATTTAATTAACCTATCAAAGAAGTAGTCGCAGGGTTCAGCACGACCTGTGCTAAAATATATTTAATGTTTTTAGCTTCATCCATTCCTAACTTGCACATGAATTTACGGTTCCATGTTGATTTTTTTCAAATACAATTAATGAATTTATAACCAAGTCCTATCGACTAAGTCTGTTCATTTTCGAACATAACGGCGGAAGTAACGTAAGTTAGAATCTGTTCAAGCTTCATAGCACTTCTACTTAAGGGTAAAATAAAGGACATGATAATCGTAGCAAGTTCTCAACTTTTTACTGTAGCTGCAAATTTAATTAACCTATCAAAGAAGTACTCGCAGGGTTCAGCACGACCTGTGCTAAAATATATTTAATGTTTTTAGCTTCATCCATTCCTAACTTGCACATGAATTTACGATTCCATGTTGATTTTTTTCAAATACAATTAATGAATTTATAACCAAGTCCTATCGACTAAGTCTGTTCATTTTCGAACATACTGGCCGAAGTAACGTAAGTTAGAATCTGTTCAAGCTTCATAGCACTTCTACTTAAGCGTAAAATAAAGGACATGATAATCTTAGCAAGTTCTCAACTTTTTACTGTAGCTGCAAATTTAATTAACCTATCAAAGAAGTACTCGCAGGGTTCAGCACGACCTGTGCTAAAATATATTTAATGTTTTTAGCTTCATCCATTCCTAACTTGCACATGAATTTACGTTTCCATGTTGATTTTTTTCAAATACAATTAATGAATTTATAACCAAGTCCTATCGACTAAGTCTGTTCATTTTCGAACATAACGGCGGAAGTAACGTAAGTTAGAATCTGTTCAAGCTTCATAGCACTTCTACTTAAGCGTAAAATAAAGGACATGATAATCTTAGCAACTTCTCAACTTTTTACTGTAGCTGCAAATTTAATTAACCTATCAAAGAAGTTCTCGCAGGGTTCAGCACGACCTGTGCTAAAATATATTTAATGTTTTTAGCTTCATCCAATCCTAACTTGCACATGAATTTACGATTCCATGTTGATTTTTTTCAAATACAATTAATGAATTTATAACCAAGTCCTATCGACTAAGTCTGTTCATTTTCGAACATAACGGCGGAAGTAACGTAAGTTAGAATCTGTTCAAGCTTCATAGCACTTCTACTTAAGCGTAAAATAAAGGACATGATAATCTTAGCAAGTTCTCAACTTTTTACTGTAGCTGCAAATTTAATTAACCTATCAAAGAAGTACTCGCAGGGTTCAGCACGACCTGTGCTAAAATATATTTAATGTTTTTAGCTTCATCCAATCCTAACTTGCACATGAATTTACGATTCCATGTTGATTTTTTTCAAATACAATTAATGAATTTACAACCAAGTCCTATCGACTAAGTCTGTTCATTTTCGAACATAACGGCGGAAGTAACGTAAGTTAGAATCTGTTCAAGCTTCATAGCACTTCTACTTAAGGGTGAAATAAAGGACATGATAATCGTAGCAACTTCTCAACTTTTTACTGTAGCTGCAAATTTAATTAACCTATCAAAGAAGTTCTCGCAGGGTTCAGCACGACCTGGGCTAAAATGTATTTAATGTTTTTAACTTCATCCAATCCTAACTTGCACATGATTTTACGGTTCCATGTTAATTTTTTTCATATACAATTAATGAACTTATCACTAAGTCCTATCAACTCAGCACTTTCATTTTCGAACATAACGGCCGAAGTTACGTAAGCTAGAATCTGTTCAAACTTCATAGCATTTCTACTTAAGGGTAAAATAAAGGACATGATACATTTATCAAGTTCTCAACTTTTTACTATAGCTGCAAATTTAATTAACCTATCAAAGAAGTAGTCGCAGGGTTCAGCACGACCTGTGCTAAAATATATTTAATGTTTTTAGCTTCATCCATTCCTAACTTGCACATGAATTTACGATTCCATGTTGATTTTTTTCAAATACAATTAATGAATTTATAACCAAGTCCTATCGACTAAGTCTGTTCATTTTCGAACATAACGGCGGAAGTAACGTAAGTTAGAATCTGTTCAAGCTTCATAGCACTTCTACTTAAGCGTAAAATAAAGGACATGATAATCTTAGCAACTTCTCAACTTTTTACTGTAGCTGCAAATTTAATTAACCTATCAAAGAAGTTCTCGCAGGGTTCGGCACGACCTGTGCTAAAATATATTTAATGTTTTTAGCTTCATCCAATCCTAACTTGCACATGAATTTACGATTCCATGTTGATTTTTTTCAAATACAATTAATGAATTTATAACCAAGTCCTATCGACTAAGTCTGTTCATTTTCGAACATAACGGCGGAAGTAACGAAAGTTAGAATCTGTTCAAGCTTCATAGCACTTCTACTTAAGGGTAAAATAAAAGACATGATAAACTTAGCAAGTTCTCAACTTTTTACTGTAGCTGCAAATTTAATTAACCTATCAAAGAAGTACTCGCAGGGTTCAGCACGACCTGTGCTAAAATATATTTAATGTTTTTAGCATCATCCAATCCTAACTTGCACATGAATTTACGATTCCATGTTGATTTTTTTCAAATACAATTAATGAATTTATAACCAAGTCCTATCGACTAAGTCTGTTCATTTTCGAACATAACGGCGGAAGTAACGTAAGTTAGAATCTGTTCAAGCTTCATAGCACTTCTACTTAAGCGTAAAATAAAGGACATGATAATCTTAGCAAGTTCTCAACTTTTTACTGTAGCTGCAAATTTAATTAACCTATCAAAGAAGTACTCGCAGGGTTCAGCACGACCTGTGCTAAAATATATTTAATGTTTTTAGCTTCATCCATTCCTAACTTGCACATGAATTTACGATTCCATGTTGATTTTTTTCAAATACAATTAATGAATTTATAACCAAGTCCTATCGACTAAGTCTGTTCATTTTCGAACATAACGGCGGAAGTAACGTAAGTTAGAATCTGTTCAAGCTTCATAGCACTTCTACTTAAGCGTAAAATAAAGGACATGATAATCTTAGCAACTTCTCAACTTTTTACTGTAGCTGCAAATTTAATTAACCTATCAAAGAAGTTCTCGCAGGGTTCAGCACGACCTGTGCTAAAATATATTTAATGTTTTTAGCTTCATCCAATCCTAACTTGCACATGAATTTACGATTCCATGTTGATTTTTTTCAAATACAATTAATGAATTTATAACCAAGTCCTATCGACTAAGTCTGTTCATTTTCGAACATAACGGCGGAAGTAACGTAAGTTAGAATCTGTTCAAGCTTCATAGCACTTCTACTTAAGGGTAAAATAAAAGACATGATAAACTTAGCAAGTTCTCAACTTTTTACTGTAGCTGCAAATTTAATTAACCTATCAAAGAAGTACTCGCAGGGTTCAGCACGACCTGTGCTAAAATATATTTAATGTTTTTAGCATCATCCAATCCTAACTTGCACATGAATTTACGATTCCATGTTGATTTTTTTCAAATACAATTAATGAATTTAAACTAAGTCCTATCGACTAAGTCTGTTCATTTTCGAACATACTGGCCGAAGTATCGTAAGTTAGAATCTGTTCAAGCTTCATAGCACTTCTACTTAAGGGAAAAATAAAGGACATGATACATTTATCAAGTTCTCAACTTTTCACTGTAGCTGCAAATTTAAATAACCTATCAAAGAAGTTCTCGCAGGGTTCAGCGCGACCTGTGCTAAAATATATTTAATGCTTTTAGCTTCATCCAATCCTAACTTGCACATGAATTTACGGTTCCATGTTGATTTTTTTCAAATACAATTAATGAATTTATAACCAAGTCCTATCGACTAAGTCTGTTCATTTTCGAACATAACGGCGGAAGTAACGTAAGTTAGAATCTGTTCAAGCTTCATAGCACTTCTACTTAAGGGTAAAATAAAAGACATGATAAACTTAGCAAGTTCTCAACTTTTTACTGTAGCTGCAAATTTAATTAACCTATCAAAGAAGTACTCGCAGGGTTCAGCACGACCTGTGCTAAAATATATTTAATGTTTTTAGCATCATCCAATCCTAACTTGCACATGAATTTACGATTCCATGTTGATTTTTTTCAAATACAATTAATGAATTTAAACTAAGTCCTATCGACTAAGTCTGTTCATTTTCGAACATACTGGCCGAAGTATCGTAAGTTAGAATCTGTTCAAGCTTCATAGCACTTCTACTTAAGGGAAAAATAAAGGACATGATACATTTATCAAGTTCTCAACTTTTCACTGTAGCTGCAAATTTAAATAACCTATCAAAGAAGTTCTCGCAGGGTTCAGCGCGACCTGTGCTAAAATATATTTAATGCTTTTAGCTTCATCCAATCCTAACTTGCACATGAATTTACGGTTCCATGTTGATTTTTTTCAAATACAATTAATGAATTTATAACCAAGTCCTATCGACTAAGTCTGTTCATTTTCGAACATAACGGCGGAAGTAACGTAAGTTAGAATCTGTTCAAGCTTCATAGCACTTCTACTTAAGGGTAAAATAAAGGACATGATAATCGTAGCAACTTCTCAACTTTTTACTGTAGCTGCAAATTTAATTAACCTATCAAAGAAGTTCTCGCAGGGTTCAGCACGACCTGTGCTAAAATATATTTAATGTTTTTAGCTTCATCCATTCCTAACTTGCACATGAATTTACGATTCCATGTTGATTTTTTTCAAATACAATTAATGAATTTATAACCAAGTCCTAGCGACTAAGTCTGTTCATTTTCGAACATAACGGCGGAAGTAACGTAAGTTAGAATCTGTTCAAGCTTCATAGCACTTCTACTTAAGCGTAAAATAAAGGACATGATAATCTTAGCAACTTCTCAACTTTTTACTGTAGCTGCAAATTTAATTAACCTATCAAAGAAGTTCTCGCAGGGTTCAGCACGACCTGTGCTAAAATATATTTAATGTTTTTAGCTTCATCCAATCCTAACTTGCACATGAATTTATGATTCCATGTTGATTTTTTTCAAATACAATTAATGAATTTATAACCAAGTCCTATCGACTAAGTCTGTTCATTTTCGAACATAACGGCGGAAGTAACGTAAGTTAGAATCTGTTCAAGCTTCATAGCACTTCTACTTAAGGGTAAAATAAAAGACATGATAAACTTAGCAAGTTCTCAACTTTTTACTGTAGCTGCAAATTTAATTAACCTATCAAAGAAGTACTCGCAGGGTTCAGCACGACCTGTGCTAAAATATATTTAATGTTTTTAGCATCATCCAATCCTAACTTGCACATGAATTTACGATTCCATGTTGATTTTTTTCAAATACAATTAATGAATTTAAACTAAGTCCTATCGACTAAGTCTGTTCATTTTCGAACATACTGGCCGAAGTATCGTAAGTTAGAATCTGTTCAAGCTTCATAGCACTTCTACTTAAGGGAAAAATAAAGGACATGATACATTTATCAAGTTCTCAACTTTTCACTGTAGCTGCAAATTTAAATAACCTATCAAAGAAGTTCTCGCAGGGTTCAGCGCGACCTGTGCTAAAATATATTTAATGCTTTTAGCTTCATCCAATCCTAACTTGCACATGAATTTACGGTTCCATGTTGATTTTTTTCAAATACAATTAATGAATTTATAACCAAGTCCTATCGACTAAGTCTGTTCATTTTCGAGCATAATGGTCGGAGTTACGTAAGATAGAATCTTTTCAGGACTGGTAGTATTTCTACTCAAGACTAATATTCAAGACATGATACTTTTAGCAATTTTTCAACTTTTTACTGTAGCTGGAAATGTATATGACCTATCGAACAAGTTGTTACAAGGTTGAGCATGTGATGAGTTACATTACATCAAATGTTTTTTTGTTTTAATTTCTTTACTTACGCTTGACTTGATAGCTAAATAATGATTATTTGGAATATATTCATTGGTCCTATCAACTCGGCACTTTCATTTTCGAACATAACGGCAGAAGTTACGCAAGTTAGAACCTGTTCAAGCTTCATAGCACTTCTACTTAAGCGTAAAATAAAGGACATGATAATCTTAGCAACTTCTCAACTTTTTACTGTAGCTGCAAATTTAATTAACCTATCAAAGAAGTTCTCGCAGGGTTCAGCACGACCTGTGCTAAAATATATTTAATGTTTTTAGCTTCATCCAATCCTAACTTGCACATGAATTTACGATTCCATGTTGATTTTTTTCAAATACAATTAATGAATTTATAACCAAGTCCTATCGACTAAGTCTGTTCATTTTCGAACATAACGGCGGAAGTAACGTAAGTTAGAATCTGTTCAAGCTTCATAGCACTTCTACTTAAGGGTAAAATAAAAGACATGATAAACTTAGCAAGTTCTCAACTTTTTACTGTAGCTGCAAATTTAATTAACCTATCAAAGAAGTACTCGCAGGGTTCAGCACGACCTGTGCTAAAATATATTTAATGTTTTTAGCATCATCCAATCCTAACTTGCACATGAATTTACGATTCCATGTTGATTTTTTTCAAATACAATTAATGAATTTAAACTAAGTCCTATCGACTAAGTCTGTTCATTTTCGAACATACTGGCCGAAGTATCGTAAGTTAGAATCTGTTCAAGCTTCATAGCACTTCTACTTAAGGGAAAAATAAAGGACATGATACATTTATCAAGTTCTCAACTTTTCACTGTAGCTGCAAATTTAAATAACCTATCAAAGAAGTTCTCGCAGGGTTCAGCGCGACCTGTGCTAAAATATATTTAATGCTTTTAGCTTCATCCAATCCTAACTTGCACATGAATTTACGGTTCCATGTTGATTTTTTTCAAATACAATTAATGAATTTATAACCAAGTCCTATCGACTAAGTCTGTTCATTTTCGAACATAACGGCGGAAGTAACGTAAGTTAGAATCTGTTCAAGCTTCATAGCACTTCTACTTAAGGGTAAAATAAAAGACATGATAAACTTAGCAAGTTCTCAACTTTTTACTGTAGCTGCAAATTTAATTAACCTATCAAAGAAGTACTCGCAGGGTTCAGCACGACCTGTGCTAAAATATATTTAATGTTTTTAGCATCATCCAATCCTAACTTGCACATGAATTTACGATTCCATGTTGATTTTTTTCAAATACAATTAATGAATTTAAACTAAGTCCTATCGACTAAGTCTGTTCATTTTCGAACATACTGGCCGAAGTATCGTAAGTTAGAATCTGTTCAAGCTTCATAGCACTTCTACTTAAGGGAAAAATAAAGGACATGATACATTTATCAAGTTCTCAACTTTTCACTGTAGCTGCAAATTTAAATAACCTATCAAAGAAGTTCTCGCAGGGTTCAGCGCGACCTGTGCTAAAATATATTTAATGCTTTTAGCTTCATCCAATCCTAACTTGCACATGAATTTACGGTTCCATGTTGATTTTTTTCAAATACAATTAATGAATTTATAACCAAGTCCTATCGACTAAGTCTGTTCATTTTCGAACATAACGGCGGAAGTAACGTAAGTTAGAATCTGTTCAAGCTTCATAGCACTTCTACTTAAGGGTAAAATAAAGGACATGATAATCGTAGCAACTTCTCAACTTTTTACTGTAGCTGCAAATTTAATTAACCTATCAAAGAAGTTCTCGCAGGGTTCAGCACGACCTGTGCTAAAATATATTTAATGTTTTTAGCTTCATCCATTCCTAACTTGCACATGAATTTACGATTCCATGTTGATTTTTTTCAAATACAATTAATGAATTTATAACCAAGTCCTAGCGACTAAGTCTGTTCATTTTCGAACATAACGGCGGAAGTAACGTAAGTTAGAATCTGTTCAAGCTTCATAGCACTTCTACTTAAGCGTAAAATAAAGGACATGATAATCTTAGCAACTTCTCAACTTTTTACTGTAGCTGCAAATTTAATTAACCTATCAAAGAAGTTCTCGCAGGGTTCAGCACGACCTGTGCTAAAATATATTTAATGTTTTTAGCTTCATCCAATCCTAACTTGCACATGAATTTATGATTCCATGTTGATTTTTTTCAAATACAATTAATGAATTTATAACCAAGTCCTATCGACTAAGTCTGTTCATTTTCGAACATAACGGCGGAAGTAACGTAAGTTAGAATCTGTTCAAGCTTCATAGCACTTCTACTTAAGGGTAAAATAAAAGACATGATAAACTTAGCAAGTTCTCAACTTTTTACTGTAGCTGCAAATTTAATTAACCTATCAAAGAAGTACTCGCAGGGTTCAGCACGACCTGTGCTAAAATATATTTAATGTTTTTAGCATCATCCAATCCTAACTTGCACATGAATTTACGATTCCATGTTGATTTTTTTCAAATACAATTAATGAATTTAAACTAAGTCCTATCGACTAAGTCTGTTCATTTTCGAACATACTGGCCGAAGTATCGTAAGTTAGAATCTGTTCAAGCTTCATAGCACTTCTACTTAAGGGAAAAATAAAGGACATGATACATTTATCAAGTTCTCAACTTTTCACTGTAGCTGCAAATTTAAATAACCTATCAAAGAAGTTCTCGCAGGGTTCAGCGCGACCTGTGCTAAAATATATTTAATGCTTTTAGCTTCATCCAATCCTAACTTGCACATGAATTTACGGTTCCATGTTGATTTTTTTCAAATACAATTAATGAATTTATAACCAAGTCCTATCGACTAAGTCTGTTCATTTTCGAGCATAATGGTCGGAGTTACGTAAGATAGAATCTTTTCAGGACTGGTAGTATTTCTACTCAAGACTAATATTCAAGACATGATACTTTTAGCAATTTTTCAACTTTTTACTGTAGCTGGAAATGTATATGACCTATCGAACAAGTTGTTACAAGGTTGAGCATGTGATGAGTTACATTACATCAAATGTTTTTTTGTTTTAATTTCTTTACTTACGCTTGACTTGATAGCTAAATAATGATTATTTGGAATATATTCATTGGTCCTATCAACTCGGCACTTTCATTTTCGAACATAACGGCAGAAGTTACGCAAGTTAGAACCTGTTCAAGCTTCATAGCAATCCTACTTAAGGGAAAAATAAAGGACATGATACATTTATCAAGTTTTCAACTTTTTACTATAGCTGCAAATTTAATTAACCTATCAAAGAAGTACTCGCAGGGTTCAGCACGACCTGTGCTAAAATATATTTAATGTTTTTAGCTTCATCCAATCCTAACTTGGACATGAATTTACGATTCAATGTTGATTTTTTTCAAATACAATTAATGAATTTATCACTTAGCCCTATCGACTAAATCTGTTCATTTTCGAACATACTGGCCGAAGTTACGTAAGTTAGAATCTGTTCAAGCTTCATAGCACTTCTACTTAAGGGAAAAATAAAGGACATGATACATTTATCAAGTTCTCAACTTTTCACTGTAGCTGCAAATTTAATTAACCTATCAAAGAAGCTCTCGCAGGGTTCAGCACGAGCTGTGTTATAATATATTTCATGTTTTTAGCTTCATCAAATCCTAACTTTCACATGAATTTAAGGTTCCATGTTGATTTTTTTCATATACAATTAATGAACTTATCACTAAGTCCTATCGACTAAGTCTGTTCATTTTCGAACATAACGGCGGAAGTTACGTAAGTTAGAATCTGTTCAAGCTTCATAGCATTTCTACTTAAGGGTAAAATAAAGGACATGATACATTTATCAAGTTCTCAACTTTTTACTGTAGCTGGAAATGTATATGACTTATGGAACAAGTTGTTGCAAGGTTGAGCATGTGATGAGTTACATTACATCAAATGTTTTTTTGTTTTAATTTCTTTACTTACCCTTGACTTGATAGCTAAATAATGATAATTTTGAATATATTTATTGGTTCTATCAACTCAGCACTTTCAATTTCGAACATAACGACGGAAGTTACGTAAGTTAGAATCTGTTCAAGCTTCATAGCACTTCTACTTAAGGGTAAAATAAAGGACATGATAATCTTAGCAAGTTCTCAGCTTTTTACCGTAGCTGCAAATTTAATTAACCTATCAAAGAAGTATTCGCAGGGTTCAGCACTTCCTGTGCTAAAATATATTTAATGTTTTTAGCTTCATCCAATCCTAACTTGCACATGAATTTACGATTCCATGTTGATTTTTTTCAAATACAATTAATGAATTTATAACCAAGTCCTATCGACTAAGTCTGTTCATTTTCGAACATAACGGCGGAAGTAACGTAAGTTAGAATCTGTTCAAGCTTCATAGCACTTCTACTTAAGGGTAAAATAAAGGACATGATAATCGTAGCAACTTCTCAACTTTTTACTGTAGCTGCAAATTTAATTAACCTATCAAAGAAGTTCTCGCAGGGTTCAGCACGACCTGTGCTAAAATGTATTTAATGTTTTTAACTTCATCCAATCCTAACTTGCACATGATTTTACGGTTCCATGTTAATTTTTTTCATATACAATTAATGAACTTATCACTAAGTCCTATCAACTCAGCACTTTCATTTTCGAACATAACGGCCGAAGTTACGTAAGTTAGAATCTGTTCAAACTTCTTAGCATTTCTACTTAAGGGTAAAATAAAGAACATGATACATTTATCAAGTTCTCAACTTTTCACTGTAGCTGCAAATTTAAATAACCTATCAAAGAAGTTCTCGCAGGGTTCAGCGCGACCTGTGCTAAAATATATTTAATGCTTTTAGCTTCATCCAATCCTAACTTGCACATGAATTTACGGTTCCATGTTGATTTTTTTCAAATACAATTAATGAATTTATAACCAAGTCCTATCGACTAAGTCTGTTCATTTTCGAGCATAATGGTCGGAGTTACGTAAGATAGAATCTTTTCAGGACTGGTAGTATTTCTACTCAAGACTAATATTCAAGACATGATACTTTTAGCAATTTTTCAACTTTTTACTGTAGCTGGAAATGTATATGACCTATCGAACAAGTTGTTACAAGGTTGAGCATGTGATGAGTTACATTACATCAAATGTTTTTTTGTTTTAATTTCTTTACTTACGCTTGACTTGATAGCTAAATAATGATTATTTGGAATATATTCATTGGTCCTATCAACTCGGCACTTTCATTTTCGAACATAACGGCAGAAGTTACGCAAGTTAGAACCTGTTCAAGCTTCATAGCAATCCTACTTAAGGGAAAAATAAAGGACATGATACATTTATCAAGTTTTCAACTTTTTACTATAGCTGCAAATTTAATTAACCTATCAAAGAAGTACTCGCAGGGTTCAGCACGACCTGTGCTAAAATATATTTAATGTTTTTAGCTTCATCCAATCCTAACTTGGACATGAATTTACGATTCAATGTTGATTTTTTTCAAATACAATTAATGAATTTATCACTTAGTCCTATCGACTAAATCTGTTCATTTTCGAACATACTGGCCGAAGTTACGTAAGTTAGAATCTGTTCAAGCTTCATAGCACTTCTACTTAAGGGAAAAATAAAGGACATGATACATTTATCAAGTTCTCAACTTTTCACTGTAGCTGCAAATTTAAATAACCTATCAAAGAAGTTCTCGCAGGGTTCAGCGCGACCTTTGCTAAAATATATTTAATGCTTTTAGCTTCATCCAATCCTAACTTGCACATGAATTTACGGTTCCATGTTGATTTTTTTCAAATACAATTAATGAATTTATAACCAAGTCCTATCGACTAAGTCTGTTCATTTTCGAGCATAATGGTCGGAGTTACGTAAGATAGAATCTTTTCAGGACTGGTAGTATTTCTACTCAAGACTAATATTCAAGACATGATACTTTTAGCAATTTTTCAACTTTTTACTGTAGCTGGAAATGTATATGACCTATCGAACAAGTTGTTACAAGGTTGAGCATGTGATGAGTTACATTACATCAAATGTTTTTTTGTTTTAATTTCTTTACTTACGCTTGACTTGATAGCTAAATAATGATTATTTGGAATATATTCATTGGTCCTATCAACTCGGCACTTTCATTTTCGAACATAACGGCAGAAGTTACGCAAGTTAGAACCTGTTCAAGCTTCATAGCAATCCTACTTAAGGGAAAAATAAAGGACATGATACATTTATCAAGTTTTCAACTTTTTACTATAGCTGCAAATTTAATTAACCTATCAAAGAAGTACTCGCAGGGTTCAGCACGACCTGTGCTAAAATATATTTAATGTTTTTAGCTTCATCCAATCCAAACTTGGACATGAATTTACGATTCAATGTTGATTTTTTTCAAATACAATTAATGAATTTATCACTTAGTCCTATCGACTAAATCTGTTCATTTTCGAACATACTGGCCGAAGTTACGTAAGTTAGAATCTGTTCAAGCTTCATAGCACTTCTACTTAAGGGAAAAATAAAGGACATGATACATTTATCAAGTTCTCAACTTTTCACTGTAGCTGCAAATTTAATTAACCTATCAAAGAAGTTCTCGCAGGGTTCGGCACAAGCTGTGCTAAAATATATTTAATGTTTTTAGCTTCATCCATTCCTAACTTGCACATGAATTTACGATTCCATGTTGATTTTTTTCAAGTACAATTAATGAATTTATAACCAAGTCCTATCGACTAAGTCTGTTCATTTTCGAACATAACGGCGGAAGTAACGTAAGTTAGAATCTGTTCAAGCTTCATAGCACTTCTACTTAAGCGTAAAATAAAGGACATGATAATCTTAGCAAGTTCTCAACTTTTTACTGTAGCTGCAAATTTAATTAACCTATCAAAGAAGTACTCGCAGGGTTCAGCACGACTTGTGCTAAAATATATTTAATGTTTTTAGCTTCATCCAATCCTAACTTGCACATGATTTTACGGTTCCATGTTAATTTTTTTCATATACAATTAATGAACTTATAACTAAGTCCTATCGACTAAGTCTGTTCATTTTCGAGCATAATGGCCGAAGTTACGTAAGTTAGAATCTGTTCGAGCTTCATAGCACTTCTACTTAAGGGAAAAACGCATTTAATTTGTTTCTAACTCTTAATTTTAATTAATAGTAATCAATTATTTAACTAATTCTATTAGTTAAATACAAAAAAGTTAACATCGCTAATAAATGATTTTATTATTTAAAACACAGATGGAAGTGTAAAATTCGTATAATGAAACTTGTTTGATTAATTTAATCAAGTGGGTAGAGATTTTGCATAGATCTCTATGGATTGGTGCGGTGATGGTGAATGAAACAGAAAACGGAAAGGTAGAAAATGAAATGGAATTTAATGGTTATGAGGTGTTTGTTTGTGCTTAATTTTATATGTATATATTCGCATTTTATGTACTTAAACAAATAAAATCTTAATGAAATTGTGCTATCGAATTCTCCTACAAAGAACAACAATAAAATAAGTCTATAGTGTTTGACCACTCTGTATAGTGTTAAATCTAAAGGACGTGATACATTTATCAAGTTCTCAACTTTTTACTGTAGCTGGAAATGTATATGACTTATGGAACAAGTTGTTGCAAGGTTGAGCATGTGATGAGTTACATTACATCAAATGTTTTTTTGTTTTAATTTCTTTACTTACCCTTGACTTGATAGCTAAATAATGATAATTTTGAATATATTTATTGGTTCTATCAACTCAGCACTTTCAATTTCGAACATAACGACGGAAGTTACGTAAGTTAGAATCTGTTCAAGCTTCATAGCACTTCTACTTAAGGGTAAAATAAAGGACATGATAAACTTAGCAAGTTCTCAGCTTTTTACCGTAGCTGCAAATTTAATTAACCTATCAAAGAAGTATTCGCAGGGTTCAGCACTTCCTGTGCTAAAATATATTTAATGTTTTTAGCTTCATCCAATCCTAACTTGCACATGAATTTACGATTCCATGTTGATTTTTTTCAAATACAATTAATGAATTTATAACCAAGTCCTATCGACTAAGTCTGTTCATTTTCGAACATAACGGCGGAAGTAACGTAAGTTAGAATCTGTTCAAGCTTCATAGCACTTCTACTTAAGGGTAAAATAAAGGACATGATAATCGTAGCAACTTCTCAACTTTTTACTGTAGCTGCAAATTTAATTAACCTATCAAAGAAGTTCTCGCAGGGTTCAGCACGACCTGTGCTAAAATGTATTTAATGTTTTTAACTTCATCCAATCCTAACTTGCACATGATTTTACGGTTCCATGTTAATTTTTTTCATATACAATTAATGAACTTATCACTAAGTCCTATCAACTCAGCACTTTCATTTTCGAACATAACGGCCGAAGTTACGTAAGTTAGAATCTGTTCAAACTTCATAGCATTTCTACTTAAGGGTAAAATAAAGGACATGATACATTTATCAAGTTCTCAACTTTTCACTGTAGCTGCAAATTTAAATAACCTATCAAAGAAGTTCTCGCAGGGTTCAGCGCGACCTGTGCTAAAATATATTTAATGCTTTTAGCTTCATCCAATCCTAACTTGCACATGAATTTACGGTTCCATGTTGATTTTTTTCAAATACAATTAATGAATTTATAACCAAGTCCTATCGACTAAGTCTGTTCATTTTCGAGCATAATGGTCGGAGTTACGTAAGATAGAATCTTTTCAGGACTGGTAGTATTTCTACTCAAGACTAATATTCAAGACATGATACTTTTAGCAATTTTTCAACTTTTTACTGTAGCTGGAAATGTATATGACCTATCGAACAAGTTGTTACAAGGTTGAGCATGTGATGAGTTACATTACATCAAATGTTTTTTTGTTTTAATTTCTTTACTTACGCTTGACTTGATAGCTAAATAATGATTATTTGGAATATGTTCATTGGTCCTATCAACTCGGCACTTTCATTTTCGAACATAACGGCAGAAGTTACGCAAGTTAGAACCTGTTCAAGCTTCATAGCAATCCTACTTAAGGGAAAAATAAAGGACATGATACATTTATCAAGTTTTCAACTTTTTACTATAGCTGCAAATTTAATTAACCTATCAAAGAAGTACTCGCAGGGTTCAGCACGACCTGTGCTAAAATATATTTAATGTTTTTAGCTTCATCCAATCCTAACTTGGACATGAATTTACGATTCAATGTTGATTTTTTTCAAATACAATTAATGAATTTATCACTTAGTCCTATCGACTAAATCTGTTCATTTTCGAACATACTGGCCGAAGTTACGTAAGTTAGAATCTGTTCAAGCTTCATAGCACTTCTACTTAAGGGAAAAATAAAGGACATGATACATTTATCAAGTTCTCAACTTTTCACTGTAGCTGCAAATTTAAATAACCTATCAAAGAAGTTCTCGCAGGGTTCAGCGCGACCTTTGCTAAAATATATTTAATGCTTTTAGCTTCATCCAATCCTAACTTGCACATGAATTTACGGTTCCATGTTGATTTTTTTCAAATACAATTAATGAATTTATAACCAAGTCCTATCGACTAAGTCTGTTCATTTTCGAGCATAATGGTCGGAGTTACGTAAGATAGAATCTTTTCAGGACTGGTAGTATTTCTACTCAAGACTAATATTCAAGACATGATACTTTTAGCAATTTTTCAACTTTTTACTGTAGCTGGAAATGTATATGACCTATCGAACAAGTTGTTACAAGGTTGAGCATGTGATGAGTTACATTACATCAAATGTTTTTTTGTTTTAATTTCTTTACTTACGCTTGACTTGATAGCTAAATAATGATTATTTGGAATATATTCATTGGTCCTATCAACTCGGCACTTTCATTTTCGAACATAACGGCAGAAGTTACGCAAGTTAGAACCTGTTCAAGCTTCATAGCAATCCTACTTAAGGGAAAAATAAAGGACATGATACATTTATCAAGTTTTCAACTTTTTACTATAGCTGCAAATTTAATTAACCTATCAAAGAAGTACTCGCAGGGTTCAGCACGACCTGTGCTAAAATATATTTAATGTTTTTAGCTTCATCCAATCCAAACTTGGACATGAATTTACGATTCAATGTTGATTTTTTTCAAATACAATTAATGAATTTATCACTTAGTCCTATCGACTAAATCTGTTCATTTTCGAACATACTGGCCGAAGTTACGTAAGTTAGAATCTGTTCAAGCTTCATAGCACTTCTACTTAAGGGAAAAATAAAGGACATGATACATTTATCAAGTTCTCAACTTTTCACTGTAGCTGCAAATTTAATTAACCTATCAAAGAAGCTCTCGCAGGGTTCAGCACGAGCTGTGTTATAATATATTTCATGTTTTTAGCTTCATCAAATCCTAACTTTCACATGAATTTAAGGTTCCATGTTGATTTTTTTCATATACAATTAATGAACTTATCACTAAGTCCTATCGACTAAGTCTGTTCATTTTCGAACATAACGGCGGAAGTTACGTAAGTTAGAATCTGTTCAAGCTTCATAGCATTTCTACTTAAGGGTAAAATAAAGGACATGATACATTTATCAAGTTCTCAACTTTTCACTATAGCTGCAAATTTAATTAACCTATCAAAGAAGTTCTCGCAGGGTTCGGCACAAGCTGTGCTAAAATATATTTAATGTTTTTAGCTTCATCCATTCCTAACTTGCACATGAATTTACGATTCCATGTTGATTTTTTTCAAGTACAATTAATGAATTTATAACCAAGTCCTATCGACTAAGTCTGTTCATTTTCGAACATAACGGCGGAAGTAACGTAAGTTAGAATCTGTTCAAGCTTCATAGCACTTCTACTTAAGCGTAAAATAAAGGACATGATAATCTTAGCAAGTTCTCAACTTTTTACTGTAGCTGCAAATTTAATTAACCTATCAAAGAAGTACTCGCAGGGTTCAGCACGACTTGTGCTAAAATATATTTAATGTTTTTAGCTTCATCCAATCCTAACTTGCACATGATTTTACGGTTCCATGTTAATTTTTTTCATATACAATTAATGAACTTATAACTAAGTCCTATCGACTAAGTCTGTTCATTTTCGAGCATAATGGCCGAAGTTACGTAAGTTAGAATCTGTTCGAGCTTCATAGCACTTCTACTTAAGGGAAAAACGCATTTAATTTGTTTCTAACTCTTAATTTTAATTAATAGTAATCAATTATTTAACTAATTCTATTAGTTAAATACAAAAAAGTTAACATCGCTAATAAATGATTTTATTATTTAAAACACAGATGGAAGTGTAAAATTCGTATAATGAAACTTGTTTGATTAATTTAATCAAGTGGGTAGAGATTTTGCATAGATCTCTATGGATTGGTGCGGTGATGGTGAATGAAACAGAAAACGGAAAGGTAGAAAATGAAATGGAATTTAATGGTTATGAGGTGTTTGTTTGTGCTTAATTTTATATGTATATATTCGCATTTTATGTACTTAAACAAATAAAATCTTAATGAAATTGTGCTATCGAATTCTCCTACAAAGAACAACAATAAAATAAGTCTATAGTGTTTGACCACTCTGTATAGTGTTAAATCTAAAGGACGTGATACATTTATCAAGTTCTCAACTTTTTACTGTAGCTGGAAATGTATATGACTTATGGAACAAGTTGTTGCAAGGTTGAGCATGTGATGAGTTACATTACATCAAATGTTTTTTTGTTTTAATTTCTTTACTTACCCTTGACTTGATAGCTAAATAATGATAATTTTGAATATATTTATTGGTTCTATCAACTCAGCACTTTCAATTTCGAACATAACGACGGAAGTTACGTAAGTTAGAATCTGTTCAAGCTTCATAGCACTTCTACTTAAGGGTAAAATAAAGGACATGATAAACTTAGCAAGTTCTCAGCTTTTTACCGTAGCTGCAAATTTAATTAACCTATCAAAGAAGTATTCGCAGGGTTCAGCACTTCCTGTGCTAAAATATATTTAATGTTTTTAGCTTCATCCAATCCTAACTTGCACATGAATTTACGATTCCATGTTGATTTTTTTCAAATACAATTAATGAATTTATAACCAAGTCCTATCGACTAAGTCTGTTCATTTTCGAACATAACGGCGGAAGTAACGTAAGTTAGAATCTGTTCAAGCTTCATAGCACTTCTACTTAAGGGTAAAATAAAGGACATGATAATCGTAGCAACTTCTCAACTTTTTACTGTAGCTGCAAATTTAATTAACCTATCAAAGAAGTTCTCGCAGGGTTCAGCACGACCTGTGCTAAAATGTATTTAATGTTTTTAACTTCATCCAATCCTAACTTGCACATGATTTTACGGTTCCATGTTAATTTTTTTCATATACAATTAATGAACTTATCACTAAGTCCTATCAACTCAGCACTTTCATTTTCGAACATAACGGCCGAAGTTACGTAAGTTAGAATCTGTTCAAACTTCATAGCATTTCTACTTAAGGGTAAAATAAAGGACATGATACATTTATCAAGTTCTCAACTTTTCACTGTAGCTGCAAATTTAAATAACCTATCAAAGAAGTTCTCGCAGGGTTCAGCGCGACCTGTGCTAAAATATATTTAATGCTTTTAGCTTCATCCAATCCTAACTTGCACATGAATTTACGGTTCCATGTTGATTTTTTTCAAATACAATTAATGAATTTATAACCAAGTCCTATCGACTAAGTCTGTTCATTTTCGAGCATAATGGTCGGAGTTACGTAAGATAGAATCTTTTCAGGACTGGTAGTATTTCTACTCAAGACTAATATTCAAGACATGATACTTTTAGCAATTTTTCAACTTTTTACTGTAGCTGGAAATGTATATGACCTATCGAACAAGTTGTTACAAGGTTGAGCATGTGATGAGTTACATTACATCAAATGTTTTTTTGTTTTAATTTCTTTACTTACGCTTGACTTGATAGCTAAATAATGATTATTTGGAATATGTTCATTGGTCCTATCAACTCGGCACTTTCATTTTCGAACATAACGGCAGAAGTTACGCAAGTTAGAACCTGTTCAAGCTTCATAGCAATCCTACTTAAGGGAAAAATAAAGGACATGATACATTTATCAAGTTTTCAACTTTTTACTATAGCTGCAAATTTAATTAACCTATCAAAGAAGTACTCGCAGGGTTCAGCACGACCTGTGCTAAAATATATTTAATGTTTTTAACTTCATCCAATCCTAACTTGGACATGAATTTACGATTCAATGTTGATTTTTTTCAAATACAATTAATGAATTTATAACTAAGTCCTATCGACTAAGTCTGTTCATTTTCGAACATACTGGCCGAAGTTACGTAAGTTAGAATCTGTTCAAGCTTCATAGCACTTCTACTTAAGGGAAAAATAAAGGACATGATACATTTATCAAGTTCTCAACTTTTCACTGTAGCTGCAAATTTAAATAACCTATCAAAGAAGTTCTCGCAGGGTTCAGCGCGACCTGTGCTAAAATATATTTAATGCTTTTAGCTTCATCCAATCCTAACTTGCACATGAATTTACGGTTCCATGTTGATTTTTTTCAAATACAATTAATGAATTTATAACCAAGTCCTATCGACTAAGTCTGTTCATTTTCGAGCATAATGGTCGGAGTTACGTAAGATAGAATCTTTTCAGGACTGGTAGTATTTCTACTCAAGACTAATATTCAAGACATGATACTTTTAGCAATTTTTCAACTTTTTACTGTAGCTGGAAATGTATATGACCTATCGAACAAGTTGTTACAAGGTTGAGCATGTGATGAGTTACATTACATCAAATGTTTTTTTGTTTTAATTTCTTTACTTACGCTTGACTTGATAGCTAAATAATGATTATTTGGAATATATTCATTGGTCCTATCAACTCGGCACTTTCATTTTCGAACATAACGGCAGAAGTTACGCAAGTTAGAACCTGTTCAAGCTTCATAGCAATCCTACTTAAGGGAAAAATACAGGACATGATACATTTATCAAGTTTTCAACTTTTTACTATAGCTGCAAATTTAATTAACCTATCAAAGAAGTACTCGCAGGGTTCAGCACGACCTGTGCTAAAATATATTTAATGTTTTTAGCTTCATCCAATCCTAACTTGGACATGAATTTACGATTCAATGTTGATTTTTTTCAAATACAATTAATGAATTTATCACTTAGTCCTATCGACTAAATCTGTTCATTTTCGAACATACTGGCCGAAGTTACGTAAGTTAGAATCTGTTCAAGCTTCATAGCACTTCTACTTAAGGGAAAAATAAAGGACATGATACATTTATCAAGTTCTCAACTTTTCACTGTAGCTGCAAATTTAATTAACCTATCAAAGAAGTTCTCGCAGGGTTCGGCACAAGCTGTGCTAAAATATATTTAATGTTTCTAGCTTCATCCATTCCTAACTTGCACATGAATTTACGATTCCATGTTGATTTTTTTCAAGTACAATTAATGAATTTATAACCAAGTCCTATCGACTAAGTCTGTTCATTTTCGAACATAACGGCGGAAGTAACGTAAGTTAGAATCTGTTCAAGCTTCATAGCACTTCTACTTAAGCGTAAAATAAAGGACATGATAATCTTAGCAAGTTCTCAACTTTTTACTGTAGCTGCAAATTTAATTAACCTATCAAAGAAGTACTCGCAGGGTTCAGCACGACTTGTGCTAAAATATATTTAATGTTTTTAGCTTCATCCAATCCTAACTTGCACATGATTTTACGGTTCCATGTTAATTTTTTTCATATACAATTAATGAACTTATAACTAAGTCCTATCGACTAAGTCTGTTCATTTTCGAGCATAATGGCCGAAGTTACGTAAGTTAGAATCTGTTCGAGCTTCATAGCACTTCTACTTAAGGGAAAAATAAAGGACGTGATACATTTATCAAGTTCTCAACTTTTTACTGTAGCTGGAAATGTATATGACTTATGGAACAAGTTGTTGCAAGGTTGAGCATGTGATGAGTTACATTACATCAAATGTTTTTTTGTTTTAATTTCTTTACTTACCCTTGACTTGATAGCTAAATAATGATAATTTTGAATATATTTATTGGTTCTATCAACTCAGCACTTTCAATTTCGAACATAACGACGGAAGTTACGTAAGTTAGAATCTGTTCAAGCTTCATAGCACTTCTACTTAAGGGTAAAATAAAGGACATGATAATCTTAGCAAGTTCTCAGCTTTTTACCGTAGCTGCAAATTTAATTAACCTATCAAAGAAGTATTCGCAGGGTTCAGCACTTCCTGTGCTAAAATATATTTAATGTTTTTAGCTTCATCCAATCCTAACTTGCACATGAATTTACGATTCCATGTTGATTTTTTTCAAATACAATTAATGAATTTATAACCAAGTCCTATCGACTAAGTCTGTTCATTTTCGAACATAACGGCGGAAGTAACGTAAGTTAGAATCTGTTCAAGCTTCATAGCACTTCTACTTAAGGGTAAAATAAAGGACATGATAATCGTAGCAACTTCTCAACTTTTTACTGTAGCTGCAAATTTAATTAACCTATCAAAGAAGTTCTCGCAGGGTTCAGCACGACCTGTGCTAAAATGTATTTAATGTTTTTAACTTCATCCAATCCTAACTTGCACATGATTTTACGGTTCCATGTTAATTTTTTTCATATACAATTAATGAACTTATCACTAAGTCCTATCAACTCAGCACTTTCATTTTCGAACATAACGGCCGAAGTTACGTAAGTTAGAATCTGTTCAAACTTCATAGCATTTCTACTTAAGGGTAAAATAAAGGACATGATACATTTATCAAGTTCTCAACTTTTCACTGTAGCTGCAAATTTAAATAACCTATCAAAGAAGTTCTCGCAGGGTTCAGCGCGACCTGTGCTAAAATATATTTAATGCTTTTAGCTTCATCCAATCCTAACTTGCACATGAATTTACGGTTCCATGTTGATTTTTTTCAAATACAATTAATGAATTTATAACCAAGTCCTATCGACTAAGTCTGTTCATTTTCGAGCATAATGGTCGGAGTTACGTAAGATAGAATCTTTTCAGGACTGGTAGTATTTCTACTCAAGACTAATATTCAAGACATGATACTTTTAGCAATTTTTCAACTTTTTACTGTAGCTGGAAATGTATATGACCTATCGAACAAGTTGTTACAAGGTTGAGCATGTGATGAGTTACATTACATCAAATGTTTTTTTGTTTTAATTTCTTTACTTACGCTTGACTTGATAGCTAAATAATGATTATTTGGAATATATTCATTGGTCCTATCAACTCGGCACTTTCATTTTCGAACATAACGGCAGAAGTTACGCAAGTTAGAACCTGTTCAAGCTTCATAGCAATCCTACTTAAGGGAAAAATAAAGGACATGATACATTTATCAAGTTTTCAACTTTTTACTATAGCTGCAAATTTAATTAACCTATCAAAGAAGTACTCGCAGGGTTCAGCACGACCTGTGCTAAAATATATTTAATGTTTTTAACTTCATCCAATCCTAACTTGGACATGAATTTACGATTCAATGTTGATTTTTTTCAAATACAATTAATGAATTTATAACTAAGTCCTATCGACTAAGTCTGTTCATTTTCGAACATACTGGCCGAAGTAACGTAAGTTAGAATCTGTTCAAGCTTCATAGCACTTCTACTTAAGGGAAAAATAAAGGACATGATACATTTATCAAGTTCTCAACTTTTCACTGTAGCTGCAAATTTAAATAACCTATCAAAGAAGTTCTCGCAGGGTTCAGCGCGACCTGTGCTAAAATATATTTAATGCTTTTAGCTTCATCCAATCCTAACTTGCACATGAATTTACGGTTCCATGTTGATTTTTTTCAAATACAATTAATGAATTTATAACCAAGTCCTATCGACTAAGTCTGTTCATTTTCGAGCATAATGGTCGGAGTTACGTAAGATAGAATCTTTTCAGGACTGGTAGTATTTCTACTCAAGACTAATATTCAAGACATGATACTTTTAGCAATTTTTCAACTTTTTACTGTAGCTGGAAATGTATATGACCTATCGAACAAGTTGTTACAAGGTTGAGCATGTGATGAGTTACATTACATCAAATGTTTTTTTGTTTTAATTTCTTTACTTACGCTTGACTTGATAGCTAAATAATGATTATTTGGAATATATTCATTGGTCCTATCAACTCGGCACTTTCATTTTCGAACATAACGGCAGAAGTTACGCAAGTTAGAACCTGTTCAAGCTTCATAGCAATCCTACTTAAGGGAAAAATAAAGGACATGATACATTTATCAAGTTTTCAACTTTTTACTATAGCTGCAAATTTAATTAACCTATCAAAGAAGTTCTCGCAGGGTTCAGCACGACCTGTGCTAAAATGTATTTAATGTTTTTAACTTCATCCAATCCTAACTTGCACATGATTTTACGGTTCCATGTTAATTTTTTTCATATACAATTAATGAACTTATCACTAAGTCCTATCAACTCAGCACTTTCATTTTCGAACATAACGGCCGAAGTTACGTAAGTTAGAATCTGTTCAAACTTCATAGCATTTCTACTTAAGGGTAAAATAAAGGACATGATACATTTATCAAGTTCTCAACTTTTCACTGTAGCTGCAAATTTAAATAACCTATCAAAGAAGTTCTCGCAGGGTTCAGCGCGACCTGTGCTAAAATATATTTAATGCTTTTAGCTTCATCCAATCCTAACTTGCACATGAATTTACGGTTCCATGTTGATTTTTTTCAAATACAATTAATGAATTTATAACCAAGTCCTATCGACTAAGTCTGTTCATTTTCGAGCATAATGGTCGGAGTTACGTAAGATAGAATCTTTTCAGGACTGGTAGTATTTCTACTCAAGACTAATATTCAAGACATGATACTTTTAGCAATTTTTCAACTTTTTACTGTAGCTGGAAATGTATATGACCTATCGAACAAGTTGTTACAAGGTTGAGCATGTGATGAGTTACATTACATCAAATGTTTTTTTGTTTTAATTTCTTTACTTACGCTTGACTTGATAGCTAAATAATGATTATTTGGAATATATTCATTGGTCCTATCAACTCGGCAGTTTCATTTTCGAACATAACGGCAGAAGTTACGCAAGTTAGAACCTGTTCAAGCTTCATAGCAATCCTACTTAAGGGAAAAATAAAGGACATGATACATTTATCAAGTTTTCAACTTTTTACTATAGCTGCAAATTTAATTAACCTATCAAAGAAGTACTCGCAGGGTTCAGCACGACCTGTGCTAAAATATACTTAATGTTTTTAACTTCATCCAATCCTAACTTGGACATGAATTTACGATTCAATGTTGATTTTTTTCAAATACAATTAATGAATTTATAACTAAGTCCTATCGACTAAGTCTGTTCATTTTCGAACATACTGGCCGAAGTAACGTAAGTTAGAATCTGTTCAAGCTTCATAGCACTTCTACTTAAGGGAAAAATAAAGGACATGATACATTTATCAAGTTCTCAACTTTTCACTGTAGCTGCAAATTTAAATAACCTATCAAAGAAGTTCTCGCAGGGTTCAGCGCGACCTGTGCTAAAATATATTTAATGCTTTTAGCTTCATCCAATCCTAACTTGCACATGAATTTACGGTTCCATGTTGATTTTTTTCAAATACAATTAATGAATTTATAACCAAGTCCTATCGACTAAGTCTGTTCATTTTCGAGCATAATGGTCGGAGTTACGTAAGATAGAATCTTTTCAGGACTGGTAGTATTTCTACTCAAGACTAATATTCAAGACATGATACTTTTAGCAATTTTTCAACTTTTTACTGTAGCTGGAAATGTATATGACCTATCGAACAAGTTGTTACAAGGTTGAGCATGTGATGAGTTACATTACATCAAATGTTTTTTTGTTTTAATTTCTTTACTTACGCTTGACTTGATAGCTAAATAATGATTATTTGGAATATATTCATTGGTCCTATCAACTCGGCACTTTCATTTTCGAACATAACGGCAGAAGTTACGCAAGTTAGAATCTGTTCAAGCTTCATAGCACTTCTACTTAAGGGTAAAATAAAGGACATGATAATCGTAGCAACTTCTCAACTTTTTACTGTAGCTGCAAATTTAATTAACCTATCAAAGAAGTTCTCGCAGGGTTCAGCACGACCTGTGCTAAAATGTATTTAATGTTTTTAACTTCATCCAATCCTAACTTGCACATGATTTTACGGTTCCATGTTAATTTTTTTCATATACAATTAATGAACTTATCACTAAGTCCTATCAACTCAGCACTTTCATTTTCGAACATAACGGCCGAAGTTACGTAAGTTAGAATCTGTTCAAACTTCATAGCATTTCTACTTAAGGGTAAAATAAAGGACATGATACATTTATCAAGTTCTCAACTTTTCACTGTAGCTGCAAATTTAAATAACCTATCAAAGAAGTTCTCGCAGGGTTCAGCGCGACCTGTGCTAAAATATATTTAATGCTTTTAGCTTCATCCAATCCTAACTTGCACATGAATTTACGGTTCCATGTTGATTTTTTTCAAATACAATTAATGAATTTATAACCAAGTCCTATCGACTAAGTCTGTTCATTTTCGAGCATAATGGTCGGAGTTACGTAAGATAGAATCTTTTCAGGACTGGTAGTATTTCTACTCAAGACTAATATTCAAGACATGATACTTTTAGCAATTTTTCAACTTTTTACTGTAGCTGGAAATGTATATGACCTATCGAACAAGTTGTTACAAGGTTGAGCATGTGATGAGTTACATTACATCAAATGTTTTTTTGTTTTAATTTCTTTACTTACGCTTGACTTGATAGCTAAATAATGATTATTAGGAATATATTCATTGGTCCTATCAACTCGGCACTTTCATTTTCGAACATAACGGCAGAAGTTACGCAAGTTAGAACCTGTTCAAGCTTCATAGCAATCCTACTTAAGGGAAAAATAAAGGACATGATACATTTATCAAGTTTTCAACTTTTTACTATAGCTGCAAATTTAATTAACCTATCAAAGAAGTACTCGCAGGGTTCAGCACGACCTGTGCTAAAATATATTTAATGTTTTTAACTTCATCCAATCCTAACTTGGACATGAATTTACGATTCAATGTTGATTTTTTTCAAATACAATTAATGAATTTATAACTAAGTCCTATCGACTAAGTCTGTTCATTTTCGAACATACTGGCCGAAGTAACGTAAGTTAGAATCTGTTCAAGCTTCATAGCACTTCTACTTAAGGGAAAAATAAAGGACATGATACATTTATCAAGTTCTCAACTTTTCACTGTAGCTGCAAATTTAAATAACCTATCAAAGAAGTTCTCGCAGGGTTCAGCGCGACCTGTGCTAAAATATATTTAATGCTTTTAGCTTCATCCAATCCTAACTTGCACATGAATTTACGGTTCCATGTTGATTTTTTTCAAATACAATTAATGAATTTATAACCAAGTCCTATCGACTAAGTCTGTTCATTTTCGAGCATAATGGTCGGAGTTACGTAAGATAGAATCTTTTCAGGACTGGTAGTATTTCTACTCAAGACTAATATTCAAGACATGATACTTTTAGCAATTTTTCAACTTTTTACTGTAGCTGGAAATGTATATGACCTATCGAACAAGTTGTTACAAGGTTGAGCATGTGATGAGTTACATTACATCAAATGTTTTTTTGTTTTAATTTCTTTACTTACGCTTGACTTGATAGCTAAATAATGATTATTTGGAATATATTCATTGGTCCTATCAACTCGGCACTTTCATTTTCGAACATAACGGCAGAAGTTACGCAAGTTAGAACCTGTTCAAGCTTCATAGCAATCCTACTTAAGGGAAAAATAAAGGACATGATACATTTATCAAGTTTTCAACTTTTTACTATAGCTGCAAATTTAATTAACCTATCAAAGAAGTACTCGCAGGGTTCAGCACGACCTGTGCTAAAATATATTTAATGTTTTTAGCTTCATCCAATCCTAACTTGGACATGAATTTACGATTCAATGTTGATTTTTTTCAAATACAATTAATGAATTTATCACTTAGTCCTATCGACTAAATCTGTTCATTTTCGAACATACTGGCCGAAGTTACGTAAGTTAGAATCTGTTCAAGCTTCATAGCACTTCTACTTAAGGGAAAAATAAAGGACATGATACATTTATCAAGTTCTCAACTTTTCACTGTAGCTGCAAATTTAATTAACCTATCAAAGAAGCTCTCGCAGGGTTCAGCACGAGCTGTGTTATAATATATTTCATGTTTTTAGCTTCATCAAATCCTAACTTTCACATGAATTTAAGGTTCCATGTTGATTTTTTTCATATACAATTAATGAACTTATCACTAAGTCCTATCGACTAAGTCTGTTCATTTTCGAACATAACGGCGGAAGTTACGTAAGTTAGAATCTGTTCAAGCTTCATAGCATTTCTACTTAAGGGTAAAATAAAGGACATGATACATTTATCAAGTTCTCAACTTTTCACTATAGCTGCAAATTTAATTAACCTATCAAAGAAGTTCTCGCAGGGTTCGGCACAAGCTGTGCTAAAATATATTTAATGTTTTTAGCTTCATCCATTCCTAACTTGCACATGAATTTACGATTCCATGTTGATTTTTTTCAAGTACAATTAATGAATTTATAACCAAGTCCTATCGACTAAGTCTGTTCATTTTCGAACATAACGGCGGAAGTAACGTAAGTTAGAATCTGTTCAAGCTTCATAGCACTTCTACTTAAGCGTAAAATAAAGGACATGATAATCTTAGCAAGTTCTCAACTTTTTACTGTAGCTGCAAATTTAATTAACCTATCAAAGAAGTACTCGCAGGGTTCAGCACGACTTGTGCTAAAATATATTTAATGTTTTTAGCTTCATCCAATCCTAACTTGCACATGATTTTACGGTTCCATGTTAATTTTTTTCATATACAATTAATGAACTTATAACTAAGTCCTATCGAATAAGTCTGTTCATTTTCGAGCATAATGGCCGAAGTTACGTAAGTTAGAATCTGTTCGAGCTTCATAGCACTTCTACTTAAGGGAAAAATAAAGGACGTGATACATTTATCAAGTTCTCAACTTTTTACTATAGCTGCAAATTTAATTAACCTCTCAAAGAAGTTCTCGCAGGGTTCAGCACGACCTGTGCTAAAATATATTTAATGTTTTTAGCTTCATCCAATCCTAACTTGCACATGAATTTACGATTCCATGTTGATTTTTTTCAAATACAATTAATGAATTTATAACCAAGTCCTATCGACTAAGTCTGTTCATTTTCGAACATAACGGCGGAAGTAACGTAAGTTAGAATCTGTTCAAGCTTCATAGCACTTCTACTTAAGGGTAAAATAAAGGACATGATAATCTTAGCAAGTTCTCAGCTTTTTACCGTAGCTGCAAATTTAATTAACCTATCAAAGAAGTATTCGCAGGGTTCAGCACTTCCTGTGCTAAAATATATTTAATGTTTTTAGCTTCATCCAATCCTAACTTGCACATGAATTTACGATTCCATGTTGATTTTTTTCAAATACAATTAATGAATTTATAACCAAGTCCTATCGACTAAGTCTGTTCATTTTCGAACATAACGGCGGAAGTAACGTAAGTTAGAATCTGTTCAAGCTTCATAGCACTTCTACTTAAGGGTAAAATAAAGGACATGATAATCGTAGCAACTTCTCAACTTTTTACTGTAGCTGCAAATTTAATTAACCTATCAAAGAAGTTCTCGCAGGGTTCAGCACGACCTGTGCTAAAATTTATTTAATGTTTTTAACTTCATCCAATCCTAACTTGCACATGATTTTACGGTTCCATGTTAATTTTTTTCATATACAATTAATGAACTTATCACTAAGTCCTATCAACTCAGCACTTTCATTTTCGAACATAACGGCCGAAGTTACGTAAGTTAGAATCTGTTCAAACTTCATAGCATTTCTACTTAAGGGTAAAATAAAGGACATGATACATTTATCAAGTTCTCAACTTTTCACTGTAGCTGCAAATTTAAATAACCTATCAAAGAAGTTCTCGCAGGGTTCAGCGCGACCTGTGCTAAAATATATTTAATGCTTTTAGCTTCATCCAATCCTAACTTGCACATGAATTTACGGTTCCATGTTGATTTTTTTCAAATACAATTAATGAATTTATAACCAAGTCCTATCGACTAAGTCTGTTCATTTTCGAGCATAATGGTCGGAGTTACGTAAGATAGAATCTTTTCAGGACTGGTAGTATTTCTACTCAAGACTAATATTCAAGACATGATACTTTTAGCAATTTTTCAACTTTTTACTGTAGCTGGAAATGTATATGACCTATCGAACAAGTTGTTACAAGGTTGAGCATGTGATGAGTTACATTACATCAAATGTTTTTTTGTTTTAATTTCTTTACTTACGCTTGACTTGATAGCTAAATAATGATTATTTGGAATATATTCATTGGTCCTATCAACTCGGCACTTTCATTTTCGAACATAACGGCAGAAGTTACCCAAGTTAGAACCTGTTCAAGCTTCATAGCAATCCTACTTAAGGGAAAAATAAAGGACATGATACATTTATCAAGTTTTCAACTTTTTACTATAGCTGCAAATTTAATTAACCTATCAAAGAAGTACTCGCAGGGTTCAGCACGACCTGTGCTAAAATATATTTAATGTTTTTAGCTTCATCCAATCCTAACTTGGACATGAATTTACGATTCAATGTTGATTTTTTTCAAATACAATTAATGAATTTATAACTAAGTCCTATCGACTAAGTCTGTTCATTTTCGAACATACTGGCCGAAGTAACGTAAGTTAGAATCTGTTCAAGCTTCATAGCACTTCTACTTAAGGGAAAAATAAAGGACATGATACATTTATCAAGTTCTCAACTTTTCACTGTAGCTGCAAATTTAATTAACCTATCAAAGAAGCTCTCGCAGGGTTCAGCACAAGCTGTGCTAAAATATATTTAATGTTTTTAGCTTCATCCATTCCTAACTTGCACATGAATTTACGATTCCATGTTGATTTTTTTCAAGTACAATTAATGAATTTATAACCAAGTCCTATCGACTAAGTCTGTTCATTTTCGAACATAACGGCGGAAGTAACGTAAGTTAGAATCTGTTCAAGCTTCATAGCACTTCTACTTAAGCGTAAAATAAAGGACATGATAATCTTAGCAAGTTCTCAACTTTTTACTGTAGCTGCAAATTTAATTAACCTATCAAAGAAGTACTCGCAGGGTTCAGCACGACTTGTGCTAAAATATATTTAATGTTTTTAGCTTCATCCAATCCTAACTTGCACATGATTTTACGGTTCCATGTTAATTTTTTTCATATACAATTAATGAACTTATAACTAAGTCCTATCGAATAAGTCTGTTCATTTTCGAGCATAATGGCCGAAGTTACGTAAGTTAGAATCTGTTCGAGCTTCATAGCACTTCTACTTAAGGGAAAAATAAAGGACGTGATACATTTATCAAGTTCTCAACTTTTTACTGTAGCTGGAAATGTATATGACTTATGGAACAAGTTGTTGCAAGGTTGAGCATGTGATGAGTTACATTACATCAAATGTTTTTTTGTTTTAATTTCTTTACTTACCCTTGACTTGATAGCTAAATAATGATTATTTGGAATATATTCATTGGTCCTATCAACTCGGCACTTTCATTTTCGAACATAACGGCAGAAGTTACCCAAGTTAGAACCTGTTCAAGCTTCATAGCAATCCTACTTAAGGGAAAAATAAAGGACATGATACATTTATCAAGTTTTCAACTTTTTACTATAGCTGCAAATTTAATTAACCTATCAAAGAAGTTCTCGCAGGGTTCAGCACGACCTGTGCTAAAATATATTTAATGTTTTTAGCTTCATCCAATCCTAACTTGGACATGAATTTACGATTCAATGTTGATTTTTTTCAAATACAATTAATGAATTTATCACTTAGTCCTATCGACTAAATCTGTTCATTTTCGAACATACTGGCCGAAGTTACGTAAGTTAGAATCTGTTCAAGCTTCATAGCACTTCTACTTAAGGGAAAAATAAAGGACATGATACATTTATCAAGTTCTCAACTTTTCACTGTAGCTGCAAATTTAATTAACCTATCAAAGAAGCTCTCGCAGGGTTCAGCACGAGCTGTGTTATAATATATTTCATGTTTTTAGCTTCATCAAATCCTAACTTTCACATGAATTTAAGGTTCCATGTTGATTTTTTTCATATACAATTAATGAACTTATCACTAAGTCCTATCGACTAAGTCTGTTCATTTTCGAACATAACGGCGGAAGTTACGTAAGTTAGAATCTGTTCAAGCTTCATAGCATTTCTACTTAAGGGTAAAATAAAGGACATGATACATTTATCAAGTTCTCAACTTTTCACTATAGCTGCAAATTTAATTAACCTATCAAAGAAATTCTCGCAGGGTTCGGCACAAGCTGTGCTAAAATATATTTAATGTTTTTAGCTTCATCCATTCCTAACTTGCACATGAATTTACGATTCCATGTTGATTTTTTTCAAGTACAATTAATGAATTTATAACCAAGTCCTATCGACTAAGTCTGTTCATTTTCGAACATAACGGCGGAAGTAACGTAAGTTAGAATCTGTTCAAGCTTCATAGCACTTCTACTTAAGCGTAAAATAAAGGACATGATAATCTTAGCAAGTTCTCAACTTTTTACTGTAGCTGCAAATTTAATTAACCTATCAAAGAAGTACTCGCAGGGTTCAGCACGACTTGTGCTAAAATATATTTAATGTTTTTAGCTTCATCCAATCCTAACTTGCACATGATTTTACGGTTCCATGTTAATTTTTTTCATATACAATTAATGAACTTATAACTAAGTCCTATCGAATAAGTCTGTTCATTTTCGAGCATAATGGCCGAAGTTACGTAAGTTAGAATCTGTTCGAGCTTCATAGCACTTCTACTTAAGGGAAAAATAAAGGACGTGATACATTTATCAAGTTCTCAACTTTTTACTGTAGCTGGAAATGTATATGACTTATGGAACAAGTTGTTGCAAGGTTGAGCATGTGATGAGTTACATTACATCAAATGTTTTTTTGTTTTAATTTCTTTACTTACCCTTGACTTGATAGCTAAATAATGATAATTTTGAATATATTTATTGGTTCTATCAACTCAGCACTTTCAATTTCGAACATAACGACGGAAGTTACGTAAGTTAGAATCTGTTCAAGCTTCATAGCACTTCTACTTAAGGGTAAAATAAAGGACATGATACATTTATCAAGTTCTCAACTTTTCACTATAGCTGCAAATTTAATTAACCTATCAAAGAAATTCTCGCAGGGTTCGGCACAAGCTGTGCTAAAATATATTTAATGTTTTTAGCTTCATCCATTCCTAACTTGCACATGAATTTACGATTCCATGTTGATTTTTTTCAAGTACAATTAATGAATTTATAACCAAGTCCTATCGACTAAGTCTGTTCATTTTCGAACATAACGGCGGAAGTTACGTAAGTTAGAATCTGTTCAAGCTTCATAGCATTTCTACTTAAGGGTAAAATAAAGGACATGATACATTTATCAAGTTCTCAACTTTTCACTATAGCTGCAAATTTAATTAACCTATCAAAGAAATTCTCGCAGGGTTCGGCACAAGCTGTGCTAAAATATATTTAATGTTTTTAGCTTCATCCATTCCTAACTTGCACATGAATTTACGATTCCATGTTGATTTTTTTCAAGTACAATTAATGAATTTATAACCAAGTCCTATCGACTAAGTCTGTTCATTTTCGAACATAACGGCGGAAGTAACGTAAGTTAGAATCTGTTCAAGCTTCATAGCACTTCTACTTAAGCGTAAAATAAAGGACATGATAATCTTAGCAAGTTCTCAACTTTTTACTGTAGCTGCAAATTTAATTAACCTATCAAAGAAGTACTCGCAGGGTTCAGCACGACTTGTGCTAAAATATATTTAATGTTTTTAGCTTCATCCAATCCTAACTTGCACATGATTTTACGGTTCCATGTTAATTTTTTTCATATACAATTAATGAACTTATAACTAAGTCCTATCGAATAAGTCTGTTCATTTTCGAGCATAATGGCCGAAGTTACGTAAGTTAGAATCTGTTCGAGCTTCATAGCACTTCTACTTAAGGGAAAAATAAAGGACGTGATACATTTATCAAGTTCTCAACTTTTTACTGTAGCTGGAAATGTATATGACTTATGGAACAAGTTGTTGCAAGGTTGAGCATGTGATGAGTTACATTACATCAAATGTTTTTTTGTTTTAATTTCTTTACTTACCCTTGACTTGATAGCTAAATAATGATAATTTTGAATATATTTATTGGTTCTATCAACTCAGCACTTTCAATTTCGAACATAACGACGGAAGTTACGTAAGTTAGAATCTGTTCAAGCTTCATAGCACTTCTACTTAAGGGTAAAATAAAGGACATGATAATCTTAGCAAGTTCTCAGCTTTTTACCGTAGCTGCAAATTTAATTAACCTATCAAAGAAGTATTCGCAGGGTTCAGCACTTCCTGTGCTAAAATATATTTAATGTTTTTAGCTTCATCCAATCCTAACTTGCACATGAATTTACGATTCCATGTTGATTTTTTTCAAATACAATTAATGAATTTATAACCAAGTCCTATCGACTAAGTCTGTTCATTTTCGAACATAACGGCGGAAGTAACGTAAGTTAGAATCTGTTCAAGCTTCATAGCACTTCTACTTAAGGGTAAAATAAAGGACATGTTAATCGTAGCAACTTCTCAACTTTTTACTGTAGCTGCAAATTTAATTAACCTATCAAAGTAGTTCTCGCAGGGTTCAGCACGACCTGTGCTAAAATTTATTTAATGTTTTTAACTTCATCCAATCCTAACTTGCACATGATTTTACGGTTCCATGTTAATTTTTTTCATATACAATTAATGAACTTATCACTAAGTCCTATCAACTCAGCACTTTCATTTTCGAACATAACGGCCGAAGTTACGTAAGTTAGAATCTGTTCAAACTTCATAGCATTTCTACTTAAGGGTAAAATAAAGGACATGATACATTTATCAAGTTCTCAACTTTTCACTGTAGCTGCAAATTTAAATAACCTATCAAAGAAGTTCTCGCAGGGTTCAGCGCGACCTGTGCTAAAATATATTTAATGCTTTTAGCTTCATCCAATCCTAACTTGCACATGAATTTACGGTTCCATGTTGATTTTTTTCAAATACAATTAATGAATTTATAACCAAGTCCTATCGACTAAGTCTGTTCATTTTCGAGCATAATGGTCGGAGTTACGTAAGATAGAATCTTTTCAGGACTGGTAGTATTTCTACTCAAGACTAATATTCAAGACATGATACTTTTAGCAATTTTTCAACTTTTTACTGTAGCTGGAAATGTATATGACCTATCGAACAAGTTGTTACAAGGTTGAGCATGTGATGAGTTACATTACATCAAATGTTTTTTTGTTTTAATTTCTTTACTTACGCTTGACTTGATAGCTAAATAATGATTATTTGGAATATATTCATTGGTCCTATCAACTCGGCACTTTCATTTTCGAACATAACGGCAGAAGTTACGCAAGTTAGAACCTGTTCAAGCTTCATAGCAATCCTACTTAAGGGAAAAATAAAGGACATGATACATTTATCAAGTTTTCAACTTTTTACTATAGCTGCAAATTTAATTAACCTATCAAAGAAGTACTCGCAGGGTTCAGCACGACCTGTGCTAAAATATATTTAATGTTTTTAGCTTCATCCAATCCTAACTTGGACATGAATTTACGATTCAATGTTGATTTTTTTCAAATACAATTAATGAATTTATAACTAAGTCCTATCGACTAAGTCTGTTCATTTTCGAACATACTGGCCGAAGTAACGTAAGTTAGAATCTGTTCAAGCTTCATAGCACTTCTACTTAAGGGAAAAATAAAGGACATGATACATTTATCAAGTTCTCAACTTTTCAGTGTAGCTGCAAATTTAATTAACCTATCAAAGAAGCTCTCGCAGGGTTCAGCACGAGCTGTGTTATAATATATTTCATGTTTTTAGTTTCAACAAATCCTAACTTTCACATGAATTTAAGGTTCCATGTTGATTTTTTTCATATACAATTAATGAACTTATCACTAAGTCCTATCGACTAAGTCTGTTCATTTTCGAACATAACGGCGGAAGTTACGTAAGTTAGAATCTGTTCAAGCTTTATAGCATTTCTACTTAAGGGTAAAATAAAGGACATGATACATTTATCAAGTTCTCAACTTTTCACTATAGCTGCAAATTTAATTAACCTATCAAAGAAGTTCTCGCAGGGTTCGGCACAAGCTGTGCTAAAATATATTTAATGTTTTTAGCTTCATCCATTCCTAACTTGCACATGAATTTACGATTCCATGTTGATTTTTTTCAAGTACAATTAATGAATTTATAACCAAGTCCTATCGACTAAGTCTGTTCATTTTCGAACATAACGGCGGAAGTAACGTAAGTTAGAATCTGTTCAAGCTTCATAGCACTTCTACTTAAGCGTAAAATAAAGGACATGATAATCTTAGCAAGTTCTCTACTTTTTACTGTAGCTGCAAATTTAATTAACCTATCAAAGAAGTACTCGCAGGGTTCAGCACGACTTGTGCTAAAATATATTTAATGTTTTTAGCTTCATCCAATCCTAACTTGCACATGATTTTACGGTTCCATGTTAATTTTTTTCATATACAATTAATGAACTTATAACTAAGTCCTATCGACTAAGTCTGTTCATTTTCGAGCATAATGGCCGAAGTTACGTAAGTTAGAATCTGTTCGAGCTTCATAGCACTTCTACTTAAGGGAAAAATAAAGGACGTGATACATTTATCAAGTTCTCAACTTTTTACTGTAGCTGGAAATGTATATGACTTATGGAACAAGTTGTTGCAAGGTTGAGCATGTGATGAGTTACATTACATCAAATGTTTTTTTGTTTTAATTTCTTTACTTACCCTTGACTTGATAGCTAAATAATGATAATTTTGAATATATTTATTGGTTCTATCAACTCAGCACTTTCAATTTCGAACATAACGACGGAAGTTACGTAAGTTAGAATCTGTTCAAGTTTCATAGCACTTCTACTTAAGGGTAAAATAAAGGACATGATAATCTTAGCAAGTTCTCAGCTTTTTACCGTAGCTGCAAATTTAATTAACCTATCAAAGAAGTATTCGCAGGGTTCAGCACTTCCTGTGCTAAAATATATTTAATGTTTTTAGCTTCATCCAATCCTAACTTGCACATGAATTTACGATTCCATGTTGATTTTTTTCAAATACAATTAATGAATTTATAACCAAGTCCTATCGACTAAGTCTGTTCATTTTCGAACATAACGGCGGAAGTAACGTAAGTTAGAATCTGTTCAAGCTTCATAGCACTTCTACTTAAGGGTAAAATAAAGGACATTATAATCGTAGCAACTTCTCAACTTTTTACTGTAGCTGCAAAATTTAATTAACCTATCAAAGAAGTTCTCGCAGGGTTTAGCACGACCTGTGCTAAAATATATTTAATGTTTTTAACTTCATCCAATCCTAACTTGCACATGATTTTACGGTTCCATGTTAATTTTTTTCATATACAATTAATGAACTTATCACTAAGTCCTATCAACTCAGCACTTTCATTTTCGAACATAACGGCCGAAGTTACGTAAGTTAGAATCTGTTCAAACTTCATAGCATTTCTACTTAAGGGTAAAATAAAGGACATGATACATTTATCAAGTTCTCAACTTTTTACTATAGCTGCAAATTTAATTAACCTATCAAAGAAGTATTCGCAGGGTTCAGCATTTCCTGTGCTAAAATATATTTAATGTTTTTAGCTTCATCCATTCCTAACTTGCACATGAATTTACGATTCTATGTTGATTTTTTTCAAATACAATTAATGAATTTATAACCAAGTCCTATCGACTAAGTCTGTTCATTTTCGAACATAACGGCGGAAGTAACGTAAGTTAGAATCTGTTCAAGCTTCATAGCACTTCTACTTAAGCGTAAAATAAAGGACATGATAATCTTAGCAAGTTCTCAACTTTTTACTGTAGCTGCAAATTTAATTAACCTATCAAAGAAGTACTCGCAGGGTTCAGCACGACCTGTGCTAAAATATATTTAATGTTTTTAGCTTCATCCATTCCTAACTTGCACATGAATTTACGATTCCATGTTGATTTTTTTCAAATACAATTAATGAATTTATAACCAAGTCCTATCGACTAAGTCTGTTCATTTTCGAACATAACGGCGGAAGTAACGTAAGTTAGAATCTGTTCAAGCTTCATAGCACTTCTACTTAAGCGTAAAATAAAGGACATGATAATCTTAGCAACTTCTCAACTTTTTACTGTAGCTGCAAATTTAATTAACCTGTCAAAGAAGTTCTCGCAGGGTTCAGCACGACCTGTGCTAAAATATATTTAATGTTTTTAGCTTCATCCAATCCTAACTTGCACATGAATTTACGATTCCATGTTGATTTTTTTCAAATACAATTAATGAATTTATAACCAAGTCCTATCGACTAAGTCTGTTCATTTTCGAACATAACGGCGGAAGTAACGTAAGTTAGAATCTGTTCAAGCTTCATAGCACTTCTACTTAAGGGTAAAATAAAGGACATGATAATCGTAGCAACTTCTCAACTTTTTACTGTAGCTGCAAATTTAATTAACCTATCAAAGAAGTTCTCGCAGGGTTCAGCACGACCTGTGCTAAAATGTATTTAATGTTTTTAACTTCATCCAATCCTAACTTGCACATGATTTTACGGTTCCATGTTAATTTTTTTCATATACAATTAATGAACTTATCACTAAGTCCTATCAACTCAGCACTTTCATTTTCGAACATAACGGCCGAAGATACGTAAGTTAGAATCTGTTCAAACTTCATAGCATTTCTACTTAAGGGTAAAATAAAGGACATGATACATTTATCAAGTTCTCAACTTTTTACTATAGCTGCAAATTTAATTAACCTATCAAAGAAGTAGTCGCAGGGTTCAGCACGACCTGTGCTAAAATATATTTAATGTTTTTAGCTTCATCCATTCCTAACTTGCACAAGAATTTACGATTCCATGTTGATTTTTTTCAAATACAATTAATGAATTTATAACCAAGTCCTATCGACTAAGTCTGTTCATTTTCGAACATAACGGCGGAAGTAACGTAAGTTAGAATCTGTGCAAGCTTCATAGCACTTCTACTTAAGCGTAAAATAAAGGACATGATAATCTTAGCAAATTCTCAACTTTTTACTGTAGCTGCAAATTTAATTAACCTATCAAAGAAGTACTCGCAGTGTTCAGCAGGACCTGTGCTAAAATATATTTAATGTTTTTAGCTTCATCCAATCCTAACTTGCACATGATTTTACGGTTCCATGATAATTTTTTTCATATACAATTAATGAACTTATAACTAAGTCCTATCGACTAAGTCTGTTCATTTTCGAACAGACTGGCCGAAGTTACGTAAGTTAGAACCTGTTCAAGCTTCTTAGCACTTCTGCTTAAGGGTAAAATAAAGGACATGATACATTTATCAAGTTCTCAACTTTTTACTGTAGCTGTAAATTTAATTAACCTATCAAAGAAGTACTCGCAGTGTTCAGCACGACCTGTGCTAAAATATATTTAATGTTTTTAGCTTCATCCAATCCTAACTTTCACATGAATTTAAGGTTCCATGTTGATTTTTTTCAAATACAATTAATGAACTTATCACTAAGTCCTATCGACTAAGTCTGTTCATTTTCGAACATAACGGCGGAAGTTACGTAAGTTAGAATCTGTTCAAGCTTCATAGCACTTCTACTTAAGGGAAAAATAAAGGACATGATACATTTATCAAGTTCTCAACTTTTCACCGTAGCTGCAAATTTAATTAACCTATCAAAGAAGTATTCGCAGGGTTCAGCACTTCCTGTGCTAAAATATATTTAATGTTTTTAGCTTCATCCAATCCTAACTTGCACATGAATTTACGATTCCATGTTGATTTTTTTCAAATACAATTAATGAATTTATAACCAAGTCCTATCGACTAAGTCTGTTCATTTTCGAACATAACGGCGGAAGTAACGTAAGTTAGAATCTGTTCAAGCTTCATAGCACTTCTACTTAAGGGTAAAATAAAGGACATGATAATCGTAGCAACTTCTCAACTTTTTACTGTAGCTGCAAAATTTAATTAACCTATCAAAGAAGTTCTCGCAGGGTTTAGCACGACCTGTGCTAAAATATATTTAATGTTTTTAACTTCATCCAATCCTAACTTGCACATGATTTTACGGTTCCATGTTAATTTTTTTCATATACAATTAATGAACTTATCACTAAGTCCTATCAACTCAGCACTTTCATTTTCGAACATAACGGCCGAAGTTACGTAAGTTAGAATCTGTTCAAACTTCATAGCATTTCTACTTAAGGGTAAAATAAAGGACATGATACATTTATCAAGTTCTCAACTTTTTACTATAGCTGCAAATTTAATTAACCTATCAAAGAAGTATTCGCAGGGTTCAGCATTTCCTGTGCTAAAATATATTTAATGTTTTTAGCTTCATCCATTCCTAACTTGCACATGAATTTACGATTCCATGTTGATTTTTTTCAAATACAATTAATGAATTTATAACCAAGTCCTATCGACTAAGTCTGTTCATTTTCGAACATAACGGCGGAAGTAACGTAAGTTAGAATCTGTTCAAGCTTCATAGCACTTCTACTTAAGCGTAAAATAAAGGACATGATAATCTTAGCAAGTTCTCAACTTTTTACTGTAGCTGCAAATTTAATTAACCTATCAAAGAAGTACTCGCAGGGTTCAGCACGACCTGTGCTAAAATATATTTAATGTTTTTAGCTTCATCCATTCCTAACTTGCACATGAATTTACGATTCCATGTTGATTTTTTTCAAATACAATTAATGAATTTATAACCAAGTCCTATCGACTAAGTCTGTTCATTTTCGAACATAACGGCGGAAGTAACGTAAGTTAGAATCTGTTCAAGCTTCATAGCACTTCTACTTAAGCGTAAAATAAAGGACATGATAATCTTAGCAACTTCTCAACTTTTTACTGTAGCTGCAAATTTAATTAACCTGTCAAAGAAGTTCTCGCAGGGTTCAGCACGACCTGTGCTAAAATATATTTAATGTTTTTAGCTTCATCCAATCCTAACTTGCACATGAATTTACGATTCCATGTTGATTTTTTTCAAATACAATTAATAAATTTATAACCAAGTCCTATCGACTAAGTCTGTTCATTTTCGAACATAACGGCGGAAGTAACGTAAGTTAGAATCTGTTCAAGCTTCATAGCACTTCTACTTAAGGGTAAAATAAAGGACATGATAATCTTAGCAACTTCTCAACTTTTTACTATAGCTGCAAATTTAATTAACCTATCAAAGAAGTAGTCGCAGGGTTCAGCACGACCTGTGCTAAAATATATTTAATGTTTTTAGCTTCATCCATTCCTAACTTGCACAAGAATTTACGATTCCATGTTGATTTTTTTCAAATACAATTAATGAATTTATAACCAAGTCCTATCGACTAAGTCTGTTCATTTTCGAACATAACGGCGGAAGTAACGTAAGTTAGAATCTGTTCAAGCTTCATAGCACTTCTACTTAAGCGTAAAATAAAGGACATGATAATCTTAGCAAATTCTCAACTTTTTACTGTAGCTGCAAATTTAATTAACCTATCAAAGAAGTACTCGCAGTGTTCAGCAGGACCTGTGCTAAAATATATTTAATGTTTTTAGCTTCATCCAATCCTAACTTGCACATGATTTTACGGTTCCATGATAATTTTTTTCATATACAATTAATGAACTTATAACTAAGTCCTATCGACTAAGTCTGTTCATTTTCGAACAGACTGGCCGAAGTTACGTAAGTTAGAACCTGTTCAAGCTTCATAGCACTTCTACTTAAGGGAAAAATAAAGGACATGATACATTTATCAAGTTCTCAACTTTTCACTGTAGCTGGAAATGTATATGACTTATCGAACAAGTTGTTGCAAGGTTGAGCATGTGATGAGTTACATTACATCAAATGTTTTTTTGTTTTAATTTCTTTACTTTCGCGTGACTTTATGGCTACATAATGATTATTTGGAATATATTCATTGGTCCTATCAACTCAGCACTTTCATTTTCGAACATAACGGCCGAAGTTACGTAAGTTAGAATCTGTTCAAGCTTCATAGCACTTCTACTTAAGGGAAAAATAAAGGACATGATACATTTATCAAGTTCTCAACTTTTTAATATAGCTGCAAATTTAATTAACCTCTCAAAGAAGTTCTCGCAGGGTTCAGCACGACCTGTGCTAAAATATATTTAATGTTTTTAGCTTCATCCATTCCTAACTTGCACATGAATTTACGATTCCATGTTGATTTTTTTCAAATACAATTAATGAATTTATAACCAAGTCCTATCGACTAAGTCTGTTCATTTTCGAACATAACGACGGAAGTTACGTAAGTTAGAATCTGTTCAAGCTTCATAGCACTTCTACTTAAGGGTAAAATAAAAGACATGATAATCTTAGCAAGTTCTCAACTTTTTACTGTAGCTGCAAATTTAATTAACCTATCAAAGAAGTTCTCGCAGGGTTCAGCACGACCTGTGCTAAAATATATTTAATGTTTTTAGCTTCATCCAATCCTAACTTGCACATGAATTTACGGTTCCATGTTAATTTTTTTCATATACAATTAATGAACTTATAACTAAGTCCTATCGACTAAGTCTGTTCATTTTCGAACAGACTGGCCGAAGTTACGTAAGTTAGAACCGGTTCAAGCTTCATAGCACTTCTACTTAAGGGAAAAATAAAGGACATGATACATTTATCAAGTTCTCAACTTTTTACTGCAGCTGTAAATTTAATTAACCTATCAAAGAAGTACTCGCAGTGTTCAGCACGACCTGTGCTAAAATATATTTAATGTTTTTAGCTTCATCCAATCCTAACTTTCACATGAATTTAAGGTTCCATGTTGATTTTTTTCAAATACAATTAATGAACTTATCACTAAGTCCTATCGACTAAGTCTGTTCATTTTCGAACATAACGGCGGAAGTTACGTAAGTTAGAATCTGTTCAAGCTTCATAGCACTTCTACTTAAGGGAAAAATAAAGGACATGATACATTTATCAAGTTCTCAACTTTTCACTGTAGCTGCAAATTTAATTAACCTATCAAAGAAGTTCTCGCCGGGTTCGGCACAAGCTGTGCTAAGATACATTTAATGGTTTTAGCTTCATCCAGTCCTAACTTGCACATGAATTTACGGTTCCATGTTAATTTTTTTCAAATACAATTAATGAACTTATCACTAAGTCCTATCGACAAAGTCTGTTCATTTTTGAGCATAATGGCCGAAGTTACGTAAGTTAGAATCTGTTCAAACTTCATAGCACTTCTACTTAAGCGAAAAATAAAGGACGTGATACATTTATCAAGTTCTCAACTTTTTACTGTAGCTGGAAATGTATATGACTTATCGAACAAGTTGTTGCAAGGTTGAGCATGTGATGAGTTACATTACATCAAATGTTTTTTTGTTTTAATTTCTTTACTTTCGCGTGACTTTATGGCTACATAATGATTATTTGGAATATATTCATTGGTCCTATCAACTCAGCACTTTCATTTTCGAACATAACGACGGAAGTTACGTAAGTTAGAACCTGTTCAAGCTTCTTAGCACTTCTGCTTAAGGGTAAAATAAAGGACATGATACATTTATCAAGTTCTCAACTTTTTACTATAGCTGCAAATTTAATTAACCTCTCAAAGAAGTTCTCGCAGGGTTCAGCACGACCTGTGCTAAAATATATTTAATGTTTTTAGCGTCATCCATTCCTAACTTGCACATAAATTTACGATTCCATGTTGATTTTTTTCAAATACAGTTAATGAATTTATAACCAAGTCCTATCGACTAAGTCTGTTCATTTTCGAACATAACGGCGGAAGTTACGTAAGTTAGAACCTGTTCAAGCTTCATAGCAATCCTACTTAAGAGAAAAATAAAGGACATGATACATTTATCAAGTTCTCAACTTTTTACTATAGCTGCAAATTTAATTAACCTATCAAAGAAGCTCTCGCAGGGTTCAGCACGAGCTATGCTCGTGCTTTTAATGTTTTTAGCTTCATCCTATCCTAACTTGCACATGAATTTACGCTTCCATGTTAATTTTTTTCAAATACAATTAATGAACTTATCACTAAGTCCTATCGACTAAGTCTGTTCATTTTCGAGCATAATGGTCGGAATTACGTAAGATAGAATCATTTCAGGCTTCGTAGTAATTCTACTCAAGACTAAAATTCAAAACATTATACTTTTAGCAATTTTTCAACTTTTTACTGTAGCTGGAAATGTATATGACCTATCGAACAAGTTATTGCAAGGTTGAGCATGTGATGAGTTACATTACATCAAATGTTTTTTTGTTTTAATTTCTTTACTTACGCTTGACTTGATAGCTAAATAATGATTATTTGGAATATATTCATTGGTCCTATCAACTCGGCACTTTCATTTTCGAACATAACGGCAGAAGTTACGCAAGTTAGAACCTGTTCAAGCTTCATAGCAATCCTACTTAAGGGAAAAATAAAGGACATGATACATTTATCAAGTTTTCAACTTTTTACTATAGCTGCAAATTTAATTAACCTATCAAAGAAGTACTCGCAGGGTTCAGCACGACCTGTGCTAAAATATATTTAATGTTTTTAGCTTCATCCAATCCTAACTTGGACATGAATTTACGATTCAATGTTGATTTTTTTCAAATACAATTAATGAATTTATCACTTAGTCCTATCGACTAAATCTGTTCATTTTCGAACATACTGGCCGAAGTTACGTAAGTTAGAATCTGTTCAAGCTTCATAGCACTTCTACTTAAGGGAAAAATAAAGGACATGATACATTTATCAAGTTTTCAACTTTTTACTATAGCTGCAAATTTAATTAACCTATCAAAGAAGTACTCGCAGGGTTCAGCACGACCTGTGCTAAAATATATTTCATGTTTTTAGCTTCATCAAATCCTAACTTTCACATGAATTTAAGGTTCCATGTTGATTTTTTTCATATACAATTAATGAACTTATCACTAAGTCCTATCGACTAAGTCTGTTCATTTTCGAACATAACGGCGGAAGTTACGTAAGTTAGAATCTGTTCAAGCTTCATAGCATTTCTACTTAAGGGTAAAATAAAGGACATGATACATTTATCAAGTTCTCAACTTTTCACTATAGCTGCAAATTTAATTAACCTATCAAAGAAGTTCTCGCAGGGTTCGGCACAAGCTGTGCTAAAATATATTTAATGTTTTTAGCTTCATCCATTAGTAACTTGCACATGAATTTACGATTCCATGTTGATTTTTTTCAAGTACAATTAATGAATTTATAACCAAGTCCTATCGACTAAGTCTGTTCATTTTCGAACATAACAGCGGAAGTAACGTAAGTTAGAATCTGTTCAAGCTTCATAGCACTTCTACTTAAGCGTAAAATAAAGGACATGATAATCTTAGCAAGTTCTCAACTTTTTACTGTAGCTGCAAATTTAATTAACCTATCAAAGAAGTACTCGCAGGGTTCAGCACGACTTGTGCTAAAATATATTTAATGTTTTTAGCTTCATCCAATCCTAACTTGCACATGATTTTACGGTTCCATGTTAATTTTTTTCATATACAATTAATGAACTTATAACTAAGTCCTATCGACTAAGTCTGTTCATTTTCGAACATAACGGCGGAAGTTACGTAAGTTAGAATCTGTTCAAGCTTCATAGCATTTCTACTTAAGGGTAAAATAAAGGACATGATACATTTATCAAGTTCTCAACTTTTTACTGTAGCTGGAAATGTATATGACTTATGGAACAAGTTGTTGCAAGGTTGAGCATGTGATGAGTTACATTACATCAAATGTTTTTTTGTTTTAATTTCTTTACTTACCCTTGACTTGATAGCTAAATAATGATAATTTTGAATATATTTATTGGTTCTATCAACTCAGCACTTTCAATTTCGAACATAACGACGGAAGTTACGTAAGTTAGAATCTGTTCAAGCTTCATAGCACTTCTACTTAAGGGTAAAATAAAGGACATGATAATCTTAGCAAGTTCTCAGCTTTTTACCGTAGCTGCAAATTTAATTAACCTATCAAAGAAGTATTCGCAGGGTTCAGCACTTCCTGTGCTAAAATATATTTAATATTTTTAGCTTCATCCAATCCTAACTTGCACATGAATTTACGATTCCATGTTGATTTTTTTCAAATACAATTAATGAATTTATAACCAAGTCCTATCGACTAAGTCTGTTCATTTTCGAACATAACGGCGGAAGTAACGTAAGTTAGAATCTGTTCAAGCTTCATAGCACTTCTACTTAAGGGTAAAATAAAGGACATGATAATCGTAGCAACTTCTCAACTTTTTACTGTAGCTGCAAATTTAATTAACCTATCAAAGAAGTTCTCGCAGGGTTCAGCACGACCTGTGCTAAAATGTATTTAATGTTTTTAACTTCATCCAATCCTAACTTGCACATGATTTTACGGTTCCATGTTAATTTTTTTCATATACAATTAATGAACTTATCACTAAGTCCTATCAACTCAGCACTTTCATTTTCGAACATAACGGCCGAAGTTACGTAAGTTAGAATCTGTTCAAACTTCATAGCATTTCTACTAAAGGGTAAAATAAAGGACATGATACATTTATCAAGTTCTCAACTTTTCACTGTAGCTGCAAATTTAAATAACCTATCAAAGAAGTTCTCGCAGGGTTCAGCGCGACCTGTGCTAAAATATATTTAATGCTTTTAGCTTCATCCAATCCTAACTTGCACATGAATTTACGGTTCCATGTTGATTTTTTTCAAATACAATTAATGAATTTATAACCAAGTCCTATCGACTAAGTCTGTTCATTTTCGAGCATAATGGTCGGAGTTACGTAAGATAGAATCTTTTCAGGACTGGTAGTATTTCTACTCAAGACTAATATTCAAGACATGATACTTTTAGCAATTTTTCAACTTTTTACTGTAGCTGGAAATGTATATGACCTATCGAACAAGTTGTTACAAGGTTGAGCATGTGATGAGTTACATTACATCAAATGTTTTTTTGTTTTAATTTCTTTGCTTACGCTTGACTTGATAGCTAAATAATGATTATTTGGAATATATTCATTGGTCCTATCAACTCGGCACTTTCATTTTCGAACATAACGGCAGAAGTTACGCAAGTTAGAACCTGTTCAAGCTTCATAGCAATCCTACTTAAGGGAAAAATAAAGGACATGATACATTTATCAAGTTTTCAACTTTTTACTATAGCTGCAAATTTAATTAACCTATCAAAGAAGTACTCGCAGGGTTCAGCACGACCTGTGCTAAAATATATTTAATGTTTTTAGCTTCATCCAATCCTAACTTGGACATGAATTTACGATTCAATGCTGATTTTTTTCAAATACAATTAATGAATTTATAACCAAGTCCTATCGACTAAGTCTGTTCATTTTCGAACATAACGGCGGAAGTAACGTAAGTTAGAATCTGTTCAAGCTTCATAGCACTTCTACTTAAGCGTAAAATAAAGGACATGATAATCTTAGCAACTTCTCAACTTTTTACTGTAGCTGCAAATTTAATTAACCTGTCAAAGAAGTTCTCGCAGGGTTCAGCACGACCTGTGCTAAAATATATTTAATGTTTTTAGCTTCATCCAATCCTAACTTGCACATGAATTTACGATTCCATGTTGATTTTTTTCAAATACAATTAATGAATTTATAACCAAGTCCTATCGACTAAGTCTGTTCATTTTCGAACATAACGGCGGAAGTAACGTAAGTTAGAATCTGTTCAAGCTTCATAGCACTTCTACTTAAGGGTAAAATAAAGGACATGATAATCGTAGCAACTTCTCAACTTTTTACTGTAGCTGCAAATTTAATTAACCTATCAAAGAAGTTCTCGCAGGGTTCAGCACGACCTGTGCTAAAATGTATTTAATGTTTTTAACTTCATCCAATCCTAACTTGCACATGATTTTACGGTTCCATGTTGATTTTTTTCAAATACAATTAATGAATTTATAACCAAGTCCTATCGACTAAGTCTGTTCATTTTCGAACATAACGGCGGAAGTAACGTAAGTTAGAATCTGTTCAAGCTTCATAGCACTTCTACTTAAGCGTAAAATAAAGGACATGATAATCTTAGCAACTTCTCAACTTTTTACTGTAGCTGCAAATTTAATTAACCTGTCAAAGAAGTTCTCGCAGGGTTCAGCACGACCTGTGCTAAAATATATTTAATGTTTTTAGCTTCATCCAATCCTAACTTGCACATGAATTTACGATTCCATGTTGATTTTTTTCAAATACAATTAATGAATTTATAACCAAGTCCTATCGACTAAGTCTGTTCATTTTCGAACATAACGGCGGAAGTAACGTAAGTTAGAATCTGTTCAAGCTTCATAGCACTTCTACTTAAGCGTAAAATAAAGGACATGATAATCTTAGCAACTTCTCAACTTTTTACTGTAGCTGCAAATTTAATTAACCTGTCAAAGAAGTTCTCGCAGGGTTCAGCACGACCTGTGCTAAAATATATTTAATGTTTTTAGCTTCATCCAATCCTAACTTGCACATGAATTTACGATTCCATGTTGATTTTTTTCAAATACAATTAATGAATTTATAACCAAGTCCTATCGACTAAGTCTGTTCATTTTCGAACATAACGGCGGAAGTAACGTAAGTTAGAATCTGTTCAAGCTTCATAGCACTTCTACTTAAGGGTAAAATAAAGGACATGATAATCGTAGCAACTTCTCAACTTTTTACTGTAGCTGCAAATTTAATTAACCTATCAAAGAAGTTCTCGCAGGGTTCAGCACGACCTGTGCTAAAATGTATTTAATGTTTTTAACTTCATCCAATCCTAACTTGCACATGATTTTACGGTTCCATGTTAATTTTTTTCATATACAATTAATGAACTTATCACTAAGTCCTATCAACTCAGCACTTTCATTTTCGAACATAACGGCCGAAGATACGTAAGTTAGAATCTGTTCAAACTTCATAGCATTTCTACTTAAGGGTAAAATAAAGGACATGATACATTTATCAAGTTCTCAGCTTTTTACCGTAGCTGCAAATTTAATTAACCTATCAAAGAAGTATTCGCAGGGTTCAGCACTTCCTGTGCTAAAATATATTTAATGTTTTTAGCTTCATCCAATCCTAACTTGCACATGAATTTACGATTCCATGTTGATTTTTTTCAAATACAATTAATGAATTTATAACCAAGTCCTATCGACTAAGTCTGTTCATTTTCGAACATAACGGCGGAAGTAACGTAAGTTAGAATCTGTTCAAGCTTCATAGCACTTCTACTTAAGCGTAAAATAAAGGACATGATAATCGTAGCAACTTCTCAACTTTTTACTGTAGCTGCAAATTTAATTAACCTATCAAAGAAGTTCTCGCAGGGTTCAGCACGACCTGTGCTAAAATGTATTTAATGTTTTTAACTTCATCCAATCCTAACTTGCACATGATTTTACGGTTCCATGTTAATTTTTTTCATATACAATTAATGAACTTATCACTAAGTCCTATCAACTCAGCACTTTCATTTTCGAACATAACGGCCGAAGATACGTAAGTTAGAATCTGTTCAAACTTCATAGCATTTCTACTTAAGGGTAAAATAAAGGACATGATACATTTATCAAGTTCTCAACTTTTTACTATAGCTGCAAATTTAATTAACCTATCAAAGAAGTAGTCGCAGGGTTCAGCACGACCTGTGCTAAAATATATTTAATGTTTTTAGCTTCATCCATTCCTAACTTGCACAAGAATTTACGATTCCATGTTGATTTTTTTCAAATACAATTAATGAATTTATAACCAAGTCCTATCGACTAAGTCTGTTCATTTTCGAACATAACGGCGGAAGTAACGTAAGTTAGAATCTGTTCAAGCTTCATAGCACTTCTACTTAAGCGTAAAATAAAGGACATGATACATTTATCAAGTTCTCAACTTTTTACTGTAGCTGTAAATTTAATTAACCTATCAAAGAAGTACTCGCAGTGTTCAGCACGACCTGTGCTAAAATATATTTAATGTTTTTAGCTTCATCCAATCCTAACTTTCACATGAATTTAAGGTCCCATGTTGATTTTTTTCAAATACAATTAATGAACTTATCACTAAGTCCTATCGACTAAGTCTGTTCATTTTCGAACATAACGGCGGAAGTTACGTAAGTTAGAATCTGTTCAAGCTTCATAGCACTTCTACTTAAGGGAAAAATAAAGGACATGATACATTTATCAAGTTCTCAACTTTTCACTGTAGCTGCAAATTTAATTAACCTATCAAAGAAGTTCTCGCCGGGTTCGGCACAAGCTGTGCTAAGATACATTTAATGGTTTTAGCTTCATCCAGTCCTAACTTGCACATGAATTTACGGTTCCATGTTAATTTTTTTCAAATACAATTAATGAACTTATCACTAAGTCCTATCGACAAAGTCTGTTCATTTTTGAGCATAATGGCCGAAGTTACGTAAGTTAGAATCTGTTCAAACTTCATAGCACTTCTACTTAAGCGAAAAATAAAGGACGTGATACATTTATCAAGTTCTCAACTTTTTACTGTAGCTGGAAATGTATATGACTTATCGAACAAGTTGTTGCAAGGTTGAGCATGTGATGAGTTACATTACATCAAATGTTTTTTTGTTTTAATTTCTTTACTTTCGCGTGACTTTATGGCTACATAATGATTATTTGGAATATATTCATTGGTCCTATCAACTCAGCACTTTCATTTTCGAACATAACGACGGAAGTTACGTAAGTTAGAACCTGTTCAAGCTTCTTAGCACTTCTGCTTAAGGATAAAATAAAGGACATGATACATTTATCAAGTTCTCAACTTTTTACTATAGCTGCAAATTTAATTAACCTCTCAAAGAAGTTCTCGCAGGGTTCAGCACGACCTGTGCTAAAATATATTTAATGTTTTTAGCGTCATCCATTCCTAACTTGCACATAAATTTACGATTCCATGTTGATTTTTTTCAAATACAGTTAATGAATTTATAACCAAGTCCTATCTACTAAGTCTGTTCATTTTCGAACATAACGGCGGAAGTTACGTAAGTTAGAACCTGTTCAAGCTTCATAGCAATCCTACTTAAGGGAAAAATAAAGGACATGATACATTTATCAAGTTCTCAACTTTTTACTATAGCTGCAAATTTAATTAACCTATCAAAGAAGTTCTCGCAGGGTTCAGCACGAGCTATGCTCGTGCTTTTAATGTTTTTAGCTTCATCCTATCCTAACTTGCACATGAATTTACGCTTCCATGTTAATTTTTTTCAAATACAATTAATGAACTTATCACTAAGTCCTATCGACTAAGTCTGTTCATTTTCGAGCATAATGGTCGGAATTACGTAAGATAGAATCATTTCAGGCTTCGTAGTAATTCTACTCAAGACTAAAATTCAAAACATTATACTTTTAGCAATTTTTCAACTTTTTACTGTAGCTGGAAATGTATATGACCTATCGAACAAGTTGTTGCAAGGTTGAGCATGTGATGAGTTACATTACATCAAATGTTTTTTTGTTTTAATTTCTTTACTTACGCTTGACTTGATAGCTAAATAATGATTATTTTGAATATATTTATTGGTCCTATCAACTCAGCTCTTTCAATTTCGAACATAACGACGGAAGTTACGTAAGATAGAATCATTTCAGGCTTCGTAGTAATTCTACTCAAGACTAAAATTCAAAACATTATACTTTTAGCAATTTTTCAACTTTTTACTGTAGCTGGAAATGTATATGACCTATCGAACAAGTTATTGCAAGGTTGAGCATGTGATGAGTTACATTACATCAAGTGTTTTTTTGTTTTAATTTCTTTACTTACGCTTGACTTGATAGCTAAATAATGATTATTTTGAATATATTTATTGGTCCTATCAACTCAGCACTTTCAATTTCGAACATAACGACGGAAGTTACGTAAGTTAGAATCTGTTCAACTTCATAGCACTTCTACTTAAGGGTAAAATAAAGGACATAATAATCTTGGCAAGTTCTCAACGTTTTACTGTAGCTGCAAATTTAATTAACCTATCAAAGAAGTACTCGCAGGGTTCAGCACGACCTGTGCTAAAATATATTTAATGTTTTTAGCTTCATCCTATCCTAACTTGCACATGAATTTACGATTCCATGTTGATTTTTTTCAAATACAATTAATGAATTTATAACCAAGTAATATCGACTAAGTCTGTTCATTTTCGAACATACTGCCTAAGTAACGTAAGTTAGAATCTGTTCAAGCTTCATAGCACTACTACTTAAGGGTAAAATAAAGGACATGATAATCTTAGCAACTTCTCAACTGTTTACTGTAACTGCAAATTTACTTAACCTATCAAAGAAGTTCTCGCAGGGTTCATCACGACCTGTGCTAAAATATATTTAATGTTTTTAGCTTCATCCAATCCTAACTTGCACATGATTTTACGGTTCCATGATAATTTTTTTCATATACAATTAATGAACTTATAACTAAGTCCTATCGACTAAGTCTGTTCATTTTCGAACAGACTGGCCGAAGTTACGTAAGTTAGAACCTGTTCAAGCTTCATAGCACTTCTGCTTAAGGGTAAAATAAAGGACATGATACATTTATCAAGTTCTCAACTTTTTACTATAGCTGCAAATTTAATTAACCTCTCAAAGAAGTTCTCGCAGGGTTCAGCACGACCTGTGCTAAAATATATTTAATGTTTTTAGCTTCATCCATTCCTAACTTGCACAAGAATTTACGATTCCATGTTGATTTTTTTCAAATACAATTAATGAATTTATAACCAAGTCCTATCGACTAAGTCTGTTCATTTTCGAACATAACGGCGGAAGTAACGTAAGTTAGAATCTGTTCAAGCTTCATAGCACTTCTACTTCAGCGTAAAATAAAGGACATGATAATCTTAGCAAATTCTCAACTTTTTACTGTAGCTGCAAATTTAATTAACCTATCAAAGAAGTACTCGCAGTGTTCAGCAGGACCTGTGCTAAAATATATTTAATGTTTTTAGCTTCATCCAATCCTAACTTGCACATGATTTTACGGTTCCATGATATTTTTTTCATATACAATTAATGAACTTATAACTAAGTCCTATCGACTAAGTCTGTTCATTTTCGAACAGACTGGCCGAAGTTACGTAAGTTAGAACCTGTTCAAGCTTCATAGCACTTCTGCTTAAGGGTAAAATAAAGGACATGATACATTTATCAAGTTCTCAACTTTTTACTATAGCTGCAAATTTAATTAACCTCTCAAAGAAGTTCTCGCAGGGTTCAGCACGACCTGTGCTAAAATATATTTAATGTTTTTAGCGTCATCCATTCCTAACTTGCACATAAATTTACGATTCCATGTTGATTTTTTTCAAATACAGTTAATGAATTTATAACCAAGTCCTATCGACTAAGTCTGTTCATTTTCGAACATAACGGCGGAAGTTACGTAAGTTAGAACCTGTTCAAGCTTCATAGCAATCCTACTTAAGGGAAAAATAAAGGACATGATACATTTATCAAGTTCTCAACTTTTTACTATAGCTGCAAATTTAATTAACCTATCAAAGAAGTTCTCGCAGGGTTCAGCACGAGCTATGCTCGTGCTTTTAATGTTTTTAGCTTCATCCTATCCTAACTTGCACATGAATTTACGCTTCCATGTTAATTTTTTTCAAATACAATTAATGAACTTATCACTAAGTCCTATCGACTAAGTCTGTTCATTTTCGAGCATAACGGCGGAAGTAACGTAAGTTAGAATCTGTTCAAGCTTCATAGCACTTCTACTTAAGCGTAAAATAAAGGACATGATAATCTTAGCAACTTCTCAACTTTTTACTGTAGCTGCAAATTTAATTAACCTCTCAAAGAAGTTCTCGCAGGGTTCAGCACGACCTGTGCTAAAATATATTTAATGTTTTTAGCTTCATCCATTCCTAACTTGCACAAGAATTTACGATTCCATGTTGATTTTTTTCAAATACAATTAATGAATTTATAACCAAGTCCTATCGACTAAGTCTGTTCATTTTCGAACATAACGGCGGAAGTAACGTAAGTTAGAATCTGTTCAAGCTTCATAGCACTTCTACTTAAGCGTAAAATAAAGGACATGATAATCTTAGCAAGTTCTCAACTTTTTACTGTAGCTGCAAATTTAATTAACCTATCAAAGAAGTACTCGCAGTGTTCAGCAGGACCTGTGCTAAAATATATTTAATGTTTTTAGCTTCATCCAATCCTAACTTGCACATGATTTTACGGTTCCATGTTAATTTTTTTCATATACAATTAATGAACTTATAACTAAGTCCTATCGACTAAGTCTGTTCATTTTCGAACAGACTGGCCGAAGTTACGTAAGTTAGAACCTGTTCAAGCTTCATAGCACTTCTACTTAAGGGAAAAATAAAGGACATGATACATTTATCAAGTTCTCAACTTTTTACTATAGCTGCAAATTTAATTAACCTATCAAAGAAGTTCTCGCAGGGTTCAGCACGAGCTATGCTCGTGCTTTTAATGTTTTTAGCTTCATCCTATCCTAACTTGCACATGAATTTACGCTTCCATGTTAATTTTTTTCAAATACAATTAATGAACTTATCACTAAGTCCTATCGACTAAGTCTGTTCATTTTCGAGCATAATGGTCGGAATTACGTAAGATAGAATCATTTCAGGCTTCGTAGTAATTCTACTCAAGACTAAAATTCAAAACATTATACTTTTAGCAATTTTTCAACTTTTTACTGTAGCTGGAAATGTATATGACCTATCGAACAAGTTGTTGCAAGGTTGAGCATGTGATGAGTTACATTACATCAAATGTTTTTTTGTTTTAATTTCTTTACTTACGCTTGACTTGATAGCTAAATAATGATTATTTTGAATATATTTATTGGTCCTATCAACTCAGCACTTTCAATTTCGAACATAACGACGGAAGTTACGTAAGATAGAATCATTTCAGGCTTCGTAGTAATTCTACTCAAGACTAAAATTCAAAACATTATACTTTTAGCAATTTTTCAACTTTTTACTGTAGCTGGAAATGTATATGACCTATCGAACAAGTTATTGCAAGGTTGAGCATGTGATGAGTTACATTACATCAAGTGTTTTTTTGTTTTAATTTCTTTACTTACGCTTGACTTGATAGCTAAATAATGATTATTTTGAATATATTTATTGGTCCTATCAACTCAGCACTTTCAATTTCGAACATAACGACGGAAGTTACGTAAGTTAGAATCTGTTCAACTTCATAGCACTTCTACTTAAGGGTAAAATAAAGGACATAATAATCTTGGCAAGTTCTCAACGTTTTACTGTAGCTGCAAATTTAATTAACCTATCAAAGAAGTACTCGCAGGGTTCAGCACGACCTGTGCTAAAATATATTTAATGTTTTTAGCTTCATCCTATCCTAACTTGCACATGAATTTACGATTCCATGTTGATTTTTTTCAAATACAATTAATGAATTTATAACCAAGTCCTATCGACTAAGTCTGTTCATTTTCGAACATACTGCCGAAGTAACGTAAGTTAGAATCTGTTCAAGCTTCATAGCACTTCTACTTAAGGGTAAAATAAAGGACATGATAATCTTAGCAACTTCTCAACTTTTTACTGTAGCTGCAAATTTAATTAACCTATCAAAGAAGTTCTCGCAGGGTTCATCACGACCTGTGCTAAAATATATTTAATGTTTTTAGCTTCATCCAATCCTAACTTGCACATGATTTTACGGTTCCATGATAATTTTTTTCATATACAATTAATGAACTTATAACTAAGTCCTATCGACTAAGTCTGTTCATTTTCGAACAGACTGGCCGAAGTTACGTAAGTTAGAACCTGTTCAAGCTTCATAGCACTTCTGCTTAAGGGTAAAATAAAGGACATGATACATTTATCAAGTTCTCAACTTTTTACTATAGCTGCAAATTTAATTAACCTCTCAAAGAAGTTCTCGCAGGGTTCAGCACGACCTGTGCTAAAATATATTTAATGTTTTTAGCGTCATCCATTCCTAACTTGCACATAAATTTACGATTCCATGTTGATTTTTTTCAAATACAGTTAATGAATTTATAACCAAGTCCTATCGACTAAGTCTGTTCATTTTCGAACATAACGGCGGAAGTTACGTAAGTTAGAACCTGTTCAAGCTTCATAGCAATCCTACTTAAGGGAAAAATAAAGGACATGATACATTTATCAAGTTCTCAACTTTTTACTATAGCTGCAAATTTAATTAACCTATCAAAGAAGTTCTCGCAGGGTTCAGCACGAGCTATGCTCGTGCTTTTAATGTTTTTAGCTTCATCTTATCCTAACTTGCACATGAATTTACGCTTCCATGTTAATTTTTTTCAAATACAATTAATGAACTTATCACTAAATCCTATCGACTAAGTCTGTTCATTTTCGAGCATAACGGCGGAAGTAACGTAAGTTAGAATCTGTTCAAGCTTCATAGCACTTCTACTTAAGCGTAAAATAAAGGACATGATAATCTTAGCAACTTCTCAACTTTTTACTGTAGCTGCAAATTTAATTAACCTCTCAAAGAAGTTCTCGCAGGGTTCAGCACGACCTGTGTTAAAATATATTTAATGTTTTTAGCTTCATCCATTCCTAACTTGCACAAGAATTTACGATTCCATGTTGATTTTTTTCAAATACAATTAATGAATTTATAACCAAGTCCTATCGACTAAGTCTGTTCATTTTCGAACATAACGGCGGAAGTAACGTAAGTTAGAATCTGTTCAAGCTTCATAGCACTTCTACTTAAGCGTAAAATAAAGGACATGATAATCTTAGCAAGTTCTCAACTTTTTACTGTAGCTGCAAATTTAATTAACCTATCAAAGAAGTACTCGCAGTGTTCAGCAGGACCTGTGCTAAAATATATTTAATGTTTTTAGCTTCATCCAATCCTAACTTGCACATGATTTTACGGTTCCATGTTAATTTTTTTCATATACAATTAATGAACTTATAACTAAGTCCTATCGACTAAGTCTGTTCATTTTCGAACAGACTGGCCGAAGTTACGTAAGTTAGAACCTGTTCAAGCTTCATAGCACTTCTACTTAAGGGAAAAATAAAGGACATGATACATTTATCAAGTTCTCAACTTTTTACTATAGCTGCAAATTTAATTAACCTCTCAAAGAAGTTCTCGCAGGGTTCAGCACGACCTGTGCTAAAATATATTTAATGTTTTTAGCTTCATCCTTTCCTAACTTGCACATGAATTTACGATTCCATGTTGATTTTTTTCAAATACAGTTAATGAACTTATCACTAAATCCTATCGACTAAGTCTGTTCATTTTCGAGCATAATGGTCGGAGTTACGTAAGATAGAATCTTTTCAGGATGGTAGTATTTCTACTCAAGACTAATATTCAAGATATGATACTTTTAGCAATTTTTCAACTTTTTACTGTAGCTGGAAATGTATATGACCTATCGAACAAGTTGTTACAAGGTTGAGCATGTGATGAGTTACATTACATCAAATGTTTTTTTGTTTTAATTTCTTTACTTACGCTTGACTTGATAGCTAAATAATGATTATTTTGAATATATTTATTGGTCCTATCAACTCAGCACTTTCAATTTCGAACATAACGACGGAAGTTACGTAAGATAGAATCATTTCAGGCTTCGTAGTAATTCTACTCAAGACTAAAATTCAAAACATTATACTTTTAGCAATTTTTCAACTTTTTACTGTAGCTGGAAATGTATATGACCTATCGAACAAGTTATTGCAAGGTTGAGCATGTGATGAGTTACATTACATCAAGTGTTTTTTTGTTTTAATTTCTTTACTTACGCTTGACTTGATAGCTAAATAATGATTATTTTGAATATATTTATTGGTCCTATCAACTCAGCACTTTCAATTTCGAACATAACGACGGAAGTTACGTAAGTTAGAATCTGTTCAACTTCATAGCACTTCTACTTAAGGGTAAAATAAAGGACATAATAATCTTGGCAAGTTCTCAACGTTTTACTGTAGCTGCAAATTTAATTAACCTATCAAAGAAGTACTCGCAGGGTTCAGCACGACCTGTGCTAAAATATATTTAATGTTTTTAGCTTCATCCTATCCTAACTTGCACATGAATTTACGATTCCATGTTGATTTTTTTCAAATACAATTAATGAATTTATAACCAAGTCCTATCGACTAAGTCTGTTCATTTTCGAACATACTGCCGAAGTAACGTAAGTTAGAATCTGTTCAAGCTTCATAGCACTTCTACTTAAGGGTAAAATAAAGGACATGATAATCTTAGCAACTTCTCAACTTTTTACTGTAGCTGCAAATTTAATTAACCTATCAAAGAAGTTCTCGCAGGGTTCAGCACAACCTGTGCTAAAATATATTTAATGTTTTTAGCTTCATCCAATCCTAACTTGCACATGATTTTACGGTTCCATGATAATTTTTTTCATATACAATTAATGAACTTATAACTAAGTCCTATCGACTAAGTCTGTTCATTTTCGAACAGACTGGCCGAAGTTACGTAAGTTAGAACCTGTTCAAGCTTCATAGCACTTCTGCTTAAGGGTAAAATAAAGGACATGATAATCTTAGCAACTTCTCAACTTTTTACTGTAGCTGCAAATTTAATTAACCTATCAAAGAAGTTCTCGCAGGGTTCAGCACGACCTGTGCTAAAATATATTTAATGTTTTTAGCTTCATCCAGTCCTAACTTGCACATGAATTTACGGTTCCATGTTAATTTTTTTCAAATACAATTAATGAACTTATCACTAAATCCTATCGACTAAGTCTGTTCATTTTCGAGCATAATGGTCGGAGTTACGTAAGTTAGAATCTGTTCAAACTTCATAGCACTTCTACTTAAGCGAAAAATAAAGGACGTGATACATTTATCAAGTTCTCAAGTTTTTACTGTAGCTGGAAATGTATATGACTTATCGAACAAGTTGTTGCAAGGTTGAGCATGTGATGAGTTACATTACATCAAATGTTTTTTTGTTTTAATTTCTTTACTTTCGCGTGACTTTATGGCTACATAATGATTATTTGGAATATATTCATTGGTCCTATCAACTCAGCACTTTCATTTTCGAACATAACGGCCGAAGTTACGTAAGTTAGAATCTGTTCAAGCTTCATAGCACTTCTACTTAAGGGTAAAATAAAAAACATTATACTTTTAGCAATTTTTCAACTTTTTACTGTAGCTGGAATTGTATATGACCTATCGAACAAGTTGTTACAAGGTTGAGCATGTGATGAGTTACATTACATCAAATGTTTTTTTGTTTTAATTTCTTTACTTTCGCTTGACTTGATAGCTAAATAATGATTATTTGGAATATATTCATTGGTCCTATCAACTCGGCACTTTCATTTTCGAACAGAAGTTACGTAAGTTAGAATCTGTTCAACTTCATAGCACTTCTACTTAAGGGTAAAATAAAGGACATAATAATCTTGGCAAGTTCTCAACGTTTTACTGTAGCTGCAAATTTAATTAACCTATCAAAGAAGTACTCGCAGGGTTCAGCACGACCTGTGCTAAAATACATTTAATGTTTTTAGCTTCATCCTATCCTAACTTGCACATGAATTTACGATTCCATGTTGATTTTTTTCAAATACAATTAATGAATTTATAACCAAGTCCTATCGACTAAGTCTGTTCATTTTCGAACATACTGCCGAAGTAACGTAAGTTAGAATCTGTTCAAGCTTCATAGCACTTCTACTTAAGGGAAAAATAAAGGACATGATACATTTATCAAGTTCTCAACTTTTTACTGTAGCTGCAAATTTAATTAACCTATCAAAGAAGTACTCGCAGTGTTCAGCACGACCTGTGCTAAAATATATTTAATGTTTTTAGCTTCATCCAATCCTAACTTGCACATGAATTTACGCTTCCATGTTAATTTTTTTCAAATACAATTAATGAACTTATCACTAAGTCCTATCGACTAAGTCTGTTCATTTTCGAGCATAATGGTCGGAATTACGTAAGATAGAATCATTTCAGGCTTCGTAGTAATTCTACTCAAGACTAAAATTCAAAACATTATACTTTTAGCAATTTTTCAACTTTTTACTGTAGCTGGAAATGTATATGACTTATCGAACAAGTTGTTGCAAGGTTGAGCATGTGATGAGTTACATTACATCAAATGTTTTTTTGTTTTAATTTCTTTACTTTCGCGTGACTTTATGGCTACATAATGATTATTTGGAATATATTCATTGGTCCTATCAACTCAGCACTTTCATTTTCGAACATAACGGCCGAAGTTACGTAAGTTAGAATCTGTTCAAGCTTCATAGCACTTCTACTTAAGGGTAAAATAAAAAACATGATAATCTTAGCAAGTTCTCTACTTTTTACTGTAGCTGCAAATTTAATTAACCTATCAAAGAAGTACTCGCAGGGTTCAGCACTTCCTGTGCTAAAATATATTTAATGTTTTTAGCTTCATCCAATCCTAACTTGCACATGATTTTACGGTTCCATGTTAATTTTTTTCATATACAATTAATGAACTTATAACTAAGTCCTATCGACTAAGTCTGTTCATTTTCGAACAGACTGGCCGAAGTTACGTAAGTTAGAACCGGTTCAAGCTTCATAGCACTTCTACTTAAGGGAAAAATAAAGGACATGATACATTTATCAAGTTCTCAACTTTTTACTGTAGCTGTAAATTTAATTAACCTATCAAAGAAGTACTCGCAGTGTTCAGCACGACCTGTGCTAAAATATATTTAATGTTTTTAGCTTCATCCAATCCTAACTTTCACATGAATTTAAGGTTCCATGTTGATTTTTTTCAAATACAATTAATGAACTTATCACTAAGTCCTATCGACTAAGTCTGTTCATTTTCGAACATAACGGCGGAAGTTACGTAAGTTAGAATCTGTTCAAGCTTCATAGCACTTCTACTTAAGGGAAAAATAAAGGACATGATACATTTATCAAGTTCTCAACTTTTCACTGTAGCTGCAAATTTAATTAACCTATCAAAGAAGTTCTCGCCGGGTTCGGCACAAGCTGTGCTAAGATACATTTAATGGTTTTAGCTTCATCCAGTCCTAACTTGCACATGAATTTACGGTAACATGTTAATTTTTTTCAAATACAATTAATGAACTTATCACTAAGTCCTATCGACAAAGTCTGTTCATTTTTGAGCATAATGGCCGAAGTTACGTAAGTTAGAATCTGTTCAAACTTCATAGCACTTCTACTTAAGCGAAAAATAAAGGACGTGATACATTTATCAAGTTCTCAACTTTTTACTGTAGCTGGAAATGTATATGACTTATCGAACAAGTTGTTGCAAGGTTGAGCATGTGATGAGTTACATTACATCAAATGTTTTTTTGTTTTAATTTCTTTACTTTCGCGTGACTTTATGGCTACATAATGATTATTTGGAATATATTCTTTGGTCCTATAAACTCAGCACTTTCATTTTCGAACATAACGGCCGAAGTTACGTAAGTTAGAATCTGTTCAAGCTTCATAGCACTTCTACTTAAGGGTAAAATAAAAAACATGATAATCTTAGCAAGTTCTCAACTTTTTACTGTAGCTGCAAATTTAATTAACCTATCAAAGAAGTACTCGCAGGGTTCAGCACTTCCTGTGCTAAAATATATTCAATGTTTTTAGCTTCATCCAATCCTAACTTGCACATGATTTTACGGTTCCATGTTAATTTTTTTCATATACAATTAATGAACTTATAACTAAGTCCTATCGACTAAGTCTGTTCATTTTCGAACAGACTGGCCGAAGTTACGTAAGTTAGAACCGGTTCAAGCTTCATAGCACTTCTACTTAAGGGAAAAATAAAGGACATGATACATTTATCAAGTTCTCAACTTTTTACTGTAGCTGTAAATTTAATTAACCTATCAAAGAAGTACTCGCAGTGTTCAGCACGACCTGTGCTAAAATATATTTAATGTTTTTAGCTTCTTCCAATCCTAACTTTCACATGAATTTAAGGTTCCATGTTGATTTTTTTCAAATACAATTAATGAACTTATCACTAAGTCCTATCGACTAAGTCTGTTCATTTTCGAACATAACGGCGGAAGTTACGTAAGTTAGAATCTGTTCAAACTTCATAGCACTTCTACTTAAGCGAAAAATAAAGGACGTGATACATTTATCAAGTTCTCAACTTTTTACTGTAGCTGGAAATGTATATGACTTATCGAACAAGTTGTTGCAAGGTTGAGCATGTGATGAGTTACATTACATCAAATGTTTTTTTGTTTTAATTTCTTTACTTTCGCGTGACTTTATGGCTACATAATGATTATTTGGAATATATTCATTGGTCCTATCAACTCAGCACTTTCATTTTCGAACATAACGGCCGAAGTTACGTAAGTTAGAATCTGTTCAAGCTTCATAGCACTTCTACTTAAGGTAAAAATAAAGGACATGATACATTTATCAAGTTCTCAACTTTTCACTGTAGCTGCAAATTTAATTAACCTATCAAAGAAGTTCTCGCCGGGTTCGGCACAAGCTGTGCTAAGATACATTTAATGGTTTTAGCTTCATCCTATCCTAACTTGCACATGAATTTACGCTTCCATGTTAATTTTTTTCAAATACAATTAATGAACTTATCACTAAGTCCTATCGACTAAGTCTGTTCATTTTCGAGCATAATGGTCGGAATTCCGTAAGATAGAATCATTTCAGGCTTCGTAGTAATTCTACTCAAGACTAAAATTCAAAACATTATACTTTTAGCAATTTTTCAACTTTTTACTGTAGCTGGAAATGTATATGACCTATCGAACAAGTTGTTGCAAGGTTGAGCATGTGATGAGTTACATTACATCAAATGTTTTTTTGTTTTAATTTCTTTACTTACGCTTGACTTGATAGCTAAATAATGATTATTTTGAATATATTTATTGGTCCTATCAACTCAGCACTTTCAATTTCGAACATAACGACGGAAGTTACGTAAGATAGAATCATTTCAGGCTTCGTAGTAATTCTACTTAAGACTAAAATTCAAAACATTATACTTTTAGCAATTTTTCAACTTTTTACTGTAGCTGGAAATGTATATGACCTATCGAACAAGTTATTGCAAGGTTGAGCATGTGATGAGTTACATTACATCAAGTGTTTTTTTGTTTTAATTTCTTTACTTACGCTTGACTTGATAGCTAAATAATGATTATTTTGAATATATTTATTGGTCCTATCAACTCAGCACTTTCAATTTCGAACATAACGACGGAAGTTACGTAAGTTAGAATCTGTTCAACTTCATAGCACTTCTACTTAAGGGTAAAATAAAGGACATAATAATCTTGTAACAACTTGTTCGATAGGTCATATACAATTCCAGCTACAGTAAAAAGTTGAAAAATTGCTAAAAGTATAATGTTTTGAATTTTAGTCTTGAGTAGAATTACTACGAAGCCTGAAATGATTCTATCTTACGTAACTTCCGTCGTTATGTTCGAAATTGAAAGTGCTGAGTTGATAGGACCAATGAATATATTCCAAATAATCATTATGTAGCCATAAAGTCACGCGAAAGTAAAGAAATTAAAACAAAAAAACATTTGATGTAATGTAACTCATCACATGCTCAACCTTGCAACAACTTGTTCGATAAGTCATATACATTTCCAGCTACAGTAAAAAATTGAGAACTTGATAAATGTATCACGTCCTTTATTTTTCGCTTAAGTAGAAGTGCTATGAAGTTTGAACAGATTCTAACTTACGTAACTTCGGCCATTATGCTCAAAAATGAACAGACTTTGTCGATAGGACTTAGTGATAAGTTCATTAATTGTATTTGAAAAAAATCAACATGGAACCTTAAATTCATGTGAAAGTTAGGATTGGATGAAGCTAAAAACATTAAATATATTTTAGCACAGGTCGTGCTGAACACTGCGAGTACTTCTTTGATAGGTTAATTAAATTTACAGCTACAGTAAAAAGTTGAGAACTTGATAAATGTATCATGTCCTTTATTTTTCCCTTAAGTAGAAGTGCTATGAAGCTTGAACAGATTCTAACTTACGTTACTTCGGCCAGTATGTTCGAAAATGAACAGACTTAGTCGATAGGACTTAGTTATAAATTCATTAATTGTATTTGAAAAAAATCAACATGGAATCGTAAATTCATGTGCAAGTTAGGATTGGATGAAGCTAAAAACATTAAATATATTTTAGCACAGGTCGTGCTGAACCCTGCGAGAACTTCTTTGATAGGTTACGGCCGAAGTTACGTAAGTTAGAATCTGTTCAAGCTTCATAGCACTTCTACTTAAGGGTAAAATAAAAAACATGATAATCTTAGCAAGTTCTCAACTTTTTACTGTAGCTGCAAATTTAATTAACCTATCAAAGAAGTACTCGCAGGGTTCAGCACTTCCTGTGCTAAAATATATTTAATGTTTTTAGCTTCATCCAATCCTAACTTGCACATGATTTTACGGTTCCATGTTAATTTTTTTCATATACAATTAATGAACTTATAACTAAGTTCTATCGACTAAGTCTGTTCATTTTCGAACAGACTGGCCGAAGTTACGTAAGTTAGAACCGGTTCAAGCTTCATAGCACTTCTACTTAAGGGAAAAATAAAGGACATGATACATTTATCAAGTTCTCAACTTTTTACTGTAGCTGTAAATTTAATTAACCTATCAAAGAAGTACTCGCAGTGTTCAGCACGACCTGTGCTAAAATATATTTAATGTTTTTAGCTTCATCCAATCCTAACTTTCACATGAATTTAAGGTTCCATGTTGATTTTTTTCAAATACAATTAATGAACTTATCACTAAGTCCTATCGACTAAGTCTGTTCATTTTCGAACATAACGGCGGAAGTTACGTAAGTTAGAATCTGTTCAAGCTTCATAGCACTTCTACTTAAGGGAAAAATAAAGGACATGATACATTTATCAAGTTCTCAACTTTTCACTGTAGCTGCAAATTTAATTAACCTATCAAAGAAGTTCTCGCCGGGTTCGGCACAAGCTGTGCTAAGATACATTTAATGGTTTTAGCTTCATCCAGTCCTAACTTGCACATGAATTTACGGTTCCATGTTAATTTTTTTCAAATACAATTAATGAACTTATCACTAAGTCCTATCGACAAAGTCTGTTCATTTTTGAGCATAATGGCCGAAGTTACGTAAGTTAGAATCTGTTCAAACTTCATAGCACTTCTACTTAAGCGAAAAATAAAGGACGTGATACATTTATCAAGTTCTCAACTTTTTACTGTAGCTGGAAATGTATATGACTTATCGAACAAGTTGTTGCAAGGTTGAGCATGTGATGAGTTACATTACATCGAATGTTTTTTTGTTTTAATTTCTTTACTTTCGCGTGACTTTATGGCTACATAATGATTATTTGGAATATATTCTTTGGTCCTATCAACTCAGCACTTTCATTTTCGAACATAACGGCCGAAGTTACGTAAGTTAGAATCTGTTCAAGCTTCATAGCACTTCTACTTAAGGGAAAAATAAAGGACATGATACATTTATCAAGTTCTCAACTTTTTACTGTAGCTGTAAATTTAATTAACCTATCAAAGAAGTACTCGCAGTGTTCAGCACGACCTGTGCTAAAATATATTTAATGTTTTTAGCTTCATCCAATCCTAACTTTCACATGAATTTAAGGTTCCATGTTGATTTTTTTCAAATACAATTAATGAACTTATCACTAAGTCCTATCGACTAAGTCTGTTCATTTTCGAACATAACGGCGGAAGTTACGTAAGTTAGAATCTGTTCAAGCTTCATAGCACTTCTACTTAAGGGAAAAATAAAGGACATGATACATTTATCAAGTTCTCAACTTTTCACTGTAGCTGCAAATTTAATTAACCTATCAAAGAAGTTCTCGCCGGGTTCGGCACAAGCTGTGCTAAGATACATTTAATGGTTTTAGCTTCATCCAGTCCTAACTTGCACATGAATTTACGGTTCCATGTTAATTTTTTTCAAATACAATTAATGAACTTATCACTAAGTCCTATCGACAAAGTCTGTTCATTTTTGAGCATAATGGCCGAAGTTACGTAAGTTAGAATCTGTTCAAACTTCATAGCACTTCTACTTAAGCGAAAAATAAAGGACGTGATACATTTATCAAGTTCTCAACTTTTTACTGTAGCTGGAAATGTATATGACTTATCGAACAAGTTGTTGCAAGGTTGAGCATGTGATGAGTTACATTACATCAAATGTTTTTTTGTTTTAATTTCTTTACTTTCGCGTGACTTTATGGCTACATAATGATTATTTGGAATATATTCATTGGTCCTATCAACTCAGCACTTTCATTTTCGAACATAACGGCCGAAGTTACGTAAGTTAGAATCTGTTCAAGCTTCATAGCACTTCTACTTAAGGGTAAAATAAAAAACATGATAATCTTAGCAAGTTCTCTACTTTTTACTGTAGCTGCAAATTTAATTAACCTATCAAAGAAGTACTCGCAGGGTTCAGCACTTCCTGTGCTAAAATATATTTAATGTTTTTAGCTTCATCCAATCCTAACTTGCACATGATTTTACGGTTCCATGTTAATTTTTTTCATATACAATTAATGAACTTATAACTAAGTCCTATCGACTAAGTCTGTTCATTTTCGAACAGACTGGCCGAAGTTACGTAAGTTAGAACCGGTTCAAGCTTCATAGCACTTCTACTTAAGGGAAAAATAAAGGACATGATACATTTATCAAGTTCTCAACTTTTTACTGTAGCTGTAAATTTAATTAACCTATCAAAGAAGTACTCGCAGTGTTCAGCACGACCTGTGCTAAAATATATTTAATGTTTTTAGCTTCATCCAATCCTAACTTTCACATGAATTTAAGGTTCCATGTTGATTTTTTTCAAATACAATTAATGAACTTATCACTAAGTCCTATCGACTAAGTCTGTTCATTTTCGAACATAACGGCGGAAGTTACGTAAGTTAGAATCTGTTCAAGCTTCATAGCACTTCTACTTAAGGGAAAAATAAAGGACATGATACATTTATCAAGTTCTCAACTTTTCACTGTAGCTGCAAATTTAATTAACCTATCAAAGAAGTTCTCGCCGGGTTCGGCACAAGCTGTGCTAAGATACATTTAATGGTTTTAGCTTCATCCAGTCCTAACTTGCACATGAATTTACGGTTCCATGTTAATTTTTTTCAAATACAATTAATGAACTTATCACTAAGTCCTATCGACAAAGTCTGTTCATTTTTGAGCATAATGGCCGAAGTTACGTAAGTTAGAATCTGTTCAAACTTCATAGCACTTCTACTTAAGCGAAAAATAAAGGACGTGATACATTTATCAAGTTCTCAACTTTTTACTGTAGCTGGAAATGTATATGACTTATCGAACAAGTTGTTGCAAGGTTGAGCATGTGATGAGTTACATTACATCAAATGTTTTTTTGTTTTAATTTCTTTACTTTCGCGTGACTTTATGGCTACATAATGATTATTTGGAATATATTCATTGGTCCTATCAACTCAGCACTTTCATTTTCGAACATAACGGCCGAAGTTACGTAAGTTAGAATCTGTTCAAGCTTCATAGCACTTCTACTTAAGGGTAAAATAAAAAACATGATAATCTTAGCAAGTTCTCTACTTTTTACTGTAGCTGCAAATTTAATTAACCTATCAAAGAAGTACTCGCAGGGTTCAGCACTTCCTGTGCTAAAATATATTTAATGTTTTTAGCTTCATCCAATCCTAACTTGCACATGATTTTACGGTTCCATGTTAATTTTTTTCATATACAATTAATGAACTTATAACTAAGTCCTATCGACTAAGTCTGTTCATTTTCGAACAGACTGGCCGAAGTTACGTAAGTTAGAACCGGTTCAAGCTTCATAGCACTTCTACTTAAGGGAAAAATAAAGGACATGATAATCTTAGCAACTTCTCAACTTTTTACTGTAGCTGCAAATTTAATTAACTTATCAAAGAAGTTCTCGCAGGGTTCAGCAAGACCTGTGCTAAAATATATTTAATGTTTTTAGCTTCATCCAATCCTAACTTGCACATGAATTTACGATTCCATGTTGATTTTTTTCAAATACAATTAATGAACTTATCACTAAGTCCTATCGACTAAGTCTGTTCATTTTCGAACATAACGGCGGAAGTTACGTAAGTTAGAATCTGTTCAAGCTTCATAGCACTTCTACTTAAGGGAAAAATAAAGGACATGATACATTTATCAAGTTCTCAACTTTTCACTGTAGCTGCAAATTTAATTAACCTATCAAAGAAGTTCTCGCCGGGTTCGGCACAAGCTGTGCTAAGATACATTTAATGGTTTTAGCTTCATCCAGTCCTAACTTGCACATGAATTTACGGTTCCATGTTAATTTTTTTCAAATACAATTAATGAACTTATCACTAAGTCCTATCGACAAAGTCTGTTCATTTTTGAGCATAATGGCCGAAGTTACGTAAGTTAGAATCTGTTCAAACTTCATAGCACTTCTACTTAAGCGAAAAATAAAGGACGTGATACATTTATCAAGTTCTCAACTTTTTACTGTAGCTGGAAATGTATATGACTTATCGAACAAGTTGTTGCAAGGTTGAGCATGTGATGAGTTACATTACATCAAATGTTTTTTTGTTTTAATTTCTTTACTTTCGCGTGACTTTATGGCTACATAATGATTATTTGGAATATATTCATTGGTCCTATCAACTCAGCACTTTCATTTTCGAACATAACGGCCGAAGTTACGTAAGTTAGAATCTGTTCAAGCTTCATAGCACGTCTACTTAAGGGTAAAATAAAAAACATGATAATCTTAGCAAGTTCTCAACTTTTTACTGTAGCTGCAAATTTAATTAACCTATCAAAGAAGTACTCGCAGGGTTCAGCACTTCCTGTGCTAAAATATATTTAATGTTTTTAGCTTCATCCAATCCTAACTTGCACATGATTTTACGGTTCCATGTTAATTTTTTTCATATAAAATTAATGAACTTATAACTAAGTCCTATCGACTAAGTCTGTTCATTTTCGAACAGACTGGCCGAAGTTACGTAAGTTAGAACCGGTTCAAGCTTCATAGCACTTCTACTTAAGGGTAAAATAAAGGACATGATACATTTATCAAGTTCTCAACTTTTTACTGTAGCTGTAAATTTAATTAACCTATCAAAGAAGTACTCGCAGTGTTCAGCACGACCTGTGCTAAAATATATTTAATGTTTTTAGCTTCATCCAATCCTAACTTTCACATGAATTTAAGGTTCCATGTTGATTTTTTTCAAATACAATTAATGAACTTATCACTAAGTCCTATCGACTAAGTCTGTTCATTTTCGAACATAACGGCGGAAGTTACGTAAGTTAGAATCTGTTCAAGCTTCATAGCACTTCTACTTAAGGGAAAAATAAAGGACATGATACATTTATCAAGTTCTCAACTTTTCACTGTAGCTGGAAATGTATATGACTTATCGAACAAGTTGTTGCAAGGTTGAGCATGTGATGAGTTACATTACATCAAATGTTTTTTTGTTTTAATTTCTTTACTTTCGCGTGACTTTATGGCTACATAATGATTATTTGGAATATATTCATTGGTCCTATCAACTCAGCACTTTCATTTTCGAACATAACGGCCGAAGTTACGTAAGTTAGAATCTGTTCAAGCTTCATAGCACTTCTACTTAAGGGAAAAATAAAGGACATGATACATTTATCAAGTTCTCAACTTTTTAATATAGCTGCAAATTTAATTAACCTCTCAAAGAAGTTCTCGCAGGGTTCAGCACGACCTGTGCTAAAATATATTTAATGTTTTTAGCTTCATCCATTCCTAACTTGCACATGAATTTACGATTCCATGTTGATTTTTTTCAAATACAATTAATGAATTTATAACCAAGTCCTATCGACTAAGTCTTTTCATTTTCGAACATAACGACGGAAGTTACGTAAGTTAGAATCTGTTCAAGCTTCATAGCACTTCTACTTAAGGGTAAAATAAAAGACATGATAATCTTAGCAAGTTCTCAACTTTTTACTGTAGCTGCAAATTTAATTAACCTATCAAAGAAGTTCTCGCAGGGTTCAGCACGACCTGTGCTAAAATATATTTAATGTTTTTAGCTTCATCCAATCCTAACTTGCACATGAATTTACGGTTCCATGTTAATTTTTTTCATATACAATTAATGAACTTATAACTAAGTCCTATCGACTAAGTCTGTTCATTTTCGAACAGACTGGCCGAAGTTACGTAAGTTAGAACCGGTTCAAGCTTCATAGCACTTCTACTTAAGGGAAAAATAAAGGACATGATACATTTATCAAGTTCTCAACTTTTTACTGTAGCTGTAAATTTAATTAACCTATCAAAGAAGTACTCGCAGTGTTCAGCACGACCTGTGCTAAAATATATTTAATGTTTTTAGCTTCATCCAATCCTAACTTTCACATGAATTTAAGGTTCCATGTTGATTTTTTTCAAATACAATTAATGAACTTATCACTAAGTCCTATCGACTAAGTCTGTTCATTTTCGAACATAACGGCGGAAGTTACGTAAGTTAGAATCTGTTCAAGCTTCATAGCACTTCTACTTAAGGGAAAAATAAAGGACATGATACATTTATCAAGTTCTCAACTTTTCACTGTAGCTGCAAATTTAATTAACCTATCAAAGAAGTTCTCGCCGGGTTCGGCACAAGCTGTGCTAAGATACATTTAATGGTTTTAGCTTCATCCAGTCCTAACTTGCACATGAATTTACGGTTCCATGTTGATTTTTTTCAAATACAATTAATGAATTTATAACCAAGTCCTATCGACTAAGTCTATTCATTTTCGAACATAACGGCGGAAGTAACGTAAGTTAGAATCTGTTCAAGCTTCATAGCACTTCTACTTAAGGGAAAAATAAAGGACATGATACATTTATCAAGTTCTCAACTTTTCACTGTAGCTGCAAATTTAATTAACCTATCAAAGAAGTTCTTGCAGGGTTCAGCACGACCTGTGCTAAAATATATTTAATGCTTTTAGCTTCATCCAATCCTAACTTGCACATGAATTTACGGTTCCATGTTGATTTTTTTCAAATACAATTAATGAATTTATAACCAAGTCCTATCGACTAAGTCTGTTCATTTTCGAACAGACTGGCCGAAGTTACGTAAGTTATAACCTGTTCTAGCTTCATAGCACTTCTACTTAAGGGAAAAATAAAGGACATGATACATTTATCAAGTTCTCAACTTTTTACTGTAGCTGTAAATTTAATTAACCTATCAAAGAAGTACTCGCAGTGTTCAGCACGACCTGTGCTAAAATATATTTAATGTTTTTAGCTTCATCCAATCCTAACTTTCACATGAATTTAAGGTTCCATGTTGATTTTTTTCAAATACAATTAATGAACTTATCACTAAGTCCTATCGACTAAGTCTGTTCATTTTCGAACATAACGGCGGAAGTTACGTAAGTTAGAATCTGTTCAAGCTTCATAGCACTTCTACTTAAGGGAAAAATAAAGGACATGATACATTTATCAAGTTCTCAACTTTTCACTGTAGCTGCAAATTTAATTAACCTATCAAAGAAGCTCTCGCAGGGTTCAGCACGAGCTGTGTTATAATATATTTCATGTTTTTAGCTTCATCAAATCCTAACTTTCACATGAATTTAAGGTTCCATGTTGATTTTTTTCATATACAATTAATGAACTTATCACTATGTCCTATCGACTAAGTCTGTTCATTTTCGAACATAACGGCGGAAGTTATGTAAGTTAGAATCTGTTCAAGCTTCATAGCATTTCTACTTAAGGGTAAAATAAAGGACATGATACATTTATCAAGTTCTCAACTTTTCACTATAGCTGCAAATTTAATTAACCTATCAAAGAAGTTCTCGCAGGGTTCAGCACGACTTGTGCTAAAATATATTTAATGTTTTTAGCTTCATCCATTCCTAACTTGCACATGAATTTACGATTCCATGTTGATTTTTTTCAAGTACAATTAATGAATTTATAACCAAGTCCTATCGACTAAGTCTGTTCATTTTCGAACATAACGGCGGAAGTAACGTAATTTAGAATCTGTTCAAGCTTCATAGCACTTCTACTTAAGCGTAAAATAAAGGACATGATAATCTTAGCAAGTTCTCAACTTTTTACTGTAGCTGCAAATTTAATTAACCTATCAAAGAAGTACTCGCAGGGTTCAGCACGACTTGTGCTAAAATATATTTAATGTTTTTAGCTTCATCCAATCCTAACTTGCACATGAATTTACGATTCCATGTTGATTTTTTTCAAATACAATTAATGAATTTATAACCAAGTCCTATCGACTAAGTCTGTTCATTTTCGAACATAACGGCGGAAGTTACGTAAGTTAGAATCTGTTCAAGCTTCATAGCACTTCTACTTAAGGGAAAAATAAAGGACATGATACATTTATCAAGTTCTCAACTTTTCACTGTAGCTGCAAATTTAATTAACCTATCAAAGAAGTTCTCGCCGGGTTCGGCACAAGCTGTGCTAAGATACATTTAATGGTTTTAGCTTCATCCAGTCCTAACTTGCACATGAATTTACGGTTCCATGTTAATTTTTTTCAAATACAATTAATGAACTTATCACTAAGTCCTATCGACAAAGTCTGTTCATTTTTGAGCATAATGGCCGAAGTTACGTAAGTTAGAATCTGTTCAAACTTCATAGCACTTCTACTTAAGCGAAAAATAAAGGACGTGATACATTTATCAAGTTCTCAACTTTTTACTGTAGCTGGAAATGTATATGACTTATCGAACAAGTTGTTGCAAGGTTGAGCATGTGATGAGTTACATTACATCAAATGTTTTTTTGTTTTAATTTCTTTACTTTCGCGTGACTTTATGGCTACATAATGATTATTTGGAATATATTCATTGGTCCTATCAACTCAGCACTTTCATTTTCGAACATAACGGCCGAAGTTACGTAAGTTAGAATCTGTTCAAGCTTCATAGCACTTCTACTTAAGGGTAAAATAAAAAACATGATAATCTTAGCAAGTTCTCAACTTTTTACTGTAGCTGCAAATTTAATTAACCTATCAAAGAAGTACTCGCAGGGTTCAGCACTTCCTGTGCTAAAATATATTTAATGTTTTTAGCTTCATCCAATCCTAACTTGCACATGATTTTACGGTTCCATGTTAATTTTTTTCATATAAAATTAATGAACTTATAACTAAGTCCTATCGACTAAGTCTGTTCATTTTCGAACAGACTGGCCGAAGTTACGTAAGTTAGAACCGGTTCAAGCTTCATAGCACTTCTACTTAAGGGTAAAATAAAGGACATGATACATTTATCAAGTTCTCAACTTTTTACTGTAGCTGTAAATTTAATTAACCTATCAAAGAAGTACTCGCAGTGTTCAGCACGACCTGTGCTAAAATATATTTAATGTTTTTAGCTTCATCCAATCCTAACTTTCACATGAATTTAAGGTTCCATGTTGATTTTTTTCAAATACAATTAATGAACTTATCACTAAGTCCTATCGACTAAGTCTGTTCATTTTCGAACATAACGGCGGAAGTTACGTAAGTTAGAATCTGTTCAAGCTTCATAGCACTTCTACTTAAGGGAAAAATAAAGGACATGATACATTTATCAAGTTCTCAACTTTTCACTGTAGCTGGAAATGTATATGACTTATCGAACAAGTTGTTGCAAGGTTGAGCATGTGATGAGTTACATTACATCAAATGTTTTTTTGTTTTAATTTCTTTACTTTCGCGTGACTTTATGGCTACATAATGATTATTTGGAATATATTCATTGGTCCTATCAACTCAGCACTTTCATTTTCGAACATAACGGCCGAAGTTACGTAAGTTAGAATCTGTTCAAGCTTCATAGCACTTCTACTTAAGGGAAAAATAAAGGACATGATACATTTATCAAGTTCTCAACTTTTTAATATAGCTGCAAATTTAATTAACCTCTCAAAGAAGTTCTCGCAGGGTTCAGCACGACCTGTGCTAAAATATATTTAATGTTTTTAGCTTCATCCATTCCTAACTTGCACATGAATTTACGATTCCATGTTGATTTTTTTCAAATACAATTAATGAATTTATAACCAAGTCCTATCGACTAAGTCTGTTCATTTTCGAACATAACGACGGAAGTTACGTAAGTTAGAATCTGTTCAAGCTTCATAGCACTTCTACTTAAGGGTAAAATAAAAGACATGATAATCTTAGCAAGTTCTCAACTTTTTACTGTAGCTGCAAATTTAATTAACCTATCAAAGAAGTTCTCGCAGGGTTCAGCACGACCCGTGCTAAAATATATTTAATGTTTTTAGCTTCATCCAATCCTAACTTGCACATGAATTTACGGTTCCATGTTAATTTTTTTCATATACAATTAATGAACTTATAACTAAGTCCTATCGACTAAGTCTGTTCATTTTCGAACAGACTGGCCGAAGTTACGTAAGTTAGAACCGGTTCAAGCTTCATAGCACTTCTACTTAAGGGAAAAATAAAGGACATGATACATTTATCAAGTTCTCAACTTTTTACTGTAGCTGTAAATTTAATTAACCTATCAAAGAAGTACTCGCAGTGTTCAGCACGACCTGTGCTAAAATATATTTAATGTTTTTAGCTTCATCCAATCCTAACTTTCACATGAATTTAAGGTTCCATGTTGATTTTTTTCAAATACAATTAATGAACTTATCACTAAGTCCTATCGACTAAGTCTGTTCATTTTCGAACATAACGGCGGAAGTTACGTAAGTTAGAATCTGTTCAAGCTTCATAGCACTTCTACTTAAGGGAAAAATAAAGGACATGATACATTTATCAAGTTCTCAACTTTTCACTGTAGCTGCAAATTTAATTAACCTATCAAAGAAGTTCTCGCCGGGTTCGGCACAAGCTGTGCTAAGATACATTTAATGGTTTTAGCTTCATCCAGTCTTAACTTGCACATGAATTTACGGTTCCATGTTGATTTTTTTCAAATACAATTAATGAATTTATAACCAAGTCCTATCGACTAAGTCTATTCATTTTCGAACATAACGGCGGAAGTAACGTAAGTTAGAATCTGTTCAAGCTTCATAGCACTTCTACTTAAGGGAAAAATAAAGGACATGATACATTTATCAAGTTCTCAACTTTTCACTGTAGCTGCAAATTTAATTAACCTATCAAAGAAGTTCTTGCAGGGTTCAGCACGACCTGTGCTAAAATATATTTAATGCTTTTAGCTTCATCCAATCCTAACTTGCACATGAATTTACGGTTCCATGTTGATTTTTTTCAAATACAATTAATGAATTTATAACCAAGTCCTATCGACTAAGTCTGTTCATTTTCGAACAGACTGGCCGAAGTTACGTAAGTTATAACCTGTTCTAGCTTCATAGCACTTCTACTTAAGGGAAAAATAAAGGACATGATACATTTATCAAGTTCTCAACTTTTTACTATAGCTGCAAATTTAATTAACCTCTCAAAGAAGTTCTCGCAGGGTTCAGCACGACCTGTGCTAAAATATATTTAATGTTTTTAGCTTCATCCAATCCTAACTTGGACATGAATTTACGATTCAATGTTGATTTTTTTCAAATACAATTAATGAATTTATCACTTAGTCCTATCGACTAAATCTGTTCATTTTCGAACATACTGGCCGAAGTTACGTAAGTTAGAATCTGTTCAAGCTTCATAGCACTTCTACTTAAGGGAAAAATAAAGGACATGATACATTTATCAAGTTCTCAACTTTTCACTGTAGCTGCAAATTTAATTAACCTATCAAAGAAGCTCTCGCAGGGTTCAGCACGAGCTGTGTTATAATATATTTCATGTTTTTAGCTTCATCAAATCCTAACTTTCACATGAATTTAAGGTTCCATGTTGATTTTTTTCATATACAATTAATGAACTTATCACTATGTCCTATCGACTAAGTCTGTTCATTTTCGAACATAACGGCGGAAGTTATGTAAGTTAGAATCTGTTCAAGCTTCATAGCATTTCTACTTAAGGGTAAAATAAAGGACATGATACATTTATCAAGTTCTCAACTTTTCACTATAGCTGCAAATTTAATTAACCTATCAAAGAAGTTCTCGCAGGGTTCAGCACGACTTGTGCTAAAATATATTTAATGTTTTTAGCTTCATCCATTCCTAACTTGCACATGAATTTACGATTCCATGTTGATTTTTTTCAAGTACAATTAATGAATTTATAACCAAGTCCTATCGACTAAGTCTGTTCATTTTCGAACATAACGGCGGAAGTAACGTAATTTAGAATCTGTTCAAGCTTCATAGCACTTCTACTTAAGGGTAAAATAAAGGACATGATAATCTTAGCAAGTTCTCAACTTTTTACTGTAGCTGCAAATTTAATTAACCTATCAAAGAAGTACTCGCAGGGTTCAGCACGACTTGTGCTAAAATATATTTAATGTTTTTAGCTTCATCCAATCCTAACTTGCACATGAATTTACGATTCCATGTTGATTTTTTTCAAATACAATTAATGAATTTATAACCAAGTCCTATCGACTAAGTCTGTTCATTTTCGAACATAACGGCGGAAGTAACGTAAGTTAGAATCTGTTCAAGCTTCATAGCACTTCTACTTAAGGGTAAAATAAAGGACGTGATACATTTATCAAGTTCTCAACTTTTTACTGTAGCTGCAAATTTAATTAACCTATCAAAGAAGTACTCGCAGTGTTCAGCAGGACCTGTGCTAAAATATATTTAATGTTTTTAGCTTCATCCAATCCTAACTTGCACATGATTTTACGGTTCCATGTTAATTTTTTTCATATACAATTAATGAACTTATAACTAAGTCCTATCGACTAAGTCTGTTCATTTTCGAACAGACTGGCCGAAGTAACGTAAGTTAGAATCTGTTCAAGCTTCATAGCACTTCTACTTAAGCGTAAAATAAAGGACATGATAATCTTAGCAACTTCTCAACTTTTTACTGTAGCTGCAAATTTAATTAACCTATCAAAGAAGTTCTCGCAGCGTTCAGCACGACCTGTGCTAAAATGTATTTAATGTTTTTAACTTCATCCAATCCTAACTTGGACATGATTTTACGGTTCCATGTTAATTTTTTTCATATACAATTAATGAATTTATCACTAAGTCCTATCAACTCAGCACTTTCATTTTCGAACATAACGGCCGAAGTTACGTAAGTTAGAATCTGTTCAAACTTCATAGCATTTCTACTTAAGGGTAAAATAAAGGACATGATACATTTATCAAGTTCTCAACTTTTTACTATAGCTGCAAATTTAATTAACCTATCAAAGAAGTAGTCGCAGGGTTTAGCACGACCTGTGCTAAAATATATTTAATGTTTTTAGCTTCATCCATTCCTAACTTGCACATGAATTTACGATTCCATGTTGATTTTTTTCAAATACAATTAATGAACTTTTAACTAAGTCCTATCGACTAAGTCTGTTCATTTTCGAACATAACGGCGGAAGTAACGTAAGTTAGAATCTGTTCAAGCTTCATAGCACTTCTACTTAAGCGTAAAATAAAGGACATGATAATCTTAGCAAGTTCTCAACTTTTTACTGTAGCTGCAAATTTAATTAACCTATCAAAGAAGTACTCGCAGTGTTCAGCAGGACCTGTGCTAAAATATATTTAATGTTTTTAGCTTCATCCAATCCTAACTTGCACATGATTTTACGGTTCCATGTTAATTTTTTTCATATACAATTAATGAACTTATAACTAAGTCCTATCGACTAAGTCTGTTCATTTTCGAACAGACTGGCCGAAGTTACGTAAGTTAGAACCTGTTCAAGCTTCATAGCACTTCTACTTAAGGGAAAAATAAAGGACATGATACATTTATCAAGTTCTCAACTTTTTACTATAGCTGCAAATTTAATTAACCTCTCAAAGAAGTTCTCGCAGGGTTCAGCACGACCTGTGCTAAAATATATTTAATGTTTTTAGCTTCATCCATTCCTAACTTGCACATGAATTTACGATTCCATGTTGATTTTTTTCAAATACAGTTAATGAACTTATCACTAAATCCTATCGACTAAGTCTGTTCATTTTCGAGCATAATGGTCGGAGTTACGTAAGATAGAATCTTTTCAGGATGGTAGTATTTCTACTCAAGACTAATATTCAAGATATGATACTTTTAGCAATTTTTCAACTTTTTACTGTAGCTGGAAATGTATATGACCTATCGAACAAGTTGTTACAAGGTTGAGCATGTGATGAGTTACATTACATCAAATGTTTTTTTGTTTTAATTTCTTTACTTACGCTTGACTTGATAGCTAAATAATGATTATTTGGAATATATTCATTGGTCCTATCAACTCGGCACTTTCATTTTCGAACATAACGGCAGAAGTTACGTAAGTTAGAATCTGTTCAACTTCATAGCACTTCTACTTAAGGGTAAAATAAAGGACATAATAATCTTAGCAAGTTCTCAACGTTTTACTGTAGCTGCAAATTTAATTAACCTATCAAAGAAGTACTCGCAGGGTTCAGCACGACCTGTGCTAAAATATATTTAATGTTTTTAGCTTCATCCAATCCTAACTTGCACATGAATTTACGGTTCCATGTTAATTTTTTTCATATACAATTAATGAACTTATAACTAAGTCCTATCGACTAAGTCTGTTCATTTTCGAACAGACTGGCCGAAGTTACGTAAGTTAGAACCGGTTCAAGCTTCATAGCACTTCTACTTAAGGGAAAAATAAAGGACATGATACATTTATCAAGTTCTCAACTTTTTACTGTAGCTGTAAATTTAATTAACCTATCAAAGAAGTACTCGCAGTGTTCAGCACGACCTGTGCTAAAATATATTTAATGTTTTTAGCTTCATCCAATCCTAACTTTCACATGAATTTAAGGTTCCATGTTGATTTTTTTCAAATACAATTAATGAACTTATCACTAAGTCCTATCGACTAAGTCTGTTCATTTTCGAACATAACGGCGGAAGTTACGTAAGTTAGAATCTGTTCAAGCTTCATAGCACTTCTACTTAAGGGAAAAATAAAGGACATGATACATTTATCAAGTTCTCAACTTTTCACTGTAGCTGCAAATTTAATTAACCTATCAAAGAAGTTCTCGCCGGGTTCGGCACAAGCTGTGCTAAGATACATTTAATGGTTTGAGCTTCATCCAGTCCTAACTTGCACATGAATTTACGGTTCCATGTTGATTTTTTTCAAATACAATTAATGAATTTATAACCAAGTCCTATCGACTAAGTCTATTCATTTTCGAACATAACGGCGGAAGTAACGTAAGTTAGAATCTGTTCAAGCTTCATAGCACTTCTACTTAAGGGAAAAATAAAGGACATGATACATTTATCAAGTTCTCAACTTTTCACTGTAGCTGCAAATTTAATTAACCTATCAAAGAAGTTCTCGCAGGGTTCAGCACGACCTGTGCTAAAATATATTTAATGCTTTTAGCTTCATCCAATCCTAACTTGCACATGAATTTACGGTTCCATGTTGATTTTTTTCAAATACAATTAATGAATTTATAACCAAGTCCTATCGACTAAGTCTGTTCATTTTCGAACAGACTGGCCGAAGTTACGTAAGTTATAACCTGTTCTAGCTTCATAGCACTTCTACTTAAGGGAAAAATAAAGGACATGATACATTTATCAAGTTCTCAACTTTTTACTGTAGCTGTAAATTTAATTAACCTATCAAAGAAGTACTCGCAGTGTTCAGCACGACCTGTGCTAAAATATATTTAATGTTTTTAGCTTCATCCAATCCTAACTTTCACATGAATTTAAGGTTCCATGTTGATTTTTTTCAAATACAATTAATGAACTTATCACTAAGTCCTATCGACTAAGTCTGTTCATTTTCGAACATAACGGCGGAAGTTACGTAAGTTAGAACCTGTTCAAGCTTCATAGCACTTCTACTTAAGGGAAAAATAAAGGACATGATACATTTATCAAGTTCTCAACTTTTCACTGTAGCTGGAAATGTATATGACTTATCGAACAAGTTGTTGCAAGGTTGAGCATGTGATGAGTTACATTACATCAAATGTTTTTTTGTTTTAATTTCTTTACTTTCGCGTGACTTTATGGCTACATAATGATTATTTGGAATATATTCATTGGTCCTATCAACTCAGCACTTTCATTTTCGAACATAACGGCCGAAGTTACGTAAGTTAGAATCTGTTCAAGCTTCATAGCACTTCTACTTAAGGGAAAAATAAAGGACATGATACATTTATCAAGTTCTCAACTTTTTAATATAGCTGCAAATTTAATTAACCTCTCAAAGAAGTTCTCGCAGGGTTCAGCACGACCTGTGCTAAAATATATTTAATGTTTTTAGCTTCATCCATTCCTAACTTGCACATGAATTTACGATTCCATGTTGATTTTTTTCAAATACAATTAATGAATTTATAACCAAGTCCTATCGACTAAGTCTTTTCATTTTCGAACATAACGACGGAAGTTACGTAAGTTAGAATCTGTTCAAGCTTCATAGCACTTCTACTTAAGGGTAAAATAAAAGACATGATAATCTTAGCAAGTTCTCAACTTTTTACTGTAGCTGCAAATTTAATTAACCTATCAAAGAAGTTCTCGCAGGGTTCAGCACGACCCGTGCTAAAATATATTTAATGTTTTTAGCTTCATCCAATCCTAACTTGCACATGAATTTACGGTTCCATGTTAATTTTTTTCATATACAATTAATGAACTTATAACTAAGTCCTATCGACTAAGTCTGTTCATTTTCGAACAGACTGGCCGAAGTTACGTAAGTTAGAACCGGTTCAAGCTTCATAGCACTTCTACTTAAGGGAAAAATAAAGGACATGATACATTTATCAAGTTCTCAACTTTTTACTGTAGCTGTAAATTTAATTAACCTATCAAAGAAGTACTCGCAGTGTTCAGCACGACCTGTGCTAAAATATATTTAATGTTTTTAGCTTCATCCAATCCTAACTTTCACATGAATTTAAGGTTCCATGTTGATTTTTTTCAAATACAATTAATGAACTTATCACTAAGTCCTATCGACTAAGTCTGTTCATTTTCGAACATAACGGCGGAAGTTACGTAAGTTAGAATCTGTTCAAGCTTCATAGCACTTCTACTTAAGGGAAAAATAAAGGACATGATACATTTATCAAGTTCTCAACTTTTCACTGTAGCTGCAAATTTAATTAACCTATCAAAGAAGTTCTCGCCGGGTTCGGCACAAGCTGTGCTAAGATACATTTAATGGTTTTAGCTTCATCCAGTCTTAACTTGCACATGAATTTACGGTTCCATGTTGATTTTTTTCAAATACAATTAATGAATTTATAACCAAGTCCTATCGACTAAGTCTATTCATTTTCGAACATAACGGCGGAAGTAACGTAAGTTAGAATCTGTTCAAGCTTCATAGCACTTCTACTTAAGGGAAAAATAAAGGACATGATACATTTATCAAGTTCTCAACTTTTCACTGTAGCTGCAAATTTAATTAACCTATCAAAGAAGTTCTTGCAGGGTTCAGCACGACCTGTGCTAAAATATATTTAATGCTTTTAGCTTCATCCAATCCTAACTTGCACATGAATTTACGGTTCCATGTTGATTTTTTTCAAATACAATTAATGAATTTATAACCAAGTCCTATCGACTAAGTCTGTTCATTTTCGAACAGACTGGCCGAAGTTACGTAAGTTATAACCTGTTCTAGCTTCATAGCACTTCTACTTAAGGGAAAAATAAAGGACATGATACATTTATCAAGTTCTCAACTTTTTACTATAGCTGCAAATTTAATTAACCTCTCAAAGAAGTTCTCGCAGGGTTCAGCACGACCTGTGCTAAAATATATTTAATGTTTTTAGCTTCATCCAATCCTAACTTGGACATGAATTTACGATTCAATGTTGATTTTTTTCAAATACAATTAATGAATTTATCACTTAGTCCTATCGACTAAATCTGTTCATTTTCGAACATACTGGCCGAAGTTACGTAAGTTAGAATCTGTTCAAGCTTCATAGCACTTCTACTTAAGGGAAAAATAAAGGACATGATACATTTATCAAGTTCTCAACTTTTCACTGTAGCTGCAAATTTAATTAACCTATCAAAGAAGCTCTCGCAGGGTTCAGCACGAGCTGTGTTATAATATATTTCATGTTTTTAGCTTCATCAAATCCTAACTTTCACATGAATTTAAGGTTCCATGTTGATTTTTTTCATATACAATTAATGAACTTATCACTATGTCCTATCGACTAAGTCTGTTCATTTTCGAACATAACGGCGGAAGTTATGTAAGTTAGAATCTGTTCAAGCTTCATAGCATTTCTACTTAAGGGTAAAATAAAGGACATGATACATTTATCAAGTTCTCAACTTTTCACTATAGCTGCAAATTTAATTAACCTATCAAAGAAGTTCTCGCAGGGTTCAGCACGACTTGTGCTAAAATATATTTAATGTTTTTAGCTTCATCCATTCCTAACTTGCACATGAATTTACGATTCCATGTTGATTTTTTTCAAGTACAATTAATGAATTTATAACCAAGTCCTATCGACTAAGTCTGTTCATTTTCGAACATAACGGCGGAAGTAACGTAATTTAGAATCTGTTCAAGCTTCATAGCACTTCTACTTAAGCGTAAAATAAAGGACATGATAATCTTAGCAAGTTCTCAACTTTTTACTGTAGCTGCAAATTTAATTAACCTATCAAAGAAGTACTCGCAGGGTTCAGCACGACTTGTGCTAAAATATATTTAATGTTTTTAGCTTCATCCAATCCTAACTTGCACATGAATTTACGATTCCATGTTGATTTTTTTCAAATACAATTAATGAATTTATAACCAAGTCCTATCGACTAAGTCTGTTCATTTTCGAACATAACGGCGGAAGTAACGTAAGTTAGAATCTGTTCAAGCTTCATAGCACTTCTACTTAAGGGTAAAATAAAGGACGTGATACATTTATCAAGTTCTCAACTTTTTACTGTAGCTGCAAATTTAATTAACCTATCAAAGAAGTACTCGCAGTGTTCAGCAGGACCTGTGCTAAAATATATTTAATGTTTTTAGCTTCATCCAATCCTAACTTGCACATGATTTTACGGTTCCATGTTAATTTTTTTCATATACAATTAATGAACTTATAACTAAGTCCTATCGACTAAGTCTGTTCATTTTCGAACAGACTGGCCGAAGTAACGTAAGTTAGAATCTGTTCAAGCTTCATAGCACTTCTACTTAAGCGTAAAATAAAGGACATGATAATCTTAGCAACTTCTCAACTTTTTACTGTAGCTGCAAATTTAATTAACCTATCAAAGAAGTTCTCGCAGCGTTCAGCACGACCTGTGCTAAAATGTATTTAATGTTTTTAACTTCATCCAATCCTAACTTGGACATGATTTTACGGTTCCATGTTAATTTTTTTCATATACAATTAATGAATTTATCACTAAGTCCTATCAACTCAGCACTTTCATTTTCGAACATAACGGCCGAAGTTACGTAAGTTAGAATCTGTTCAAACTTCATAGCATTTCTACTTAAGGGTAAAATAAAGGACATGATACATTTATCAAGTTCTCAACTTTTTACTATAGCTGCAAATTTAATTAACCTATCAAAGAAGTAGTCGCAGGGTTTAGCACGACCTGTGCTAAAATATATTTAATGTTTTTAGCTTCATCCATTCCTAACTTGCACATGAATTTACGATTCCATGTTGATTTTTTTCAAATACAATTAATGAACTTATAACTAAGTCCTATCGACTAAGTCTGTTCATTTTCGAACATAACGGCGGAAGTAACGTAAGTTAGAATCTGTTCAAGCTTCATAGCACTTCTACTTAAGCGTAAAATAAAGGACATGATAATCTTAGCAAGTTCTCAACTTTTTACTGTAGCTGCAAATTTAATTAACCTATCAAAGAAGTACTCGCAGTGTTCAGCAGGACCTGTGCTAAAATATATTTAATGTTTTTAGCTTCATCCAATCCTAACTTGCACATGATTTTACGGTTCCATGTTAATTTTTTTCATATACAATTAATGAACTTATAACTAAGTCCTATCGACTAAGTCTGTTCATTTTCGAACAGACTGGCCGAAGTTACGTAAGTTAGAACCTGTTCAAGCTTCATAGCACTTCTACTTAAGGGAAAAATAAAGGACATGATACATTTATCAAGTTCTCAACTTTTTACTATAGCTGCAAATTTAATTAACCTCTCAAAGAAGTTCTCGCAGGGTTCAGCACGACCTGTGCTAAAATATATTTAATGTTTTTAGCTTCATCCATTCCTAACTTGCACATGAATTTACGATTCCATGTTGATTTTTTTCAAATACAGTTAATGAACTTATCACTAAATCCTATCGACTAAGTCTGTTCATTTTCGAGCATAATGGTCGGAGTTACGTAAGATAGAATCTTTTCAGGATGGTAGTATTTCTACTCAAGACTAATATTCAAGATATGATACTTTTAGCAATTTTTCAACTTTTTACTGTAGCTGGAAATGTATATGACCTATCGAACAAGTTGTTACAAGGTTGAGCATGTGATGAGTTACATTACATCAAATGTTTTTTTGTTTTAATTTCTTTACTTACGCTTGACTTGATAGCTAAATAATGATTATTTGGAATATATTCATTGGTCCTATCAACTCGGCACTTTCATTTTCGAACATAACGGCAGAAGTTACGTAAGTTAGAATCTGTTCAACTTCATAGCACTTCTACTTAAGGGTAAAATAAAGGACATAATAATCTTAGCAAGTTCTCAACGTTTTACTGTAGCTGCAAATTTAATTAACCTATCAAAGAAGTACTCGCAGGGTTCAGCACGACCTGTGCTAAAATATATTTAATGTTTTTAGCTTCATCCAATCCTAACTTGCACATGAATTTACGGTTCCATGTTAATTTTTTTCATATACAATTAATGAACTTATAACTAAGTCCTATCGACTAAGTCTGTTCATTTTCGAACAGACTGGCCGAAGTTACGTAAGTTAGAACCGGTTCAAGCTTCATAGCACTTCTACTTAAGGGAAAAATAAAGGACATGATACATTTATCAAGTTCTCAACTTTTTACTGTAGCTGTAAATTTAATTAACCTATCAAAGAAGTACTCGCAGTGTTCAGCACGACCTGTGCTAAAATATATTTAATGTTTTTAGCTTCATCCAATCCTAACTTTCACATGAATTTAAGGTTCCATGTTGATTTTTTTCAAATACAATTAATGAACTTATCACTAAGTCCTATCGACTAAGTCTGTTCATTTTCGAACATAACGGCGGAAGTTACGTAAGTTAGAATCTGTTCAAGCTTCATAGCACTTCTACTTAAGGGAAAAATAAAGGACATGATACATTTATCAAGTTCTCAACTTTTCACTGTAGCTGCAAATTTAATTAACCTATCAAAGAAGTTCTCGCCGGGTTCGGCACAAGCTGTGCTAAGATACATTTAATGGTTTTAGCTTCATCCAGTCCTAACTTGCACATGAATTTACGGTTCCATGTTGATTTTTTTCAAATACAATTAATGAATTTATAACCAAGTCCTATCGACTAAGTCTATTCATTTTCGAACATAACGGCGGAAGTAACGTAAGTTAGAATCTGTTCAAGCTTCATAGCACTTCTACTTAAGGGAAAAATAAAGGACATGATACATTTATCAAGTTCTCAACTTTTCACTGTAGCTGCAAATTTAATTAACCTATCAAAGAAGTTCTCGCAGGGTTCAGCACGACCTGTGCTAAAATATATTTAATGCTTTTAGCTTCATCCAATCCTAACTTGCACATGAATTTACGGTTCCATGTTGATTTTTTTCAAATACAATTAATGAATTTATAACCAAGTCCTATCGACTAAGTCTGTTCATTTTCGAACAGACTGGCCGAAGTTACGTAAGTTATAACCTGTTCTAGCTTCATAGCACTTCTACTTAAGGGAAAAATAAAGGACATGATACATTTATCAAGTTCTCAACTTTTTACTATAGCTGCAAATTTAATTAACCTCTCAAAGAAGTTCTCGCAGGGTTCAGCACGACCTGTGCTAAAATATATTTAATGTTTTTAGCTTCATCCAATCCTAACTTGGACATGAATTTACGATTCAATGTTGATTTTTTTCAAATACAATTAATGAATTTATCACTTAGTCCTATCGACTAAATCTGTTCATTTTCGAACATACTGGCCGAAGTTACGTAAGTTAGAATCTGTTCAAGCTTCATAGCACTTCTACTTAAGGGAAAAATAAAGGACATGATACATTTATCAAGTTCTCAACTTTTCACTGTAGCTGCAAATTTAATTAACCTATCAAAGAAGCTCTCGCAGGGTTCAGCACGAGCTGTGTTATAATATATTTCATGTTTTTAGCTTCATCAAATCCTAACTTTCACATGAATTTAAGGTTCCATGTTGATTTTTTTCATATACAATTAATGAACTTATCACTATGTCCTATCGACTAAGTCTGTTCATTTTCGAACATAACGGCGGAAGTTATGTAAGTTAGAATCTGTTCAAGCTTCATAGCATTTCTACTTAAGGGTAAAATAAAGGACATGATACATTTATCAAGTTCTCAACTTTTCACTATAGCTGCAAATTTAATTAACCTATCAAAGAAGTTCTCGCAGGGTTCGGCACAAGCTGTGCTAAAATATATTTAATGTTTTTAGCTTCATCCATTCCTAACTTGCACATGAATTTACGATTCCATGTTGATTTTTTTCATATACAATTAATGAACTTATCACTATGTCCTATCGACTAAGTCTGTTCATTTTCGAACATAACGGCGGAAGTTATGTAAGTTAGAATCTGTTCAAGCTTCATAGCATTTCTACTTAAGGGTAAAATAAAGGACATGATAATCTTAGCAAGTTCTCAACTTTTTACTGTAGCTGCAAATTTAATTAACCTATCAAAGAAGTACTCGCAGGGTTCAGCACGACTTGTGCTAAAATATATTTAATGTTTTTAGCTTCATCCAATCCTAACTTGCACATGAATTTACGATTCCATGTTGATTTTTTTCAAATACAATTAATGAATTTATAACCAAGTCCTATCGACTAAGTCTGTTCATTTTCGTACATAACGGCGGAAGTAACGTAAGTTAGAATCTGTTCAAGCTTCATAGCACTTCTACTTAAGGGTAAAATAAAGGACGTGATACATTTATCAAGTTCTCAACTTTTTACTGTAGCTGCAAATTTAATTAACCTATCAAAGAAGTACTCGCAGTGTTCAGCAGGACCTGTGCTAAAATATATTTAATGTTTTTAGCTTCATCCAATCCTAACTTGCACATGATTTTACGGTTCCATGTTAATTTTTTTCATATACAATTAATGAACTTATAACTAAGTCCTATCGACTAAGTCTGTTCATTTTCGAACAGACTGGCCGAAGTAACGTAAGTTAGAATCTGTTCAAGCTTCATAGCACTTCTACTTAAGCGTAAAATAAAGGACATGATAATCTTAGCAACTTCTCAACTTTTTACTGTAGCTGCAAATTTAATTAACCTATCAAAGAAGTTCTCGCAGCGTTCAGCAGGACCTGTGCTAAAATATATTTAATGTTTTTAGCTTCATCCATTCCTAACTTGCACATGAATTTACGATTCCATGTTGATTTTTTTCATATACAATTAATGAACTTATCACTATGTCCTATCGACTAAGTCTGTTCATTTTCGAACATAACGGCGGAAGTTATGTAAGTTAGAATCTGTTCAAGCTTCATAGCATTTCTACTTAAGGGTAAAATAAAGGACATGATAATCTTAGCAAGTTCTCAACTTTTTACTGTAGCTGCAAATTTAATTAACCTATCAAAGAAGTACTCGCAGGGTTCAGCACGACTTGTGCTAAAATATATTTAATGTTTTTAGCTTCATCCAATCCTAACTTGCACATGAATTTACGATTCCATGTTGATTTTTTTCAAATACAATTAATGAATTTATAACCAAGTCCTATCGACTAAGTCTGTTCATTTTCGTACATAACGGCGGAAGTAACGTAAGTTAGAATCTGTTCAAGCTTCATAGCACTTCTACTTAAGGGTAAAATAAAGGACGTGATACATTTATCAAGTTCTCAACTTTTTACTGTAGCTGCAAATTTAATTAACCTATCAAAGAAGTACTCGCAGTGTTCAGCAGGACCTGTGCTAAAATATATTTAATGTTTTTAGCTTCATCCAATCCTAACTTGCACATGATTTTACGGTTCCATGTTAATTTTTTTCATATACAATTAATGAACTTATAACTAAGTCCTATCGACTAAGTCTGTTCATTTTCGAACAGACTGGCCGAAGTAACGTAAGTTAGAATCTGTTCAAGCTTCATAGCACTTCTACTTAAGCGTAAAATAAAGGACATGATAATCTTAGCAACTTCTCAACTTTTTACTGTAGCTGCAAATTTAATTAACCTATCAAAGAAGTTCTCGCAGCGTTCAGCACGACCTGTGCTAAAATGTATTTAATGTTTTTAACTTCATCCAATCCTAACTTGCACATGATTTTACGGTTCCATGTTAATTTTTTTCATATACAATTAATGAATTTATCACTAAGTCCTATCAACTCAGCACTTTCATTTTCGAACATAACGGCCGAAGTTACGTAAGTTAGAATCTGTTCAAACTTCATAGCATTTCTACTTAAGGGTAAAATAAAGGACATGATACATTTATCAAGTTCTCAACTTTTTACTATAGATGCAAATTTAATTAACCTATCAAAGAAGTAGTCGCAGGGTTTAGCACGACCTGTGCTAAAATATATTTAATGTTTTTAGCTTCATCCATTCCTAACTTGCACATGAATTTACGATTCCATGTTGATTTTTTTCAAATACAATTAATGAACTTATAACTAAGTCCTATCGACTAAGTCTGTTCATTTTCGAACATAACGGCGGAAGTAACGTAAGTTAGAATCTGTTCAAGCTTCATAGCACTTCTACTTAAGCGTAAAATAAAGGACATGATAATCTTAGCAAGTTCTCAACTTTTTACTGTAGCTGCAAATTTAATTAACCTATCAAAGAAGTACTCGCAGTGTTCAGCAGGACCTGTGCTAAAATATATTTAATGTTTTTAGCTTCATCCAATCCTAACTTGCACATGATTTTACGGTTCCATGTTAATTTTTTTCATATACAATTAATGAACTTATAACTAAGTCCTATCGACTAAGTCTGTTCATTTTCGAACAGACTGGCCGAAGTTACGTAAGTTAGAACCTGTTCAAGCTTCATAGCACTTCTACTTAAGGGAAAAATAAAGGACATGATACATTTATCAAGTTCTCAACTTTTAACTGTAGCTGCAAATTTAATTAACCTATCAAAGAAGTACTCGCAGTGTTCAGCACGACCTGTGCTAAAATATATTTAATGTTTTTAGCTTCATCCAAACCTAACTTGCACATGAATTTACGATTCCATGTTGATTTTTTTCAAATACAATTAATGAATTTATAACCAAGTCCTATCGACTAAGTCTGTTCATTTTCGAACATAACGGCGGAAGTAATGTAAGTTAGAATCTGTTCAAGCTTCATAGCACTTCTACTTAAGGGTAAAATAAAGGACATGATAATCTTAGCAACTTCTCAACTTTTTACTGTAGCTGCAAATTTAATTAACCTATCAAAGAAGTTCTCGCAGGGTTCAGCACGACCTGTGCTAAAATATATTTAATGTTTTTAGCTTCATCCAATCCTAACTTGCACATGAATTTACGATTCCATGCTAATTTTTTTCATATATAATTAATGAACTTATAACTAAGTCCTATCGACTAAGTCTGTTCATTTTCGAACATAACGGCCGAAGTTACGTAAGTTAGAATCTGTTCAAACTTCATAGCATTTCTACTTAAGGGTAAAATAAAGGACATGATACATTTATCAAGTTCTCAACTTTTTACTATAGCTGCAAATTTAATTAACCTATCAAAGAAGTAGTCGCAGGGTTCAGCACGACCTGTGCTAAAATATAATTAATGTTTTTAGCTTCATCCATTCCTAACTTGCACATTAATTTACGATTCCATGTTGATTTTTTTCAAATACAATTAATGAATTTATAACCAAGTCCTATCGACTAAGTCTGTTCATTTTCGTACATAACGGCGGAAGTAACGTAAGTTAGAATCTGTTCAAGCTTCATAGCACTTCTACTTAAGGGTAAAAAAAAGGACGTGATACATTTATCAAGTTCTCAACTTTTTACTGTAGGTGCAAATTTAATTAACCTATCAAAGAAGTACTCGCAGTGTTCAGCAGGACCTGTGCTAAAATATATTTAATGTTTTTAGCTTCATCCAATCCTAACTTGCACATGATTTTACGGTTCCATGTTAATTTTTTTCATATACAATTAATGAACTTATAACTAAGTCCTATCGACTAAGTCTGTTCATTTTCGAACATAACGGCGGAAGTAATGTAAGTTAGAATCTGTTCAAGCTTCATAGCACTTCTACTTAAGGGTAAAATAAAGGACATGATAATCTTAGCAACTTCTCAACTTTTTACTGTAGCTGCAAATTTAATTAACCTATCAAAGAAGTTCTCGCAGGGTTCAGCACGACCTGTGCTAAAATATATTTAATGTTTTTAGCTTCATCCAATCCTAACTTGCACATGAATTTACGATTCCATGCTAATTTTTTTCATATATAATTAATGAACTTATAACTAAGTCCTATCGACTAAGTCTGTTCATTTTCGAACATAACGGCGGAAGTAATGTAAGTTAGAATCTGTTCAAGCTTCATAGCATTTCTACTTAAGGGTAAAATAAAGGACATGATAATCTTAGCAAGTTCTCAACTTTTTACTGTAGCTGCAAATTTAATTAACCTATCAAAGAAGTACTCGCAGTGTTCAGCAGGACCTGTGCTAAAATATATTTAATGTTTTTAGCTTCATCCAATCCTAACTTGCACATGATTTTACGGTTCCATGTTAATTTTTTTCATATACAATTAATGAACTTATAACTAAGTCCTATCGACTAAGTCTGTTCATTTTCGAACAGACTGGCCGAAGTAACGTAAGTTAGAATCTGTTCAAGCTTCATAGCACTTCTACTTAAGCGTAAAATAAAGGACATGATAATCTTAGCAACTTCTCAACTTTTTACTGTAGCTGCAAATTTAATTAACCTATCAAAGAAGTTCTCGCAGCGTTCAGCACGACCTGTGCTAAAATGTATTTAATGTTTTTAACTTCATCCAATCCTAACTTGCACATGATTTTACGGTTCCATGTTAATTTTTTTCATATACAATTAATGAATTTATCACTAAGTCCTATCAACTCAGCACTTTCATTTTCGAACATAACGGCCGAAGTTACGTAAGTTAGAATCTGTTCAAACTTCATAGCATTTCTACTTAAGGGTAAAATAAAGGACATGATACATTTATCAAGTTCTCAACTTTTTACTGTAGCTGCAAATTTAATTAACCTATCAAAGAAGTAGTCGCAGGGTTTAGCACGACCTGTGCTAAAATATATTTAATGTTTTTAGCTTCATCCATTCCTAACTTGCACATGAATTTACGATTCCATGTTGATTTTTTTCAAATACAATTAATGAACTTATAACTAAGTCCTATCGACTAAGTCTGTTCATTTTCGAACATAACGGCGGAAGTAACGTAAGTTAGAATCTGTTCAAGCTTCATAGCACTTCTACTTAAGGGAAAAATAAAGGACATGATACATTTATCAAGTTCTCAACTTTTAACTGTAGCTGCAAATTTAATTAACCTATCAAAGAAGTACTCGCAGTGTTCAGCACGACCTGTGCTAAAATATATTTAATGTTTTTAGCTTCATCCAAACCTAACTTGCACATGAATTTACGATTCCATGTTGATTTTTTTCAAATACAATTAATGAATTTATAACCAAGTCCTATCGACTAAGTCTGTTCATTTTCGAACATAACGGCGGAAGTAATGTAAGTTAGAATCTGTTCAAGCTTCATAGCACTTCTACTTAAGGGTAAAATAAAGGACATGATAATCTTAGCAACTTCTCAACTTTTTACTGTAGCTGCAAATTTAATTAACCTATCAAAGAAGTTCTCGCAGGGTTCAGCACGACCTGTGCTAAAATATATTTAATGTTTTTAGCTTCATCCAATCCTAACTTGCACATGAATTTACGATTCCATGCTAATTTTTTTCATATATAATTAATGAACTTATAACTAAGTCCTATCGACTAAGTCTGTTCATTTTCGAACATAACGGCCGAAGTTACGTAAGTTAGAATCTGTTCAAACTTCATAGCATTTCTACTTAAGGGTAAAATAAAGGACATGATACATTTATCAAGTTCTCAACTTTTTACTATAGCTGCAAATTTAATTAACCTATCAAAGAAGTAGTCGCAGGGTTCAGCACGACCTGTGCTAAAATATAATTAATGTTTTTAGCTTCATCCATTCCTAACTTGCACATTAATTTACGATTCCATGTTGATTTTTTTCAAATACAATTAATGAATTTATAACCAAGTCCTATCGACTAAGTCTGTTCATTTTCGTACATAACGGCGGAAGTAACGTAAGTTAGAATCTGTTCAAGCTTCATAGCACTTCTACTTAAGGGTAAAAAAAAGGACGTGATACATTTATCAAGTTCTCAACTTTTTACTGTAGGTGCAAATTTAATTAACCTATCAAAGAAGTACTCGCAGTGTTCAGCAGGACCTGTGCTAAAATATATTTAATGTTTTTAGCTTCATCCAATCCTAACTTGCACATGATTTTACGGTTCCATGTTAATTTTTTTCATATACAATTAATGAACTTATAACTAAGTCCTATCGACTAAGTCTGTTCATTTTCGAACAGACTGGCCGAAGTAACGTAAGTTAGAATCTGTTCAAGCTTCATAGCACTTCTACTTAAGCGTAAAATAAAGGACATGATAATCTTAGCAACTTCTCAACTTTTTACTGTAGCTGCAAATTTAATTAACCTATCAAAGAAGTTCTCGCAGCGTTCAGCAGGACCTGTGCTAAAATATATTTAATGTTTTTAGCTTCATCCATTCCTAACTTGCACATGAATTTACGATTCCATGTTGATTTTTTTCATATACAATTAATGAACTTATCACTATGTCCTATCGACTAAGTCTGTTCATTTTCGAACATAACGGCGGAAGTTATGTAAGTTAGAATCTGTTCAAGCTTCATAGCATTTCTACTTAAGGGTAAAATAAAGGACATGATAATCTTAGCAAGTTCTCAACTTTTTACTGTAGCTGCAAATTTAATTAACCTATCAAAGAAGTACTCGCAGTGTTCAGCAGGACCTGTGCTAAAATATATTTAATGTTTTTAGCTTCATCCAATCCTAACTTGCACATGATTTTACGGTTCCATGTTAATTTTTTTCATATACAATTAATGAACTTATAACTAAGTCCTATCGACTAAGTCTGTTCATTTTCGAACAGACTGGCCGAAGTAACGTAAGTTAGAATCTGTTCAAGCTTCATAGCACTTCTACTTAAGCGTAAAATAAAGGACATGATAATCTTAGCAACTTCTCAACTTTTTACTGTAGCTGCAAATTTAATTAACCTATCAAAGAAGTTCTCGCAGCGTTCAGCACGACCTGTGCTAAAATGTATTTAATGTTTTTAACTTCATCCAATCCTAACTTGCACATGATTTTACGGTTCCATGTTAATTTTTTTCATATACAATTAATGAATTTATCACTAAGTCCTATCAACTCAGCACTTTCATTTTCGAACATAACGGCCGAAGTTACGTAAGTTAGAATCTGTTCAAACTTCATAGCATTTCTACTTAAGGGTAAAATAAAGGACATGATACATTTATCAAGTTCTCAACTTTTTACTGTAGCTGCAAATTTAATTAACCTATCAAAGAAGTAGTCGCAGGGTTTAGCACGACCTGTGCTAAAATATATTTAATGTTTTTAGCTTCATCCATTCCTAACTTGCACATGAATTTACGATTCCATGTTGATTTTTTTCAAATACAATTAATGAACTTATAACTAAGTCCTATCGACTAAGTCTGTTCATTTTCGAACATAACGGCGGAAGTAACGTAAGTTAGAATCTGTTCAAGCTTCATAGCACTTCTACTTAAGCGTAAAATAAAGGACATGATAATCTTAGCAAGTTCTCAACTTTTTACTGTAGCTGCAAATTTAATTAACCTATCAAAGAAGTACTCGCAGTGTTCAGCAGGACCTGTGCTAAAATATATTTAATGTTTTTAGCTTCATCCAATCCTAACTTGCACATGATTTAACGGTTCCATGTTAATTTTTTTCATATACAATTAATGAACTTATAACTAAGTCCTATCGACTAAGTCTGTTCATTTTCGAACAGACTGGCCGAAGTTACGTAAGTTAGAACCTGTTCAAGCTTCATAGCACTTCTACTTAAGGGAAAAATAAAGGACATGATACATTTATCAAGTTCTCAACTTTTTACTATAGCTGCAAATTTAATTAACCTCTCAAAGAAGTTCTCGCAGGGTTCAGCACGACCTGTGCTAAAATATATTTAATGTTTTTAGCTTCATCCATTCCTAACTTGCACATGAATTTACGATTCCATGTTGATTTTTTTCAAATACAATTAATGAATTTATAACCAAGTCCTATCGACTAAGTCTGTTCATTTTCGAACATAACGGCGGAAGTAATGTAAGTTAGAATCTGTTCAAGCTTCATAGCACTTCTACTTAAGGGTAAAATAAAGGACATGATAATCTTAGCAACTTCTCAACTTTTTACTGTAGCTGCAAATTTAATTAACCTATCAAAGAAGTACTCGCAGTGTTCAGCAGGACCTGTGCTAAAATATATTTAATGTTTTTAGCTTCATCCAATCCTAACTTGCACATGACTTTACGATTCCATGCTAATTTTTTTCATATATAATTAATGAACTTATAACTAAGTCCTATCGACTAAGTCTGTTCATTTTCGAACATAACGGCCGAAGTTACGGAAGTTAGAATCTGTTCAAACTTCATAGCATTTCTACTTAAGGGTAAAATAAAGGACATGATACATTTATCAAGTTCTCAACTTTTTACTATAGCTGCAAATTTAATTAACCTATCAAAGAAGTAGTCGCAGGGTTCAGCACGACCTGTGCTAAAATATAATTAATGTTTTTAGCTTCATCCAATCCTAACTTGCACATGATTTTACGGTTCCATGATAATTTTTTTCATATACAATTAATGAACTTATAACAAAGTCCTATCGACTAAGTCTGTTCATTTTCGAACATACTGGCCGAAGTAACGTAAGTTAGAATCTGTTCAAGCTTCATAGCACTTCTACTTAAGGGAAAAATAAAGGACATGATACATTTATCAAGTTCGCAACTTTTCACTGTAGCTGCAAATTTAATTAACCTATCAAAGAAGCTCTCGCAGGGTTCAGCACGAGCTGTGTTATAATATATTTCATGTTTTTAGCTTCATCAAATCCTGACTTTCACATGAATTTAAGGTTCCATGTTGATTTTTTTCAAATACAATTAATGAACTTATCACTAAGTCCTATCGACTAAGTCTGTTCATTTTCGAACATAACGGCGGAAGTTACGTAAGTTAGAATCTGTTCAAGCTTCATAGCACTTCTACTTAAGGGAAAAATAAAGGACATGATACATTTATCAAGTTCTCAACTTTTCACTGTAGCTGCAAATTTAATTAACCTATCAAAGAAGTTCTCGCCGGGTTCGGCACAAGCTGTGCTAAGATACATTTAATGGTTTTAGCTTCATCCAGTCCTAACTTTCACATGAATTTAAGGTTCCATGTTAATTTTTTTCAAATACAATTAATGAACTTATCACTAAGTCCTATCGACTAAGTCTGTTCATTTTTGAGCATAATGGCCGAAGTTACGTAAGTTAGAACCTGTTCAAGCTTCATAGCACTTCTACTTAAGGGAAAAATAAAGGACATGATACATTTATCAAGTTCTCAACTTTTTACTATAGCTGCAAATTTAATTAACCTCTCAAAGAAGTTCTCGCAGGGTTCAGCACGACCTGTGCTAAAATATATTTAATGTTTTTAGCTTCATCCAATCCTAACTTGCACATGATTTTACGGTTCCATGTTAATTTTTTTCATATACAATTAATGAACTTATAACTAAGTCCTATCGACTAAGTCTGTTCATTTTCGAACATACTGGCCGAAGTAACGTAACTTAGAATCTGTTCAAGCTTCATAGCACTTCTACTTAAGGGAAAAATAAAGGACATGATACATTTATCAAGTTCTCAACTTTTAACTGTAGCTGCAAATTTAATTAACCTATCAAAGAAGTACTCGCAGTGTTCAGCACGACCTGTGCTAAAATATATTTAATGTTTTTAGCTTCATCCATTCCTAACTTGCACATTAATTTACGATTCCATGTTGATTTTTTTCAAATACAATTAATGAATTTATAACCAAGTCCTATCGACTAAGTCTGTTCATTTTCGAACATAACGGCGGAAGTAATGTAAGTTAGAATCTGTTCAAGCTTCATAGCACTTCTACTTAAGGGTAAAATAAAGGACATGATAATCTTAGCAACTTCTCAACTTTTTACTGTAGCTGCAAATTTAATTAACCTATCAAAGAAGTACTCGCAGTGTTCAGCAGGACCTGTGCTAAAATATATTTAATGTTTTTAGCTTCATCCAATCCTAACTTGCACATGACTTTACGATTCCATGCTAATTTTTTTCATATATAATTAATGAACTTATAACTAAGTCCTATCGACTAAGTCTGTTCATTTTCGAACATAACGGCGGAAGTTACGTAAGTTAGAATCTGTTCAAGCTTCATAGCACTTCTACTTAAGGGAAAAATAAAGGACATGATACATTTATCAAGTTCTCAACTTTTCACTGTAGCTGCAAATTTAATTAACCTATCAAAGAAGTTCTCGCCGGGTTCGGCACAAGCTGTGCTAAGATACATTTAATGGTTTTAGCTTCATCCAGTCCTAACTTTCACATGAATTTAAGGTTCCATGTTAATTTTTTTCATATACAATTAATGAACTTATAACTAAGTCCTATCGACTAAGTCTGTTCATTTTCGAACATACTGGCCGAAGTAACGTAACTTAGAATCTGTTCAAGCTTCATAGCACTTCTACTTAAGGGAAAAATAAAGGACATGATACATTTATCAAGTTCTCAACTTTTTACTATAGCTGCAAATTTAATTAACCTCTCAAAGAAGTTCTCGCAGGGTTCAGCACGACCTGTGCTAAAATATATTTAATGTTTTTAGCTTCATCCAATCCTAACTTGCACATGATTTTACGGTTCCATGTTAATTTTTTTCATATACAATTAATGAACTTATAACTAAGTCCTATCGACTAAGTCTGTTCATTTTCGAACATACTGGCCGAAGTAACGTAACTTAGAATCTGTTCAAGCTTCATAGCACTTCTACTTAAGGGAAAAATAAAGGACATGATACATTTATCAAGTTCTCAACTTTTAACTGTAGCTGCAAATTTAATTAACCTATCAAAGAAGTACTCGCAGTGTTCAGCACGACCTGTGCTAAAATATATTTAATGTTTTTAGCTTCATCCAAACCTAACTTGCACATGAATTTACGATTCCATGTTGATTTTTTTCAAATACAATTAATGAATTTATAACCAAGTCCTATCGACTAAGTCTGTTCATTTTCGAACATAACGGCGGAAGTAATGTAAGTTAGAATCTGTTCAAGCTTCATAGCACTTCTACTTAAGGGTAAAATAAAGGACATGATAATCTTAGCAACTTCTCAACTTTTTACTGTAGCTGCAAATTTAATTAACCTATCAAAGAAGTTCTCGCAGGGTTCAGCACGACTTGTGCTAAAATATATTTAATGTTTTTAGCTTCATCCAATCCTAACTTGCACATGAATTTACGATTCCATGCTAATTTTTTTCATATATAATTAATGAACTTATAACTAAGTCCTATCGACTAAGTCTGTTCATTTTCGAACATAACGGCCGAAGTTACGTAAGTTAGAATCTGTTCAAACTTCATAGCATTTCTACTTAAGGGTAAAATAAAGGACATGATACATTTATCAAGTTCTCAACTTTTTACTATAGCTGCAAATTTAATTAACCTATCAAAGAAGTAGTCGCAGGGTTCAGCACGACCTGTGCTAAAATATAATTAATGTTTTTAGCTTCATCCATTCCTAACTTGCACATTAATTTACGATTCCATGTTGATTTTTTTCAAATACAATTAATGAATTTATAACCAAGTCCTATCGACTAAGTCTGTTCATTTTCGTACATAACGGCGGAAGTAACGTAAGTTAGAATCTGTTCAAGCTTCATAGCACTTCTACTTAAGGGTAAAATAAAGGACGTGATACATTTATCAAGTTCTCAACTTTTTACTGTAGCTGCAAATTTAATTAACCTATCAAAGAAGTACTCGCAGTGTTCAGCAGGACCTGTGCTAAAATATATTTAATGTTTTTAGCTTCATCCAATCCTAACTTGCACATGATTTTACGGTTCCATGTTAATTTTTTTCATATACAATTAATGAACTTATAACTAAGTCCTATCGACTAAGTCTGTTCATTTTCGAACAGACTGGCCGAAGTAACGTAAGTTAGAATCTGTTCAAGCTTCATAGCACTTCTACTTAAGCGTAAAATAAAGGACATGATAATCTTAGCAACTTCTCAACTTTTTACTGTAGCTGCAAATTTAATTAACCTATCAAAGAAGTTCTCGCAGCGTTCAGCACGACCTGTGCTAAAATGTATTTAATGTTTTTAACTTCATCCAATCCTAACTTGCACATGATTTTACGGTTCCATGTTAATTTTTTTCATATACAATTAATGAATTTATCACTAAGTCCTATCAACTCAGCACTTTCATTTTCGAACATAACGGCCGAAGTTACGTAAGTTAGAATCTGTTCAAACTTCATAGCATTTCTACTTAAGGGTAAAATAAAGGACATGATACATTTATCAAGTTCTCAACTTTTTACTATAGCTGCAAATTTAATTAACCTATCAAAGAAGTAGTCGCAGGGTTTAGCACGACCTGTGCTAAAATATATTTAATGTTTTTAGCTTCATCCATTCCTAACTTGCACATGAATTTACGATTCCATGTTGATTTTTTTCAAATACAATTAATGAACTTATAACTAAGTCCTATCGACTAAGTCTGTTCATTTTCGAACATAACGGCGGAAGTAACGTAAGTTAGAATCTGTTCAAGCTTCATAGCACTTCTACTTAAGCGTAAAATAAAGGACATGATAATCTTAGCAAGTTCTCAACTTTTTACTGTAGCTGCAAATTTAATTAACCTATCAAAGAAGTACTCGCAGTGTTCAGCAGGACCTGTGCTAAAATATATTTAATGTTTTTAGCTTCATCCAATCCTAACTTGCACATGATTTTACGGTTCCATGTTAATTTTTTTCATATACAATTAATGAACTTATAACTAAGTCCTATCGACTAAGTCTGTTCATTTTCGAACAGACTGGCCGAAGTTACGTAAGTTAGAACCTGTTCAAGCTTCATAGCACTTCTACTTAAGGGAAAAATAAAGGACATGATACATTTATCAAGTTCTCAACTTTTTACTATAGCTGCAAATTTAATTAACCTCTCAAAGAAGTTCTCGCAGGGTTCAGCACGACCTGTGCTAAAATATATTTAATGTTTTTAGCTTCATCCATTCCTAACTTGCACATGAATTTACGATTCCATGTTGATTTTTTTCAAATACAGTTAATGAACTTATCACTAAATCCTATCGACTAAGTCTGTTCATTTTCGAGCATAATGGTCGGAGTTACGTAAGATAGAATCTTTTCAGGATGGTAGTATTTCTACTCAAGACTAATATTCAAGATATGATACTTTTAGCAATTTTTCAACTTTTTACTGTAGCTGGAAATGTATATGACCTATCGAACAAGTTGTTACAAGGTTGAGCATGTGATGAGTTACATTACATCAAATGTTTTTTTGTTTTAATTTCTTTACTTACGCTTGACTTGATAGCTAAATAATGATTATTTGGAATATATTCATTGGTCCTATCAACTCGGCACTTTCATTTTCGAACATAACGGCAGAAGTTACGTAAGTTAGAATCTGTTCAACTTCATAGCACTTCTACTTAAGGGTAAAATAAAGGACGTAATAATCTTAGCAAGTTCTCATCGTTTTACTGTAGCTGCAAATTTAATTAACCTATCAAAGAAGTACTCGCAGGGTTCAGCACGACCTGTGCTAAAATATATTTAATGTTTTTAGCTTCATCCAATCCTAACTTGCACATGATTTTACGGTTCCATGTTAATTTTTTTCATATACAATTAATGAACTTATAACTAAGTCCTATCGACTAAGTCTGTTCATTTTCGAACATACTGGCCGAAGTAACGTAACTTAGAATCTGTTCAAGCTTCATAGCACTTCTACTTAAGGGAAAAATAAAGGACATGATACATTTATCAAGTTCTCAACTTTTAACTGTAGCTGCAAATTTAATTAACCTATCAAAGAAGTACTCGCAGTGTTCAGCACGACCTGTGCTAAAATATATTTAATGTTTTTAGCTTCATCCAAACCTAACTTGCACATGAATTTACGATTCCATGTTGATTTTTTTCAAATACAATTAATGAATTTATAACCAAGTCCTATCGACTAAGTCTGTTCATTTTCGAACATAACGGCGGAAGTAATGTAAGTTAGAATCTGTTCAAGCTTCATAGCACTTCTACTTAAGGGTAAAATAAAGGACATGATAATCTTAGCAACTTCTCAACTTTTTACTGTAGCTGCAAATTTAATTAACCTATCAAAGAAGTTCTCGCAGGGTTCAGCACGACCTGTGCTAAAATATATTTAATGTTTTTAGCTTCATCCAATCCTAACTTGCACATGAATTTACGATTCCATGCTAATTTTTTTCATATATAATTAATGAACTTATAACTAAGTCCTATCGACTAAGTCTGTTCATTTTCGAACATAACGGCCGAAGTTACGTAAGTTAGAATCTGTTCAAACTTCATAGCATTTCTACTTAAGGGTAAAATAAAGGACATGATACATTTATCAAGTTCTCAACTTTTTACTATAGCTGCAAATTTAATTAACCTATCAAAGAAGTAGTCGCAGGGTTCAGCACGACCTGTGCTAAAATATAATTAATGTTTTTAGCTTCATCCATTCCTAACTTGCACATTAATTTACGATTCCATGTTGATTTTTTTCAAATACAATTAATGAATTTATAACCAAGTCCTATCGACTAAGTCTGTTCATTTTCGTACATAACGGCGGAAGTAACGTAAGTTAGAATCTGTTCAAGCTTCATAGCACTTCTACTTAAGGGTAAAAAAAAGGACGTGATACATTTATCAAGTTCTCAACTTTTTACTGTAGGTGCAAATTTAATTAACCTATCAAAGAAGTACTCGCAGTGTTCAGCAGGACCTGTGCTAAAATATATTTAATGTTTTTAGCTTCATCCAATCCTAACTTGCACATGATTTTACGGTTCCATGTTAATTTTTTTCATATACAATTAATGAACTTATAACTAAGTCCTATCGACTAAGTCTGTTCATTTTCGAACAGACTGGCCGAAGTAACGTAAGTTAGAATCTGTTCAAGCTTCATAGCACTTCTACTTAAGCGTAAAATAAAGGACATGATAATCTTAGCAACTTCTCAACTTTTTACTGTAGCTGCAAATTTAATTAACCTATCAAAGAAGTTCTCGCAGCGTTCAGCAGGACCTGTGCTAAAATATATTTAATGTTTTTAGCTTCATCCATTCCTAACTTGCACATGAATTTACGATTCCATGTTGATTTTTTTCATATACAATTAATGAACTTATCACTATGTCCTATCGACTAAGTCTGTTCATTTTCGAACATAACGGCGGAAGTTATGTAAGTTAGAATCTGTTCAAGCTTCATAGCATTTCTACTTAAGGGTAAAATAAAGGACATGATAATCTTAGCAAGTTCTCAACTTTTTACTGTAGCTGCAAATTTAATTAACCTATCAAAGAAGTACTCGCAGTGTTCAGCAGGACCTGTGCTAAAATATATTTAATGTTTTTAGCTTCATCCAATCCTAACTTGCACATGATTTTACGGTTCCATGTTAATTTTTTTCATATACAATTAATGAACTTATAACTAAGTCCTATCGACTAAGTCTGTTCATTTTCGAACAGACTGGCCGAAGTAACGTAAGTTAGAATCTGTTCAAGCTTCATAGCACTTCTACTTAAGCGTAAAATAAAGGACATGATAATCTTAGCAACTTCTCAACTTTTTACTGTAGCTGCAAATTTAATTAACCTATTAAAGAAGTTCTCGCAGCGTTCAGCACGACCTGTGCTAAAATATATTTAATGTTTTTAGCTTCATCCAATCCTAACTTGCACATGATTTAACGGTTCCATGTTAATTTTTTTCATATACAATTAATGAACTTATAACTAAGTCCTATCGACTAAGTCTGTTCATTTTCGAACAGACTGGCCGAAGTTACGTAAGTTAGAACCTGTTCAAGCTTCATAGCACTTCTACTTAAGGGAAAAATAAAGGACATGATACATTTATCAAGTTCTCAACTTTTTACTATAGCTGCAAATTTAATTAACCTCTCAAAGAAGTTCTCGCAGGGTTCAGCACGACCTGTGCTAAAATATATTTAATGTTTTTAGCTTCATCCATTCCTAACTTGCACATGAATTTACGATTCCATGTTGATTTTTTTCAAATACAATTAATGAATTTATAACCAAGTCCTATCGACTAAGTCTGTTCATTTTCGAACATAACGGCGGAAGTAATGTAAGTTAGAATCTGTTCAAGCTTCATAGCACTTCTACTTAAGGGTAAAATAAAGGACATGATAATCTTAGCAACTTCTCAACTTTTTACTGTAGCTGCAAATTTAATTAACCTATCAAAGAAGTACTCGCAGTGTTCAGCAGGACCTGTGCTAAAATATATTTAATGTTTTTAGCTTCATCCAATCCTAACTTGCACATGACTTTACGATTCCATGCTAATTTTTTTCATATATAATTAATGAACTTATAACTAAGTCCTATCGACTAAGTCTGTTCATTTTCGAACAGACTGGCCGAAGTAACGTAAGTTAGAATCTGTTCAAGCTTCATAGCACTTCTACTTAAGCGTAAAATAAAGGACATGATAATCTTAGCAACTTCTCAACTTTTTACTGTAGCTGCAAATTTAATTAACCTATTAAAGAAGTTCTCGCAGCGTTCAGCACGACCTGTGCTAAAATATATTTAATGTTTTTAGCTTCATCCAATCCTAACTTGCACATGATTTAACGGTTCCATGTTAATTTTTTTCATATACAATTAATGAACTTATAACTAAGTCCTATCGACTAAGTCTGTTCATTTTCGAACAGACTGGCCGAAGTTACGTAAGTTAGAATCTGTTCAAGCTTCATAGCACTTCTACTTAAGGGAAAAATAAAGGACATGATACATTTATCAAGTTCGCAACTTTTCACTGTAGCTGCAAATTTAATTAACCTATCAAAGAAGTACTCGCAGTGTTCAGCAGGACCTGTGCTAAAATATATTTAATGTTTTTAGCTTCATCCAATCCTAACTTGCACATGATTTTACGGTTCCATGTTAATTTTTTTCATATACAATTAATGAACTTATAACTAAGTCCTATCGACTAAGTCTGTTCATTTTCGAACAGACTGGCCGAAGTAACGTAAGTTAGAATCTGTTCAAGCTTCATAGCACTTCTACTTAAGCGTAAAATAAAGGACATGATAATCTTAGCAACTTCTCAACTTTTTACTGTAGCTGCAAATTTAATTAACCTATTAAAGAAGTTCTCGCAGCGTTCAGCACGACCTGTGCTAAAATATATTTAATGTTTTTAGCTTCATCCAATCCTAACTTGCACATGATTTAACGGTTCCATGTTAATTTTTTTCATATACAATTAATGAACTTATAACTAAGTCCTATCGACTAAGTCTGTTCATTTTCGAACAGACTGGCCGAAGTTACGTAAGTTAGAATCTGTTCAAGCTTCATAGCACTTCTACTTAAGGGAAAAATAAAGGACATGATACATTTATCAAGTTCGCAACTTTTCACTGTAGCTGCAAATTTAATTAACCTATCAAAGAAGCTCTCGCAGGGTTCAGCACGAGCTGTGTTATAATATATTTCATGTTTTTAGCTTCATCAAATCCTGACTTTCACATGAATTTAAGGTTCCATGTTGATTTTTTTCAAATACAATTAATGAACTTATCACTAAGTCCTATCGACTAAGTCTGTTCATTTTCGAACATAACGGCGGAAGTTACGTAAGTTAGAATCTGTTCAAGCTTCATAGCACTTCTACTTAAGGGAAAAATAAAGGACATGATACATTTTTCAAGTTCTCAACTTTTCACTGTAGCTGCAAATTTAATTAACCTATCAAAGAAGTTCTCGCCGGGTTCGGCACAAGCTGTGCTAAGATACATTTAATGGTTTTAGCTTCATCCAGTCCTAACTTTCACATGAATTTAAGGTTCCATGTTAATTTTTTTCAAATACAATTAATGAACTTATCACTAAGTCCTATCGACTAAGTCTGTTCATTTTTGAGCATAATGGCCGAAGTTACGTAAGTTAGAATCTGTTCAAGCTTCATAGCACTTCTACTTAAGGGAAAAATAAAGGACATGATACATTTATCAAGTTCGCAACTTTTCACTGTAGCTGCAAATTTAATTAACCTATTAAAGAAGTTCTCGCAGCGTTCAGCACGACCTGTGCTAAAATATATTTAATGTTTTTAGCTTCATCCAATCCTAACTTGCACATGATTTAACGGTTCCATGTTAATTTTTTTCATATACAATTAATGAACTTATAACTAAGTCCTATCGACTAAGTCTGTTCATTTTCGAACAGACTGGCCGAAGTTACGTAAGTTAGAATCTGTTCAAGCTTCATAGCACTTCTACTTAAGGGAAAAATAAAGGACATGATACATTTATCAAGTTCGCAACTTTTCACTGTAGCTGCAAATTTAATTAACCTATCAAAGAAGTACTCGCAGTGTTCAGCAGGACCTGTGCTAAAATATATTTAATGTTTTTAGCTTCATCCAATCCTAACTTGCACATGATTTTACGGTTCCATGTTAATTTTTTTCATATACAATTAATGAACTTATAACTAAGTCCTATCGACTAAGTCTGTTCATTTTCGAACAGACTGGCCGAAGTAACGTAAGTTAGAATCTGTTCAAGCTTCATAGCACTTCTACTTAAGCGTAAAATAAAGGACATGATAATCTTAGCAACTTCTCAACTTTTTACTGTAGCTGCAAATTTAATTAACCTATTAAAGAAGTTCTCGCAGCGTTCAGCACGACCTGTGCTAAAATATATTTAATGTTTTTAGCTTCATCCAATCCTAACTTGCACATGATTTAACGGTTCCATGTTAATTTTTTTCATATACAATTAATGAACTTATAACTAAGTCCTATCGACTAAGTCTGTTCATTTTCGAACAGACTGGCCGAAGTTACGTAAGTTAGAATCTGTTCAAGCTTCATAGCACTTCTACTTAAGGGAAAAATAAAGGACATGATACATTTATCAAGTTCGCAACTTTTCACTGTAGCTGCAAATTTAATTAACCTATCAAAGAAGCTCTCGCAGGGTTCAGCACGAGCTGTGTTATAATATATTTAATGTTTTTAGCTTCATCCAATCCTAACTTGCACATGACTTTACGATTCCATGCTAATTTTTTTCATATATAATTAATGAACTTATAACTAAGTCCTATCGACTAAGTCTGTTCATTTTCGAACAGACTGGCCGAAGTAACGTAAGTTAGAATCTGTTCAAGCTTCATAGCACTTCTACTTAAGCGTAAAATAAAGGACATGATAATCTTAGCAACTTCTCAACTTTTTACTGTAGCTGCAAATTTAATTAACCTATTAAAGAAGTTCTCGCAGCGTTCAGCACGACCTGTGCTAAAATATATTTAATGTTTTTAGCTTCATCCAATCCTAACTTGCACATGATTTAACGGTTCCATGTTAATTTTTTTCATATACAATTAATGAACTTATAACTAAGTCCTATCGACTAAGTCTGTTCATTTTCGAACAGACTGGCCGAAGTTACGTAAGTTAGAATCTGTTCAAGCTTCATAGCACTTCTACTTAAGGGAAAAATAAAGGACATGATACATTTATCAAGTTCTCAACTTTTTACTGTAGCTGCAAATTTAATTAACCTATCAAAGAAGTACTCGCAGTGTTCAGCAGGACCTGTGCTAAAATATATTTAATGTTTTTAGCTTCATCCAATCCTAACTTGCACATGATTTTACGGTTCCATGTTAATTTTTTTCATATACAATTAATGAACTTATAACTAAGTCCTATCGACTAAGTCTGTTCATTTTCGAACAGACTGGCCGAAGTAACGTAAGTTAGAATCTGTTCAAGCTTCATAGCACTTCTACTTAAGCGTAAAATAAAGGACATGATAATCTTAGCAACTTCTCAACTTTTTACTGTAGCTGCAAATTTAATTAACCTATTAAAGAAGTTCTCGCAGCGTTCAGCACGACCTGTGCTAAAATATATTTAATGTTTTTAGCTTCATCCAATCCTAACTTGCACATGATTTAACGGTTCCATGTTAATTTTTTTCATATACAATTAATGAACTTATAACTAAGTCCTATCGACTAAGTCTGTTCATTTTCGAACAGACTGGCCGAAGTTACGTAAGTTAGAATCTGTTCAAGCTTCATAGCACTTCTACTTAAGGGAAAAATAAAGGACATGATACATTTATCAAGTTCGCAACTTTTCACTGTAGCTGCAAATTTAATTAACCTATCAAAGAAGCTCTCGCAGGGTTCAGCACGAGCTGTGTTATAATATATTTCATGTTTTTAGCTTCATCAAATCCTGACTTTCACATGAATTTAAGGTTCCATGTTGATTTTTTTCAAATACAATTAATGAACTTATCACTAAGTCCTATCGACTAAGTCTGTTCATTTTCGAACATAACGGCGGAAGTTACGTAAGTTAGAATCTGTTCAAGCTTCATAGCACTTCTACTTAAGGGAAAAATAAAGGACATGATACATTTATCAAGTTCTCAACTTTTCACTGTAGCTGCAAATTTAATTAACCTATCAAAGAAGTTCTCGCCGGGTTCGGCACAAGCTGTGCTAAGATACATTTAATGGTTTTAGCTTCATCCAGTCCTAACTTTCACATGAATTTAAGGTTCCATGTTAATTTTTTTCAAATACAATTAATGAACTTATCACTAAGTCCTATCGACTAAGTCTGTTCATTTTTGAGCATAATGGCCGAAGTTACGTAAGTTAGAACCTGTTCAAGCTTCATAGCACTTCTACTTAAGGGAAAAATAAAGGACATGATACATTTATCAAGTTCTCAACTTTTTACTATAGCTGCAAATTTAATTAACCTCTCAAAGAAGTTCTCGCAGGGTTCAGCACGACCTGTGCTAAAATATATTTAATGTTTTTAGCTTCATCCAATCCTAACTTGCACATGATTTTACGGTTCCATGTTAATTTTTTTCATATACAATTAATGAACTTATAACTAAGTCCTATCGACTAAGTCTGTTCATTTTCGAACATACTGGCCGAAGTAACGTAACTTAGAATCTGTTCAAGCTTCATAGCACTTCTACTTAAGGGAAAAATAAAGGACATGATACATTTATCAAGTTCTCAACTTTTAACTGTAGCTGCAAATTTAATTAACCTATCAAAGAAGTACTCGCAGTGTTCAGCACGACCTGTGCTAAAATATATTTAATGTTTTTAGCTTCATCCATTCCTAACTTGCACATTAATTTACGATTCCATGTTGATTTTTTTCAAATACAATTAATGAATTTATAACCAAGTCCTATCGACTAAGTCTGTTCATTTTCGAACATAACGGCGGAAGTAATGTAAGTTAGAATCTGTTCAAGCTTCATAGCACTTCTACTTAAGGGTAAAATAAAGGACATGATAATCTTAGCAACTTCTCAACTTTTTACTGTAGCTGCAAATTTAATTAACCTATCAAAGAAGTACTCGCAGTGTTCAGCAGGACCTGTGCTAAAATATATTTAATGTTTTTAGCTTCATCCAATCCTAACTTGCACATGACTTTACGATTCCATGCTAATTTTTTTCATATATAATTAATGAACTTATAACTAAGTCCTATCGACTAAGTCTGTTCATTTTCGAACATAACGGCGGAAGTTACGTAAGTTAGAATCTGTTCAAGCTTCATAGCACTTCTACTTAAGGGAAAAATAAAGGACATGATACATTTATCAAGTTCTCAACTTTTCACTGTAGCTGCAAATTTAATTAACCTATCAAAGAAGTTCTCGCCGGGTTCGGCACAAGCTGTGCTAAGATACATTTAATGGTTTTAGCTTCATCCAGTCCTAACTTTCACATGAATTTAAGGTTCCATGTTAATTTTTTTCATATACAATTAATGAACTTATAACTAAGTCCTATCGACTAAGTCTGTTCATTTTCGAACATACTGGCCGAAGTAACGTAACTTAGAATCTGTTCAAGCTTCATAGCACTTCTACTTAAGGGAAAAATAAAGGACATGATACATTTATCAAGTTCTCAACTTTTTACTATAGCTGCAAATTTAATTAACCTCTCAAAGAAGTTCTCGCAGGGTTCAGCACGACCTGTGCTAAAATATATTTAATGTTTTTAGCTTCATCCAATCCTAACTTGCACATGATTTTACGGTTCCATGTTAATTTTTTTCATATACAATTAATGAACTTATAACTAAGTCCTATCGACTAAGTCTGTTCATTTTCGAACATACTGGCCGAAGTAACGTAACTTAGAATCTGTTCAAGCTTCATAGCACTTCTACTTAAGGGAAAAATAAAGGACATGATACATTTATCAAGTTCTCAACTTTTAACTGTAGCTGCAAATTTAATTAACCTATCAAAGAAGTACTCGCAGTGTTCAGCACGACCTGTGCTAAAATATATTTAATGTTTTTAGCTTCATCCAAACCTAACTTGCACATGAATTTACGATTCCATGTTGATTTTTTTCAAATACAATTAATGAATTTATAACCAAGCCCTATCGACTAAGTCTGTTCATTTTCGAACATAACGGCGGAAGTAATGTAAGTTAGAATCTGTTCAAGCTTCATAGCACTTCTACTTAAGGGTAAAATAAAGGACATGATAATCTTAGCAACTTCTCAACTTTTTACTGTAGCTGCAAATTTAATTAACCTATCAAAGAAGTTCTCGCAGGGTTCAGCACGACCTGTGCTAAAATATATTTAATGTTTTTAGCTTCATCCAATCCTAACTTGCACATGAATTTACGATTCCATGCTAATTTTTTTCATATATAATTAATGAACTTATAACTAAGTCCTATCGACTAAGTCTGTTCATTTTCGAACATAACGGCCGAAGTTACGTAAGTTAGAATCTGTTCAAACTTCATAGCATTTCTACTTAAGGGTAAAATAAAGGACATGATACATTTATCAAGTTCTCAACTTTTTACTATAGCTGCAAATTTAATTAACCTATCAAAGAAGTAGTCGCAGGGTTCAGCACGACCTGTGCTAAAATATAATTAATGTTTTTAGCTTCATCCATTCCTAACTTGCACATTAATTTACGATTCCATGTTGATTTTTTTCAAATACAATTAATGAATTTATAACCAAGTCCTATCGACTAAGTCTGTTCATTTTCGAACATAACGGCGGAAGTAATGTAAGTTAGAATCTGTTCAAGCTTCATAGCACTTCTACTTAAGGGTAAAATAAAGGACATGATAATCTTAGCAACTTCTCAACTTTTTACTGTAGCTGCAAATTTAATTAACCTATCAAAGAAGTACTCGCAGTGTTCAGCAGGACCTGTGCTAAAATATATTTAATGTTTTTAGCTTCATCCAATCCTAACTTGCACATGACTTTACGATTCCATGCTAATTTTTTTCATATATAATTAATGAACTTATAACTAAGTCCTATCGACTAAGTCTGTTCATTTTCGAACATAACGGCCGAAGTTACGTAAGTTAGAATCTGTTCAAACTTCATAGCATTTCTACTTAAGGGTAAAATAAAGGACATGATACATTTATCAAGTTCTCAACTTTTTACTATAGCTGCAAATTTAATTAACCTATCAAAGAAGTAGTCGCAGGGTTCAGCACGACCTGTGCTAAAATATATTTAATGTTTTTAGCTTCATCCAATCCTAACTTGCACATGATTTTACGGTTCCATGTTAATTTTTTTCATATACAATTAATGAACTTATAACTAAGTCCTATCGACTAAGTCTGTTCATTTTCGAACATACTGGCCGAAGTAACGTAACTTAGAATCTGTTCAAGCTTCATAGCACTTCTACTTAAGGGAAAAATAAAGGACATGATACATTTATCAAGTTCTCAACTTTTAACTGTAGCTGCAAATTTAATTAACCTATCAAAGAAGTACTCGCAGTGTTCAGCACGACCTGTGCTAAAATATATTTAATGTTTTTAGCTTCATCCAAACCTAACTTGCACATGAATTTACGATTCCATGTTGATTTTTTTCAAATACAATTAATGAATTTATAACCAAGTCCTATCGACTAAGTCTGTTCATTTTCGAACATATCGGCGGAAGTAATGTAAGTTAGAATCTGTTCAAGCTTCATAGCACTTCTACTTAAGGGTAAAATAAAGGACATGATAATCTTAGCAACTTCTCAACTTTTTACTGTAGCTGCAAATTTAATTAACCTATCAAAGAAGTACTCGCAGTGTTCAGCAGGACCTGTGCTAAAATATATTTAATGTTTTTAGCTTCATCCAATCCTAACTTGCACATGACTTTACGATTCCATGCTAATTTTTTTCATATATAATTAATGAACTTATAACTAAGTCCTATCGACTAAGTCTGTTCATTTTCGAACATAACGGCCGAAGTTACGTAAGTTAGAATCTGTTCAAACTTCATAGCATTTCTACTTAAGGGTAAAATAAAGGACATGATACATTTATCAAGTTCTCAACTTTTTACTATAGCTGCAAATTTAATTAACCTATCAAAGAAGTAGTCGCAGGGTTCAGCACGACCTGTGCTAAAATATAATTAATGTTTTTAGCTTCATCCAATCCTAACTTGCACATGATTTTACGGTTCCATGATAATTTTTTTCATATACAATTAATGAACTTATAACAAAGTCCTATCGACTAAGTCTGTTCATTTTCGAACATACTGGCCGAAGTAACGTAAGTTAGAATCTGTTCAAGCTTCATAGCACTTCTACTTAAGGGAAAAATAAAGGACATGATACATTTATCAAGTTCGCAACTTTTCACTGTAGCTGCAAATTTAATTAACCTATCAAAGAAGCTCTCGCAGGGTTCAGCACGAGCTGTGTTATAATATATTTCATGTTTTTAGCTTCATCAAATCCTGACTTTCACATGAATTTAAGGTTCCATGTTGATTTTTTTCAAATACAATTAATGAACTTATCACTAAGTCCTATCGACTAAGTCTGTTCATTTTCGAACATAACGGCGGAAGTTACGTAAGTTAGAATCTGTTCAAGCTTCATAGCACTTCTACTTAAGGGAAAAATAAAGGACATGATACATTTATCAAGTTCTCAACTTTTCACTGTAGCTGCAAATTTAATTAACCTATCAAAGAATTTCTCGCCGGGTTCGGCACAAGCTGTGCTAAGATACATTTAATGGTTTTAGCTTCATCCAGTCCTAACTTTCACATGAATTTAAGGTTCCATGTTAATTTTTTTCAAATACAATTAATGAACTTATCACTAAGTCCTATCGACTAAGTCTGTTCATTTTTGAGCATAATGGCCGAAGTTACGTAAGTTAGAACCTGTTCAAGCTTCATAGCACTTCTACTTAAGGGAAAAATAAAGGACATGATACATTTATCAAGTTCTCAACTTTTTACTATAGCTGCAAATTTAATTAACCTATCAAAGAAGTAGTCGCAGGGTTCAGCACGACCTGTGCTAAAATATAATTAATGTTTTTAGCTTCATCCAATCCTAACTTGCACATGATTTTACGGTTCCATGATAATTTTTTTCATATACAATTAATGAACTTATAACAAAGTCCTATCGACTAAGTCTGTTCATTTTCGAACATACTGGCCGAAGTTACGTAAGTTAGAATCTGTTCAAGCTTCATAGCACTTCTACTTAAGGGTAAAATAAAAGACATGATAATCTTAGCAAGTTCTCAACTATTTACTGTAGCTGCAAATTTAATTAACCATCAAAGAAGTACTCGCAAGGTTCAGCACTTCCTGTGCTAAAATATATTTAATGTTTTTAGCTTCATCCAATCCTAACTTGCACATGATTTTACGGTTCCATGATAATTTTTTTCATATACAATTAATGAACTTATAACTAAGTCCTATCGACTAAGTCTGTTCATTTTCGAACATACTGGCCGAAGTAACGTAAGTTAGAATCTGTTCAAGCTTCATAGCACTTCTACTTAAGGGAAAAATAAAGGACATGATACATTTATCAAGTTCTCAACTTTTTACTATAGCTGCAAATTTAATTAACCTCTCAAAGAAGTTCTCGCAGGGTTCAGCACGACCTGTGCTAAAATATATTTAATGTTTTTAGCTTCATCCATTCCTAACTTGCACATAAATTTACGATTCCATGTTGATTTTTTTCAAATACAATTAATGAATTTATAACCAAGTCCTATCGACTAAGTCTGTTCATTTTCGAACATAACGGCGGAAGTAACGTAAGTTAGAATCTGTTCAAGCTTCATAGCACTTCTACTTAAGGGTAAAATAAAGGACATGATAATCTTAGCAACTTCTCAACTTTTTACTGTAGCTGCAAATTTAATTAACCTATCAAAGAAGTTCTCGCAGGGTTCAGCACGACCTGTGCTAAAATATATTTAATGTTTTTAGCTTCATCCAGTCCTAACTTGCACATGAATTTACGGTTCCATGTTAATTTTTTTCAAATACAGTTAATGAACTTATCACTAAATCCTATCGACTAAGTCTGTTCATTTTCGAGCATAATGGTCGGAGTTACGTAAGATAGAATCTTTTCAGGATGGTAGTATTTCTACTCAAGACTAATATTCAAGATATGATACTTTTAGCAATTTTTCAACTTTTTACTGTAGCTGGAAATGTATATGACCTATCGAACAAGTTGTTACAAGGTTGAGCATGTGATGAGTTACATTACATCAAATGTTTTTTTGTTTTAATTTCTTTACTTACGCTTGACTTGATAGCTAAATAATGATTATTTGGAATATATTCATTGGTCCTATCAACTCGGCACTTTCATTTTCGAACATAACGGCAGAAGTTACGTAAGTTAGAATCTGTTCAACTTCATAGCACTTCTACTTAAGGGTAAAATAAAGGACATAATAATCTTAGCAAGTTCTCAACGTTTTACTGTAGCTGCAAATTTAATTAACCTATCAAAGAAGTACTCGCAGGGTTCAGCACGACCTGTGCTAAAATATATTTAATGTTTTTAGCTTCATCCAATCCTAACTTGCACATGATTTTACGGTTCCATGTTAATTTTTTTCATATACAATTAATGAACTTATAACTAAGTCCTATCGACTAAGTCTGTTCATTTTCGAACATACTGGCCGAAGTAACGTAACTTAGAATCTGTTCAAGCTTCATAGCACTTCTACTTAAGGGAAAAATAAAGGACATGATACATTTATCAAGTTCTCAACTTTTAACTGTAGCTGCAAATTTAATTAACCTATCAAAGAAGTACTCGCAGTGTTCAGCACGACCTGTGCTAAAATATATTTAATGTTTTTAGCTTCATCCAAACCTAACTTGCACATGAATTTACGATTCCATGTTGATTTTCTTCAAATACAATTAATGAATTTATAACCAAGTCCTATCGACTAAGTCTGTTCATTTTCGAACATAACGGCGGAAGTAATGTAAGTTAGAATCTGTTCAAGCTTCATAGCACTTCTACTTAAGGGTAAAATAAAGGACATGATAATCTTAGCAACTTCTCAACTTTTTACTGTAGCTGCAAATTTAATTAACCTATCAAAGAAGTTCTCGCAGGGTTCAGCACGACCTGTGCTAAAATATATTTAATGTTTTTAGCTTCATCCAATCCTAACTTGCACATGAATTTACGATTCCATGCTAATTTTTTTCATATATAATTAATGAACTTATAACTAAGTCCTATCGACTAAGTCTGTTCATTTTCGAACATAACGGCCGAAGTTACGTAAGTTAGAATCTGTTCAAACTTCATAGCATTTCTACTTAAGGGAAAAATAAAGGACATGATACATTTATCAAGTTCTCAACTTTTAACTGTAGCTGCAAATTTAATTAACCTATCAAAGAAGTACTCGCAGTGTTCAGCACGACCTGTGCTAAAATATATTTAATGTTTTTAGCTTCATCCAAACCTAACTTGCACATGAATTTACGATTCCATGTTGATTTTTTTCAAATACAATTAATGAATTTATAACCAAGTCCTATCGACTAAGTCTGTTCATTTTCGAACATAACGGCGGAAGTAATGTAAGTTAGAATCTGTTCAAGCTTCATAGCACTTCTACTTAAGGGTAAAATAAAGGACATGATAATCTTAGCAACTTCTCAACTTTTTACTGTAGCTGCAAATTTTATTAACCTATCAAAGAAGTACTCGCAGTGTTCAGCAGGACCTGTGCTAAAATATATTTAATGTTTTTAGCTTCATCCAATCCTAACTTGCACATGACTTTACGATTCCATGCTAATTTTTTTCATATATAATTAATGAACTTATAACTAAGTCCTATCGACTAAGTCTGTTCATTTTCGAACATAACGGCCGAAGTTACGTAAGTTAGAATCTGTTCAAACTTCATAGCATTTCTACTTAAGGGTAAAATAAAGGACATGATACATTTATCAAGTTCTCAACTTTTTACTATAGCTGCAAATTTAATTAACCTATCAAAGAAGTAGTCGCAGGGTTCAGCACGACCTGTGCTAAAATATAATTAATGTTTTTAGCTTCATCCAATCCTAACTTGCACATGATTTTACGGTTCCATGATAATTTTTTTCATATACAATTAATGAACTTATAACAAAGTCCTATCGACTAAGTCTGTTCATTTTCGAACATACTGGCCGAAGTAACGTAAGTTAGAATCTGTTCAAGCTTCATAGCACTTCTACTTAAGGGAAAAATAAAGGACATGATACATTTATCAAGTTCGCAACTTTTCACTGTAGCTGCAAATTTAATTAACCTATCAAAGAAGCTCTCGCAGGGTTCAGCACGAGCTGTGTTATAATATATTTCATGTTTTTAGCTTCATCAAATCCTGACTTTCACATGAATTTAAGGTTCCATGTTGATTTTTTCCAAATACAATTAATGAACTTATCACTTAGTCCTATCGACTAAGTCTGTTCATTTTCGAACATAACGGCGGAAGTTACGTAAGTTAGAATCTGTTCAAGCTTCATAGCACTTCTACTTAAGGGAAAAATAAAGGACATGATACATTTATCAAGTTCTCAACTTTTCACTGTAGCTGCAAATTTAATTAACCTATCAAAGAAGTTCTCGCCGGGTTCGGCACAAGCTGTGCTAAGATACATTTAATGGTTTTAGCTTCATCCAGTCCTAACTTTCACATGAATTTAAGGTTCCATGTTAATTTTTTTCAAATACAATTAATGAACTTATCACTAAGTCCTATCGACTAAGTCTGTTCATTTTTGAGCATAATGGCCGAAGTTACGTAAGTTAGAATCTGTTCAAGCTTCATAGCACTTCTACTTAAGGGAAAAATAAAGGACGTGATACATTTATCAAGTTCTCAACTTTTTACTGTAGCTGGAAATGTATATGACTTATCGAACAAGTTGTTGCAAGGTTGAGCATGTGATGAGTTACATTACATCAAATGTTTTTTTGTTTTAATTTCTTTACTTACGCTTGACTTGATAGCTAAATAATGATAATTTTGAATATATTTATTGGTTCTGTCAACTCAGCACTTTCAAGTTCGAACATAACGACGGAAGTTACGTAAGTTAGAATCTGTTCAAGCTTCATAGCACTTCTACTTAAGGGTAAAATAAAAAACATGATAATCTTAACAAGTTCTCAACTTTTTACTGTAGCTGCAAATTTAATTAACCTATCAAAGAAGTACTCGCAGGGTTCAGCACTTCCTGTGCTAAAATATATTTAATGTTTTTAGCTTCATCCAATCCTAACTTGCACATGATTTTACGGTTCCATGTTAATTTTTTTCATATACAATTAATGAACTTATAACTAAGTCCTATCGACTAAGTCTGTTCATTTTCGAACAGACTGGCCGAAGTTACGTAAGTTAGAACCGGTTCAAGCTTCATAGCACTTCTACTTAAGGGAAAAATAAAGGACATGATACATTTATCAAGTTCTCAACTTTTTAATATAGCTGCAAATTTAATTAACCTATCAAAGAAGTTCTCGCCGGGTTCGGCACAAGCTGTGCTAAGATACATTTAATGGTTTTAGCTTCATCCAGTCCTATCTTTCACATGAATTTAAGGTTCCATGTTAATTTTTTCAAATACAATTAATGAACTTATCACTAAGTCCTATCGACTAAGTCTGTTCATTTTTGAGCATAATGGCCGAAGTTACGTAAGTTAGAATCCGTTCAAGCTTCATAGCACTTCTACTTAAGGGAAAAATAAAGGACGTGATACATTTATCAAGTTCTCAACTTTTTACTGTAGCTGGAAATGTATATGACTTATCGAACAAGTTGTTGCAAGGTTGAGCATGTGATGAGTTACATTACATCAAAGGTTTTTTTGTTTTAATTTCTTTACTTACGCTTGACTTGATAGCTAAATAATGATAATTTTGAATATATTTATTGGTTCTGTCAACTCAGCACTTTCAAGTTCGAACATAACGACGGAAGTAACGTAACTTAGAATCTGTTCAAGCTTCATAGCACTTCTACTTAAGGGAAAAATAAAGGACATGATACATTTATCAAGTTCTCAACTTTTAACTGTAGCTGCAAATTTAATTAACCTATCAAAGAAGTACTCGCAGTGTTCAGCACGACCTGTGCTAAAATATATTTAATGTTTTTAGCTTCATCCAAACCTAACTTGCACATGAATTTACGATTCCATGTTGATTTTCTTCAAATACAATTAATGAATTTATAACCAAGTCCTATCGACTAAGTCTGTTCATTTTCGAACATAACGGCGGAAGTAATGTAAGTTAGAATCTGTTCAAGCTTCATAGCACTTCTACTTAAGGGTAAAATAAAGGACATGATAATCTTAGCAACTTCTCAACTTTTTACTGTAGCTGCAAATTTAATTAACCTATCAAAGAAGTTCTCGCAGGGTTCAGCACGACCTGTGCTAAAATATATTTAATGTTTTTAGCTTCATCCAATCCTAACTTGCACATGAATTTACGATTCCATGCTAATTTTTTTCATATATAATTAATGAACTTATAACTAAGTCCTATCGACTAAGTCTGTTCATTTTCGAACATAACGGCCGAAGTTACGTAAGTTAGAATCTGTTCAAACTTCATAGCATTTCTACTTAAGGGAAAAATAAAGGACATGATACATTTATCAAGTTCTCAACTTTTAACTGTAGCTGCAAATTTAATTAACCTATCAAAGAAGTACTCGCAGTGTTCAGCACGACCTGTGCTAAAATATATTTAATGTTTTTAGCTTCATCCAAACCTAACTTGCACATGAATTTACGATTCCATGTTGATTTTTTTCAAATACAATTAATGAATTTATAACCAAGTCCTATCGACTAAGTCTGTTCATTTTCGAACATAACGGCGGAAGTAATGTAAGTTAGAATCTGTTCAAGCTTCATAGCACTTCTACTTAAGGGTAAAATAAAGGACATGATAATCTTAGCAACTTCTCAACTTTTTACTGTAGCTGCAAATTTTATTAACCTATCAAAGAAGTACTCGCAGTGTTCAGCAGGACCTGTGCTAAAATATATTTAATGTTTTTAGCTTCATCCAATCCTAACTTGCACATGACTTTACGATTCCATGCTAATTTTTTTCATATATAATTAATGAACTTATAACTAAGTCCTATCGACTAAGTCTGTTCATTTTCGAACATAACGGCCGAAGTTACGTAAGTTAGAATCTGTTCAAACTTCATAGCATTTCTACTTAAGGGTAAAATAAAGGACATGATACATTTATCAAGTTCTCAACTTTTTACTATAGCTGCAAATTTAATTAACCTATCAAAGAAGTAGTCGCAGGGTTCAGCACGACCTGTGCTAAAATATAATTAATGTTTTTAGCTTCATCCAATCCTAACTTGCACATGATTTTACGGTTCCATGATAATTTTTTTCATATACAATTAATGAACTTATAACAAAGTCCTATCGACTAAGTCTGTTCATTTTCGAACATACTGGCCGAAGTAACGTAAGTTAGAATCTGTTCAAGCTTCATAGCACTTCTACTTAAGGGAAAAATAAAGGACATGATACATTTATCAAGTTCTCAACTTTTCACTGTAGCTGCAAATTTAATTAACCTATCAAAGAAGTTCTCGCCGGGTTCGGCACAAGCTGTGCTAAGATACATTTAATGGTTTTAGCTTCATCCAGTCCTAACTTTCACATGAATTTAAGGTTCCATGTTAATTTTTTTCAAATACAATTAATGAACTTATCACTAAGTCCTATCGACTAAGTCTGTTCATTTTTGAGCATAATGGCCGAAGTTACGTAAGTTAGAATCTGTTCAAGCTTCATAGCACTTCTACTTAAGGGAAAAATAAAGGACGTGATACATTTATCAAGTTCTCAACTTTTTACTGTAGCTGGAAATGTATATGACTTATCGAACAAGTTGTTGCAAGGTTGAGCATGTGATGAGTTACATTACATCAAATGTTTTTTTGTTTTAATTTCTTTACTTACGCTTGACTTGATAGCTAAATAATGATAATTTTGAATATATTTATTGGTTCTGTCAACTCAGCACTTTCAAGTTCGAACATAACGACGGAAGTTACGTAAGTTAGAATCTGTTCAAGCTTCATAGCACTTCTACTTAAGGGTAAAATAAAAAACATGATAATCTTAACAAGTTCTCAACTTTTTACTGTAGCTGCAAATTTAATTAACCTATCAAAGAAGTACTCGCAGGGTTCAGCACTTCCTGTGCTAAAATATATTTAATGTTTTTAGCTTCATCCAATCCTAACTTGCACATGATTTTACGGTTCCATGTTAATTTTTTTCATATACAATTAATGAACTTATAACTAAGTCCTATCGACTAAGTCTGTTCATTTTCGAACAGACTGGCCGAAGTTACGTAAGTTAGAACCGGTTCAAGCTTCATAGCACTTCTACTTAAGGGAAAAATAAAGGACATGATACATTTATCAAGTTCTCAACTTTTTAATATAGCTGCAAATTTAATTAACCTATCAAAGAAGTTCTCGCCGGGTTCGGCACAAGCTGTGCTAAGATACATTTAATGGTTTTAGCTTCATCCAGTCCTATCTTTCACATGAATTTAAGGTTCCATGTTAATTTTTTCAAATACAATTAATGAACTTATCACTAAGTCCTATCGACTAAGTCTGTTCATTTTTGAGCATAATGGCCGAAGTTACGTAAGTTAGAATCCGTTCAAGCTTCATAGCACTTCTACTTAAGGGAAAAATAAAGGACGTGATACATTTATCAAGTTCTCAACTTTTTACTGTAGCTGGAAATGTATATGACTTATCGAACAAGTTGTTGCAAGGTTGAGCATGTGATGAGTTACATTACATCAAAGGTTTTTTTGTTTTAATTTCTTTACTTACGCTTGACTTGATAGCTAAATAATGATAATTTTGAATATATTTATTGGTTCTGTCAACTCAGCACTTTCAAGTTCGAACATAACGACGGAAGTTACGTAAGTTAGAATCTGTTCAAACTTCATAGCATTTCTACTTAAGGGTAAAATAAAGGACATGATACATTTATCAAGTTCTCAACTTTTTACTATAGCTGCAAATTTAATTAACCTATCAAAGAAGTAGTCGCAGGGTTCAGCACGACCTGTGCTACAATATATTTAATGTTTTTAGCTTCATCCATTCCTAACTTGCACATGAATTTACGATTCCATGTTGATTTTTTTCAAATACAATTAATGAATTTATAACCAAGTCCTATCGACTAAGTCTGTTCATTTTCGAACATAACGGCGGAAGTAACGTAAGTTAGAATCTGATCAAGCTTCATAGCACTTCTACTTAAGCGTAAAATAAAGGACATGATAATCTTAGCAAGTTCTCAACTTTTTACTGTAGCTGCAAATTTAATTAACCTATCAAAGAAGTACTCGCAGTGTTCAGCAGGACCTGTGCTAAAATATATTTAATGTTTTTAGCTTCATTCAATCCTAACTTGCACATGATTTTACGGTTCCATGTTAATTTTTTTCATATACAATTAATGAACTTATAACTAAGTCCTATCGACTAAGTCTGTTCATTTTCGAACAGACTGGCCGATGTTACGTAAGTTAGAACCTGTTCAAGCTTCATAGCAATCCTACTTAAGGGAAAAATAAAGGACATGATACATTTATCAAGTTCTCAACTTTTTACTATAGCTGCAAATTTAATTAACCTATCAAAGAAGTTCTCGCAGGGTTCAGCACGAGCTATGCTCGTGCTTTTAATGTTTTTGGCTTCATCCTATCCTAACTTGCACATGAATTTACGCTTCCATGTTAATTTTTTTCAAATACAATTAATGAACTTATCACTAAGTCCTATCGACTAAGTCTGTTCATTTTCGAGCATAATGGTCGGAGTTACGTAAGATAGAATCTTTTCAGGCTTCGTAGTAATTCTACTCAAGACTAAAATTCAAAACATTATACTTTTAGCAATTTTTCAACTTTTTACTGTAGCTGCAAATTTAATTAACCTATCAAAGAAATACTCGCAGTGTTCAGCACGACCTGTGCTAAAATATATTTAATGTTTTTAGCTTCATCCAATCCTAACTTGCACATGATTTTACGGTTCCATGTTAATTTTTTTCATATACAATTAATGAACTTATAACTAAGTCATATCGACTAAGTCTGTTCATTTTCGAACATAACGGCGGAAATAACGTAAGTTAGAATCTGTTCAAGCTTCATAGCACTTCTACTTAAGGGTAAAATAAAGGACATGATAATCTTAGCAACTTCTCAACTTTTTACTGTAGCTGCAAATTTAATTAACCTATCAAAGAAGTTCTCGCAGGGTTCAGCACGACCTGTGCTAAAATATATTTAATGTTTTTAGCTTCATCCAGTCCTAACTTGCACATGAATTTACGGTTCCATGTTAATTTTTTTCAAATACAATTAATGAACTTATCACTAAATCCTATCGACTAAGTCTGTTCATTTTCGAGCATAATGGTCGGAGTTACGTAAGATAGAATCTTTTCAGGACTGGTAGTATTTCTACTCAAGACTAATATTCAAGATATGATACTTTTAGCAATTTTTCAACTTTTTACTGTAGCTGGAAATGTATATGACCTATCGAACAAGTTGTTACAAGGTTGAGCATGTGATGAGTTACATTACATCAAATGTTTTTTTGTTTAAATTTCTTTACTTACGCTTGACTTGATAGCTAAATAATGATTATTTGGAATATATTCATTGGTCCTATCAACTCGGCACTTTCATTTTCGAACATAACCGCAGAAGTTACGTAGGTTAGAATCTGTTCAACTTCATAGCACTTCTACTTAAGGGTAAAATAAAGGACATAATAATATTAGCAAGTTCTCAACTTTTTACTGTAGCTGCAAATTTAATTAACCTATCAAAGAAGCTCTCGCAGGGTTCAGCACGACCTGTGCTAAAATATATTTAATGTTTTTAGCTTCATCCTATCCTAACTTGCACATGAATTTACGATTCCATGTTGATTTTTTTCAAATACAATTAATGAACTTATAACTAAGTCCTATCGACTAAGTCTGTTCATTTTCGAACAGACTGGCCGAAGTTACGTAAGTTAGAACCGGTTCAAGCTTCATAGCACTTCTACTTAAGGGAAAAATAAAGGACATGATACATTTATCAAGTTCTCAACTTTTTAATATAGCTGCAAATTTAATTAACCTATCAAAGAAGTTCTCGCCGGGTTCGGCACAAGCTGTGCTAAGATACATTTAATGGTTTTAGCTTCATCCAGTCCTATCTTTCACATGAATTTAAGGTTCCATGTTAATTTTTTCAAATACAATTAATGAACTTATCACTAAGTCCTATCGACTAAGTCTGTTCATTTTTGAGCATAATGGCCGAAGTTACGTAAGTTAGAATCCGTTCAAGCTTCATAGCACTTCTACTTAAGGGAAAAATAAAGGACGTGATACATTTATCAAGTTCTCAACTTTTTACTGTAGCTGGAAATGTATATGACTTATCGAACAAGTTGTTGCAAGGTTGAGCATGTGATGAGTTACATTACATCAAAGGTTTTTTTGTTTTAATTTCTTTACTTACGCTTGACTTGATAGCTAAATAATGATAATTTTGAATATATTTATTGGTTCTGTCAACTCAGCACTTTCAAGTTCGAACATAACGACGGAAGTTACGTAAGTTAGAATCTGTTCAAACTTCATAGCATTTCTACTTAAGGGTAAAATAAAGGACATGATACATTTATCAAGTTCTCAACTTTTTACTATAGCTGCAAATTTAATTAACCTATCAAAGAAGTAGTCGCAGGGTTCAGCACGACCTGTGCTACAATATATTTAATGTTTTTAGCTTCATCCATTCCTAACTTGCACATGAATTTACGATTCCATGTTGATTTTTTTCAAATACAATTAATGAATTTATAACCAAGTCCTATCGACTAAGTCTGTTCATTTTCGAACATAACGGCGGAAGTAACGTAAGTTAGAATCTGTTCAAGCTTCATAGCACTTCTACTTAAGGGTAAAATAAAGGACATGATAATCTTAGCAAGTTCTCAACTTTTTACTGTAGCTGCAAATTTAATTAACCTATCAAAGAAGTACTCGCAGTGTTCAGCAGGACCTGTGCTAAAATATATTTAATGTTTTTAGCTTCATTCAATCCTAACTTGCACATGATTTTACGGTTCCATGTTAATTTTTTTCATATACAATTAATGAACTTATAACTAAGTCCTATCGACTAAGTCTGTTCATTTTCGAACAGACTGGCCGAAGTTACGTAAGTTAGAACCTGTTCAAGCTTCATAGCAATCCTACTTAAGGGAAAAATAAAGGACATGATACATTTATCAAGTTCTCAACTTTTTACTATAGCTGCAAATTTAATTAACCTATCAAAGAAGTTCTCGCAGGGTTCAGCACGACCTGTGCTAAAATATATTTAATGTTTTTAGCTTCATCCAGTCCTAACTTTCACATGAATTTACGGTTCCATGTTAATTTTTTTCAAATACAATTAATGAACTTATCACTAAATCCTATCGACTAAGTCTGTTCATTTTCGAGCATAATGGTCGGAGTTACGTAAGATAGAATCTTTTCAGGACTGGTAGTATTTCTACTCAAGACTAATATTCAAGATATGATACTTTTAGCAATTTTTCAACTTTTTACTGTAGCTGGAAATGTATATGACCTATCGAACAAGTTGTTACAAGGTTGAGCATGTGATGAGTTACATTACATCAAATGTTTTTTTGTTTAAATTTCTTTACTTACGCTTGACTTGATAGCTAAATAATGATTATTTGGAATATATTCATTGGTCCTATCAACTCGGCACTTTCATTTTCGAACATAACCGCAGAAGTTACGTAGGTTAGAATCTGTTCAACTTCATAGCACTTCTACTTAAGGGTAAAATAAAGGACATAATAATATTAGCAAGTTCTCAACTTTTTACTGTAGCTGCAAATTTAATTAACCTATCAAAGAAGCTCTCGCAGGGTTCAGCACGACCTGTGCTAAAATATATTTAATGTTTTTAGCTTCATCCAATCCTAACTTGCACATGAATTTACGATTCCATGTTGATTTTTTTCAAATACAATTAATGAATTTATAACTAAGTCCTATCGACTAAGTCTGTTCATTTTCGAACATACTGGCCGAAGTAACGTAAGTTAGAATCTGTTCAAGCTTCATAGCACTACTACTTAAGGGAAAAAAAAAGGACATGATACATTTATCAAGTCCTCAACTTTTCACTGTAGCTGCAAATTTAATTAACCTATCAAAGAAGCTCTCGCAGGGTTCAGCACGAGCTGTGTTATAATATATTTCATGTTTTTAGCTTCATCAAATCCTAACTTTCACATGAATTTAAGGTTCCATGTTGATTTTTTTCAAATACAATTAATGAATTTATAACCAAGTCCTATCGACTAAGTCTGTTCATTTTCGAACATAACGGCGGAAGTAACGTAAGTTAGAATCTGTTCAAGCTTCATAGCACTTCTACTTAAGGGAAAAATAAAGGACATGATACATTTATCAAGTTCTCAACTTTTTACTATAGCTGCAAATTTAATTAACTTATCAAAGAAGTTCTCGCAGGGTTCAGCACGAGCTATGCTCGTGCTTTTAATGTTTTTAGCTTCATCTTATCCTAACTTGCACATGAATTTACGCCTCCATGTTAATTTTTTTCAAATACAATTAATGAACTTATCACTAAGTCCTATCGACTAAGTCTGTTCATTTTCGAGCATAATGGTCGGAGTTACGTAAGATAGAATCATTTCAGGCTTCGTAGTAATTCTACTCAAGACTAAAATTCAAAACATTATACTTTTAGCAATTTTTCAACTTTTTACTGTAGCTGGAAATGTATATGACCTATCGAACAAGTTGTTGCAAGGTTGAGCATGTGATGAGTTACATTACATCAAATGTTTTTTTGTTTTAATTTCTTTACTTACGCTTGACTTGATAGCTAAATAATGATTATTTTGAATATATTTATTGGTCCTATCAACTCAGCACTTTCATTTTCGAACATAACGGCAGAAGTTACGTAAGTTAGAATCTGTTCAACTTCATAGCACTTCTACTTAAGGGTAAAGTAAAGGACATAATAATCTTAGCAAGTTCTCAATGTTTTACTGTAGCTGCAAATTTAATTAACCTATCAAAGAAGTACTCGAAGGGTTCAGCACGACCTGTGCTAAAATATATTTAATGTTTTTAGCTTCATCCTATCCTAACTTGCACATGAATTTACGGTTCCATGTTGATTTTTTTCAAATACAATTAATGAATTTATAACCAAGTCCTATCGACTAAGTCTGTTCATTTTCGAGCATAATGGTCGGAGTTACGTAAGATAGAATCTTTTCAGGACTGGTAGTATTTCTACTCAAGACTAATATTCAAGACATGATACTTTTAGCAATTTTTCAACTTTTTACTGTAGCTGGAAATTTAATTAACCATCAAAGAAGTACTCGCAAGGTTCAGCACTTCCTGTGCTAAAATATATTTAATGCTTTTAGCTTCATCCAATCCTAACTTGCACATGAATTTACGGTTCCATGTTGATTTTTTTCAAATACAATTAATGAATTTATAACCAAGTCCTATCGACTAAGTCTGTTCATTTTCGAGCATAATGGTCGGAGTTACGTAAGATAGAATCTTTTCAGGACTGGTAGTATTTCTACTCAAGACTAATATTCAAGACATGATACTTTTAGCAATTTTTCAACTTTTTACTGTAGCTGGAAATGTATATGACCTATCGAACAAGTTGTTACAAGGCTGAGCATGTGATGAGTTACATTACATCAAATGTTTTTTTGTTTTAATTTCTTTACTTACGCTTGACTTGATAGCTAAATAATGATTATTTGGAATATATTCATTGGTCCTATCAACTCAGCACTTTCATTTTCGAACATAACGGCAGAAGTTACGTAAGTTAGAATCTGTTCAACTTCATAGCACTTCTACTTAAGGGTAAAATAAAGGACATATTAATCTTAGCAAGTTCTCAACGTTTTACTGTAGCTGCAAATTTAATTAACCTATCAAAGAAGTACTCGCAGGGTTCAGCACGACCTGTGCTAAAATATATTTAATGTTTTTAGCTTCATCCTATCCTAACTTGCACATGAATTTACGATTCCATGTTGATTTTTTTCAAATACAATTAATGAATTTATAACCAAGTCCTATCGACTAAGTCTGTTCATTTTCGAACATACTGGCCGAAGTAACGTAAGTTAGAATCTGTTCAAGCTTCATAGCACTTCTACTTAAGGGAAAAATAAAGGGCATGATACATTTATCAAGTTCTCAACTTTTTACTGTAGCTGCAAATTTAATTAACCTATCAAAGAAATACTCGCAGTGTTCAGCACGACCTGTGCTAAAATATATTTAATGTTTTTAGCTTCATCCAAACCTAACTTGCACATGAATTTACGATTCCATGTTGATTTTTTTCAAATACAATTAATGAATTTATAACCAAGTCCTATCGACTAAGTCTGTTCATTTTCGAACATACTGGCCGAAGTAACGTAAGTTAGAATCTGTTCAAGCTTCATAGCACTACTACTTAAGGGAAAAAAAAGGACATGATACATTTATCAAGTCCTCAACTTTTCACTGTAGCTGCAAATTTAATTAACCTATCAAAGAAGCTCTCGCAGGGTTCAGCACGAGCTGTGTTATAATATATTTCATGTTTTTAGCTTCATCAAATCCTAACTTTCACATGAATTTAAGGTTCCATGTTGATTTTTTTCAAATACAATTAATGAATTTATAACCAAGTCCTATCGACTAAGTCTGTTCATTTTCGAACATAACGGCGGAAGTAACGTAAGTTAGAATCTGTTCAAGCTTCATAGCACTTCTACTTAAGGGAAAAATAAAGGACATGATACATTTATCAAGTTCTCAACTTTTTACTGTAGCTGCACATTTAATTAACCTATCAAAGAAATACTCGCAGTGTTCAGCACGACCTGTGCTAAAATATATTTAATGTTTTTAGCTTCATACAATCCTAACTTGCACATGATTTTACGGTTCCATGTTAATTTTTTTCATATACAATTAATGAACTTATAACTAAGTCCTATCGACTAAGTCTGTTCATTTTCGAACAGACTGGCCGAAGTTACGTAAGTTAGAACCTGTTCAAGCTTCATAGCACTTCTACTTAAGGGAAAAATAAAGGACATGATACATTTATCAAGTTCTCAACTTTGTACTATAGCTGCAAATTTAATTAACCTCTCAAAGAAGTTCTCGCAGGGTTCAGCACGACCTGTGCTAAAATATATTTAATGTTTTTAGCTTCATCCATTCCTAACTTGCACAAGAATTTACGATTCCATGTTGATTTTTTTCAAATACATTTAATGAATTTATAACCAAGTCCTATCGACTAAGTCTGTTCATTTTCGAACATAACGGCGGAAGTAACGTAAGTTAGAATCTGTTCAAGCTTCATAGCACTTCTACTTAAGGGTAAAATAAAGGACATGATAATCTTAGCAACTTCTCAAATTTTTACTGTAGCTGCAAATTTAATTAACCTATCAAAGAAGTTCTCGCAGGGTTCAGCACGACCTGTGCTAAAATATATTTAATGTTTTTAGCTTCATCCAGTCCTAACTTGCACATGAATTTACGGTTCCATGTTAATTTTTTTCAAATACAATTAATGAACTTATCACTAAATCCTATCGACTAAGTCTGTTCATTTTCGAGCATAATGGTCGGAGTTACGTAAGATAGAATCTTTTCAGGACTGGTAGTATTTCTACTCAAGACTAATATTCAAGATATGATACTTTTAGCAATTTTTCAACTTCTTACTGTAGCTGGAAATGTATATGACCTATCGAACAAGTTGTTACAAGGTTGAGCATGTGATGAGTTACATTACATCAAATGTTTTTTTGTTTTAATTTCTTTACTTACGCTTGACTTGATAGCTAAATAATGATTATTTGGAATATATTCATTGGTCCTATCAACTCGGCACTTTCATTTTCGAACATAACGGCAGAAGTTACGTAAGTTAGAATCTGTTCAACTTCATAGCACTTCTACTTAAGGGTAAAATAAAGGACATAATAATCTTAGCAAGTTCTCAACTTTTTACTGTAGCTGCAAATTTAATTAACCTATCAAAGAAGTTCTCGCCGGGTTCGGCACGACCTGTGCTAAAATATATTTAATGTTTTTAGCTTCATCCTATCCTAACTTGCACATGAATTTACGATTCCATGTTGATTTTTTTCAAATACAATTAATGAATTTATAACTAAGTCCAATCGACTAAGTCTGTTCATTTTCGAACAGACTGGCCGAAGTTACGTAAGATAGAACCTGTTCAAGCTTCATAGCAATCCTACTTAAGGGAAAAATAAAGGACATGATACATTTATCAAGTTCTCTACTTTTTACTATAGCTGCAAATTTAATTAACTTATCAAAGAAGTACTCGCAGGGTTCAGCACGACCTGTGCTAAAATATATTTAATGTCTTTAGCTTCATCCAATCCTAACTTTCACATGAATTTACGATTCCATGTTGATTTTTTTCAAATACAATTAATGAATCTATAACCAGTCCTATCGACTAAGTCTGTTCATTTTCGAGCATAACGGCGGAAGTAACGTAAGTTAGAATCTGTTCAAGCTTCATTGCACTTCTACTTAAGCGTAAAATAAAGGACATGATAATCTTAGCAACTTCTCAACTTTTTACTGTAGCTGCAAATTTAATTAACCTATCAAAGAAGCTCTCGCAGGGTTCAGCACGAGCTGTGTTATAATATATTTCATGTTTTTAGCTTCATCAAATCCTAACTTTTACATGAATTTAAGGTTCCATGTTGATTTTTTTCAAATACAATTAATGAACTGATCACTAAGTCCTATCGACTAAGTCTGTTCATTTTCGAACAGACTGGCCGAAGTTACGTAAGTTAGAACCTGTTGAAACTTCATAGCAATCCTACTTAAGGGAAAAATAAAGGACATGATACATTTATCAAGTTCTCAACTTTTTACTATAGCTGCAAATTTAATTAACCTATCAAAGAAGTACTCGCAGGGTTCAGCACGACCTGTGCTAAAATATATTTAATGTTTTTAGCTTCATCCAATCCTAACTTTCACATGAATTTACGATTCCATGTTGATTTTTTTCAAATACAATTAATGAATTTATAACCAAGTCCTATCGACTAAGTCTGTTCATTTTCGAGCATAACGGCGGAAGTAACGTAAGTTAGAATCTGTTCAAGCTTCATAGCACTTCTACTTAAGCGTAAAATAAAGGACATGATAATCTTAGCAACTTCTCAACTTTTTACTGTAGCTGCAAATTTAATTAACCTGTCAAAGAAGTTCTCGCAGGGTTCAGCACGAGCTGTGTTATAATATATTTCATGTTTTTAGCTTCATCAAATCCTAACTTTCACATGAATTTAAGGTTCCATGTTGATTTTTTTCAAATGCAATTAATGAACTTATCACTAAGTCCTATCGACTAAGTCTGTTCATTTTCGAACATAACGGCGGAAGTTACGTAAGTTAGAACCTTTTCTAGCTTCATAGCACTTCTAATTAAGGGAAAAATAAAGGACATGATACATTTATCAAGTTCTAAACTTTTTACTATAGCTGCAAATTTAATTAACCTCTCAAAGAAGTTCTCGCAAGGTTCAGCACGAGCTGTGCTATAATATATTTAATGTTTTTAGCTTCATCAAATCCTAACTTTCACATGAATTTAAGATTCCATGTTAATTTTTTTCAAATACAATTAATGAACTTATCACTAAGTCCTATCGACTAAGTCTGTTCATTTTCGAACATAACGGCGGAAGTTATGTAAGTTAGAATCTGTTCAAGCTTCATAGCACTTCTACTCAAGGGTAAAATAAAGGACATGATTCATTTATCAAGTTCTCAACTTTTTACTGTAGCTGCAAATTTAATTAACCTATTAAAGAAGTTCTCGCAGGGTTCAGCACGAGCTGTGCTATAATATATTTAATGTTTTTAGCTTCATCAAATCCTAACTTTCACACGAATTTACGGTTCCATGTTAATTTTTTTCAAATACAATTAATGAACTTATCACTTAGTCCTATCGACTAAGTCTGTTCATTTTCGAGCCTAATGGTCGGAGTTACGTAAGATAGAATCTTTTCAGGACTGGTAGTATTTCTACTCAAGACTAAAATTCAAAACATTATACTTTTAGCAATTTTTCAACTTTTTACTGTACCTGGAAATGTATATGACCTATCGAACAAATTGTTGCAAGGTTGAGCATGTGATGAGTTACATTACATCAAATGTTTTTTTGTTTTAATTTCTTTACTTACGCTTGACTTGATAGCTAAATAATGATTATTTTGAATATATTTATTGGTCCTATCAACTCAGCACTTTCATTTTCGAACATAACGGCAGAAGTTACGTAAGTTAGAATCTGTTCAACTTCATAGCACTTCTACTTAAGGGTAAAATAAAGGACATAATAATCTTAGCAAGTTCTCAACGTTTTACTGTAGCTGCAAATTTAATTAACCTATCAAAGAAGTACTCGCAGGGTTCAGCACGACCTGTGCTAAAATATATTTAATGTTTTTAGCTTCATCCTATCCTAACTTGCACATGAATTTACGATTCCATGTTGATTTTTTTCAAATACAATTAATGAATTTATAACCAAGTCCTATCGACTAAGTCTGTTCATTTTCGAACATACTGGCCGAAGTAACGTAAGTTAGAATCTGTTCAAGCTTCATAGCACTTCTACTTAAGGGAAAAATAAAGGACATGATACATTTATCAAGTTCTCAACTTTTTACTGTAGCTGCACATTTAATTAACCTATCAAAGAAATACTCGCAGTGTTCAGCACGACCTGTGCTAATATATATTTAATGTTTTTAGCTTCATACAATCCTAACTTGCACATGAATTTACGATTCCATGTTGATTTTTTTCAAATACAATTAATGAACTTATAACTAAGTCCTATCGACTAAGTCTGTTCATTTTCGAACAGACTGGCCGAAGTTACGTAAGTTAGAACCTGTTCAAGCTTCATAGCACTTCTACTTAAGGGAAAAATAAAGGACATGATTCATTTATCAAGTTCTCAACTTTTTACTGTAGCTGCAAATTTAATTAACCTATTAAAGAAGTTCTCGCAGGGTTCAGCACGAGCTGTGCTATAATATATTTAATGTTTTTAGCTTCATCAAATCCTAATTTTCACACGAATTTACGGTTCCATGTTAATTTTTTTCAAATACAATTAATGAACTTATCACTTAGTCCTATCGACTAAGTCTGTTCATTTTCGAGCCTAATGGTCGGAGTTACGTAAGATAGAATCTTTTCAGGACTGGTAGTATTTCTACTCAAGACTAAAATTCAAAACATTATACTTTTAGCAATTTTTCAACTTTTTACTGTAGCTGGAAATGTATATGACCTATCGAACAAATTGTTGCAAGGTTGAGCATGTGATGAGTTACATTACATCTAATGTTTTTTTGTTTTAATTTCTTTACTTACGCTTGACTTGATAGCTAAATAATGATTATTTTGAATATATTTATTGGTCCTATCAACTCAGCACTTTCATTTTCGAACATAACGGCAGAAGTTACGTAAGTTAGAATCTGTTCAACTTCATAGCACTTCTACTTAAGGGTAAAATAAAGGACATAATAATCTTAGCAAGTTCTCAACGTTTTACTGTAGCTGCAAATTTAATTAACCTATCAAAGAAGTACTCGCAAGGTTCAGCACGACCTGTGCTAAAATATATTTAATGTTTTTAGCTTCATCCTATCCTAACTTGCACATGAATTTACGATTCCATGTTGATTTTTTTCAAATACAATTAATGAATTTATAACCAAGTCCTATCGACTAAGTCTGTTCATTTTCGAACATACTGGCCGAAGTAACGTAAGTTAGAATCTGTTCAAGCTTCATAGCACTTCTACTTAAGGGAAAAATAAAGGACATGATACATTTATCAAGTTCTCAACTTTTTACTGTAGCTGCACATTTAATTAACCTATCAAAGAAATACTCGCAGTGTTCAGCACGACCTGTGCTAATATATATTTAATGTTTTTAGCTTCATCCAATCCTAACTTGCACATGATTTTACGGTTCCATGTTAATTTTTTTCATATACAATTAATGAACTTATAACTAAGTCCTATCGACTAAGTCTGTTCATTTTCGAACAGACTGGCCGAAGTTACGTAAGTTAGAACCTGTTCAAACTTCATAGCAATCCTACTTAAGGGAAAAATAAAGGACATGATACATTTATCAAGTTCTCAACTTTTTACTATAGCTGCAAATTTAATTAACCTATCAAAGAAGTACTCGCAGGGTTCAGCACGACCTGTGCTAAAATATATTTAATGTTTTTAGCTTCATCCAATCCTAACTTTCACATGAATTTACGATTCCATGTTGATTTTTTTCAAATACAATTAATGAATCTATAACCAAGTCCTATCGACTAAGTCTGTTCATTTTCGAGCATAACGGCGGAAGTAACGTAAGACAGAATCTGTTCAAGCTTCATTGCACTTCTACTTAAGCGTAAAATAAAGGACATGATAATCTTAGCAACTTCTCAACTTTTTACTATAGCTGCAAATTTAATTAACCTCTCAAAGAAGTTCTCGCAAGGTTCAGCACGAGCTGTGCTATAATATATTTAATGTTTTTAGCTTCATCAAATCCTAACTTTCACATGAATTTAAGATTCCATGTTAATTTTTTTCAAATACAATTAATGAACTTATCACTAAGTCCTATCGACTAAGTCTGTTCATTTTCGAACATAACGGCGGAAGTTATGTAAGTTAGAATCTGTTCAAGCTTCATAGCACTTCTACTCAAGGGTAAAATAAAGGACATGATTCATTTATCAAGTTCTCAACTTTTTACTGTAGCTGCAAATTTAATTAACCTATTAAAGAAGTTCTCGCGGGGTTCAGCACGAGCTGTGCTATAATATATTTAATGTTTTTAGCTTCATCAAATCCTAACTTTCACACGAATTTACGGTTCCATGTTAATTTTTTTCAAATACAATTAATGAACTTATCACTTAGTCCTATCGACTAAGTCTGTTCATTTTCGAGCCTAATGGTCGGAGTTACGTAAGATAGAATCTTTTCCGGACTGGTAGTATTTCTACTCAAGACTAAAATTCAAAACATTATACTTTTAGCAATTTTTCAACTTTTTACTGTAGCTGGAAATGTATATGACCTATCGAACAAATTGTTGCAAGGTTGAGCATGTGATGAGTTACATTACATCTAATGTTTTTTTGTTTTAATTTCTTTACTTACGCTTGACTTGATAGCTAAATAATGATTATTTTGAATATATTTATTGGTCCTATCAACTCAGCACTTTCATTTTCGAACATAACGGCAGAAGTTACGTAAGTTAGAATCTGTTCAACTTCATAGCACTTCTACTTAAGGGTAAAATAAAGGAGATAATAATCTTAGCTAGTTCTCAACGTTTTACTGTAGCTGCAAATTTAATTAACCTATCAAAGAAGTACTCGCAAGGTTCAGCACGACCTGTGCTAAAATATATTTAATGTTTTTAGCTTCATCCTATCCTAACTTGCACATGAATTTACGATTCCATGTTGATTTTTTTCAAATACAATTAATGAATTTATAACCAAGTCCTATCGACTAAGTCTGTTCATTTTCGAACATACTGGCCGAAGTAACGTAAGTTAGAATCTGTTCAAGCTTCATAGCACTTCTACTTAAGGGAAAAATAAAGGACATGATACATTTATCAAGTTCTCAACTTTTTACTGTAGCTGCACATTTAATTAACCTATCAAAGAAATACTCGCAGTGTTCAGCACGACCTGTGCTAATATATATTTAATGTTTTTAGCTTCATCCAATCCTAACTTGCACATGATTTTACGGTTCCATGTTAATTTTTTTCATATACAATTAATGAACTTATAACTAAGTCCTATCGACTAAGTCTGTTCATTTTCGAACAGACTGGCCGAAGTTACGTAAGTTAGAACCTGTTCAAACTTCATAGCAATCCTACTTAAGGGAAAAATAAAGGACATGATACATTTATCAAGTTCTCAACTTTTTACTATAGCTGCAAATTTAATTAACCTATCAAAGAAGTACTCGCAGGGTTCAGCACGACCTGTGCTAAAATATATTTAATGTTTTTAGCTTCATCCAATCCTAACTTTCACATGAATTTACGATTCCATGTTGATTTTTTTCAAATACAATTAATGAATCTATAACCAAGTCCTATCGACTAAGTCTGTTCATTTTCGAGCATAACGGCGGAAGTAACGTAAGACAGAATCTGTTCAAGCTTCATTGCACTTCTACTTAAGCGTAAAATAAAGGACATGATAATCTTAGCAACTTCTCAACTTTTTACTGTAGCTGCAAATTTAATTAACCTATCAAAGAAGCTCTCGCAGGGTTCAGCACGAGCTGTGTTATAATATATTTCATGTTTTTAGCTTCATCAAATCCTAACTTTTACATGAATTTAAGGTTCCATGTTGATTTTTTTCAAATACAATTAATGAACTGATCACTAAGTCCTATCGACTAAGTCTGTTCATTTTCGAACAGACTGGCCGAAGTTACGTAAGTTAGAACCTGTTCAAACTTCATAGCAATCCTACTTAAGGGAAAAATAAAGGACATGATACATTTATCAAGTTCTCAACTTTTTACTATAGCTGCAAATTTAATTAACCTATCAAAGAAGTACTCGCAGGGTTCAGCACGACCTGTGCTAAAATATATTTAATGTTTTTAGCTTCATCCTATCCTAACTTGCACATGAATTTACGATTCCATGTTGATTTTTTTCAAATACAATTAATGAACTTATCACTAAGTCCTATCGACTAAGTCTGTTCATTTTCGAACATAACGGCGGAAGTTATGTAAGTTAGAATCTGTTCAAGCTTCATAGCACTTCTACTCAAGGGTAAAATAAAGGACATGATTCATTTATCAAGTTCTCAACTTTTTACTGTAGCTGCAAATTTAATTAACCTATTAAAGAAGTTCTCGCAGGGTTCAGCACGAGCTGTGCTATAATATATTTAATGTTTTGAGCTTCATCAAATCCTAACTTTCACACGAATTTACGGTTCCATGTTAATTTTTTTCAAATACAATTAATGAACTTATCACTTAGTCCTATCGACTAAGTCTGTTCATTTTCGAGCCTAATGGTCGGAGTTACGTAAGATAGAATCTTTTCAGGACTGGTAGTATTTCTACTCAAGACTAAAATTCAAAACATTATACTTTTAGCAATTTTCAACTTTTTACTGTAGCTGGAAATGTATATGACCTATCGAACAAATTGTTGCAAGGTTGAGCATGTGATGAGTTACATTACATCTAATGTTTTTTTGTTTTAATTTCTTTACTTACGCTTGACTTGATAGCTAAATAATGATTATTTTGAATATATTTATTGGTCCTATCAACTCAGCACTTTCATTTTCGAACATAACGGCAGAAGTTACGTAAGTTAGAATCTGTTCAACTTCATAGCACTTCTACTTAAGGGTAAAATAAAGGACATAATAATCTTAGCAAGTTCTCAACGTTTTACTGTAGCTGCAAATTTAATTAACCTATCAAAGAAGTACTCGCAAGGTTCAGCACGACCTGTGCTAAAATATATTTAATGTTTTAGCTTCATCCTATCCTAACTTGCACATGAATTTACGATTCCATGTTGATTTTTTTCAAATACAATTAATGAATTTATAACCAAGTCCTATCGACTAAGTCTGTTCATTTTCGAACATACTGGCCGAAGTAACGTAAGTTAGAATCTGTTCAAGCTTCATAGCACTTCTACTTAAGGGAAAAATAAAGGACATGATACATTTATCAAGTTCTCAACTTTTTACTGTAGCTGCACATTTAATTAACCTATCAAAGAAATACTCGCAGTGTTCAGCACGACCTGTGCTAATATATATTTAATGTTTTTAGCTTCATCCAATCCTAACTTGCACATGATTTTACGGTTCCATGTTAATTTTTTTCATATACAATTAATGAACTTATAACTAAGTCCTATCGACTAAGTCTGTTCATTTTCGAACAGACTGGCCGAAGTTACGTAAGTTAGAACCTGTTCAAACTTCATAGCAATCCTACTTAAGGGAAAAATAAAGGACATGATACATTTATCAAGTTCTCAACTTTTTACTATAGCTGCAAATTTAATTAACCTATCAAAGAAGTACTCGCAGGGTTCAGCACGACCTGTGCTAAAATATATTTAATGTTTTTAGCTTCATCCAATCCTAACTTTCACATGAATTTACGATTCCATGTTGATTTTTTTCAAATACAATTAATGAATTTATAACCAAGTCCTATCGACTAAGTCTGTTCATTTTCGAGCATAACGGCGGAAGTAACGTAAGTTAGAATCTGTTCAAGCTTCATAGCACTTCTACTTAAGCGTAAAATAAAGGACATGATAATCTTAGCAACTTCTCAACTTTTTACTGTAGCTGCAAATTTAATTAACCTGTCAAAGAAGTTCTCGCAGGGTTCAGCACGAGCTGTGTTATAATATATTTCATGTTTTTAGCTTCATCAAATCCTAACTTTCACATGAATTTAAGGTTCCATGTTGATTTTTTTCAAATGCAATTAATGAACTTATCACTAAGTCCTATCGACTAAGTCTGTTCATTTTCGAACATAACGGCGGAAGTTACGTAAGTTAGAACCTTTTCTAGCTTCATAGCACTTCTAATTAAGGGAAAAATAAAGGACATGATACATTTATCAAGTTCTAAACTTTTTACTATAGCTGCAAATTTAATTAACCTCTCAAAGAAGTTCTCGCAAGGTTCAGCACGAGCTGTGCTATAATATATTTAATGTTTTTAGCTTCATCAAATCCTAACTTTCACATGAATTTAAGATTCCATGTTAATTTTTTTCAAATACAATTAATGAACTTATCACTAAGTCCTATCGACTAAGTCTGTTCATTTTCGAACATAACGGCGGAAGTTATGTAAGTTAGAATCTGTTCAAGCTTCATAGCACTTCTACTCAAGGGTAAAATAAAGGACATGATTCATTTATCAAGTTCTCAACTTTTTACTGTAGCTGCAAATTTAATTAACCTATTAAAGAAGTTCTCGCAGGGTTCAGCACGAGCTGTGCTATAATATATTTAATGTTTTTAGCTTCATCAAATCCTAACTTTCACACGAATTTACGGTTCCATGTTAATTTTTTTCAAATACAATTAATGAACTTATCACTTAGTCCTATCGACTAAGTCTGTTCATTTTCGAGCCTAATGGTCGGAGTTACGTAAGATAGAATCTTTTCAGGACTGGTAGTATTTCTACTCAAGACTAAAATTCAAAACATTATACTTTTAGCAATTTTTCAACTTTTTACTGTAGCTGGAAATGTATATGACCTATCGAACAAATTGTTGCAAGGTTGAGCATGTGATGAGTTACATTACATCAAATGTTTTTTTGTTTTAATTTCTTTACTTACGCTTGACTTGATAGCTAAATAATGATTATTTTGAATATATTTATTGGTCCTATCAACTCAGCACTTTCATTTTCGAACATAACGGCAGAAGTTACGTAAGTTAGAATCTGTTCAACTTCATAGCACTTCTACTTAAGGGTAAAATAAAGGACATAATAATCTTAGCAAGTTCTCAACGTTTTACTGTAGCTGCAAATTTAATTAACCTATCAAAGAAGTACTCGCAGGGTTCAGCACGACCTGTGCTAAAATATATTTAATGTTTTTAGCTTCATCCTATCCTAACTTGCACATGAATTTACGATTCCATGTTGATTTTTTTCAAATACAATTAATGAATTTATAACCAAGTCCTATCGACTAAGTCTGTTCATTTTCGAACATACTGGCCGAAGTAACGTAAGTTAGAATCTGTTCAAGCTTCATAGCACTTCTACTTAAGGGAAAAATAAAGGACATGATACATTTATCAAGTTCTCAACTTTTTACTGTAGCTGCACATTTAATTAACCTATCAAAGAAATACTCGCAGTGTTCAGCACGACCTGTGCTAATATATATTTAATGTTTTTAGCTTCATACAATCCTAACTTGCACATGAATTTACGATTCCATGTTGATTTTTTTCAAATACAATTAATGAACTTATAACTAAGTCCTATCGACTAAGTCTGTTCATTTTCGAACAGACTGGCCGAAGTTACGTAAGTTAGAACCTGTTCAAGCTTCATAGCACTTCTACTTAAGGGAAAAATAAAGGACATGATTCATTTATCAAGTTCTCAACTTTTTACTGTAGCTGCAAATTTAATTAACCTATTAAAGAAGTTCTCGCAGGGTTCAGCACGAGCTGTGCTATAATATATTTAATGTTTTTAGCTTCATCAAATCCTAATTTTCACACGAATTTACGGTTCCATGTTAATTTTTTTCAAATACAATTAATGAACTTATCACTTAGTCCTATCGACTAAGTCTGTTCATTTTCGAGCCTAATGGTCGGAGTTACGTAAGATAGAATCTTTTCAGGACTGGTAGTATTTCTACTCAAGACTAAAATTCAAAACATTATACTTTTAGCAATTTTTCAACTTTTTACTGTAGCTGGAAATGTATATGACCTATCGAACAAATTGTTGCAAGGTTGAGCATGTGATGAGTTACATTACATCTAATGTTTTTTTGTTTTAATTTCTTTACTTACGCTTGACTTGATAGCTAAATAATGATTATTTTGAATATATTTATTGGTCCTATCAACTCAGCACTTTCATTTTCGAACATAACGGCAGAAGTTACGTAAGTTAGAATCTGTTCAACTTCATAGCACTTCTACTTAAGGGTAAAATAAAGGACATAATAATCTTAGCAAGTTCTCAACGTTTTACTGTAGCTGCAAATTTAATTAACCTATCAAAGAAGTACTCGCAAGGTTCAGCACGACCTGTGCTAAAATATATTTAATGTTTTAGCTTCATCCTATCCTAACTTGCACATGAATTTACGATTCCATGTTGATTTTTTTCAAATACAATTAATGAATTTATAACCAAGTCCTATCGACTAAGTCTGTTCATTTTCGAACATACTGGCCGAAGTAACGTAAGTTAGAATCTGTTCAAGCTTCATAGCACTTCTACTTAAGGGAAAAATAAAGGACATGATACATTTATCAAGTTCTCAACTTTTTACTGTAGCTGCACATTTAATTAACCTATCAAAGAAATACTCGCAGTGTTCAGCACGACCTGTGCTAATATATATTTAATGTTTTTAGCTTCATCCAATCCTAACTTGCACATGATTTTACGGTTCCATGTTAATTTTTTTCATATACAATTAATGAACTTATAACTAAGTCCTATCGACTAAGTCTGTTCATTTTCGAACAGACTGGCCGAAGTTACGTAAGTTAGAACCTGTTCAAACTTCATAGCAATCCTACTTAAGGGAAAAATAAAGGACATGATACATTTATCAAGTTCTCAACTTTTTACTATAGCTGCAAATTTAATTAACCTATCAAAGAAGTACTCGCAGGGTTCAGCACGACCTGTGCTAAAATATATTTAATGTTTTTAGCTTCATCCAATCCTAACTTTCACATGAATTTACGATTCCATGTTGATTTTTTTCAAATACAATTAATGAATTTATAACCAAGTCCTATCGACTAAGTCTGTTCATTTTCGAGCATAACGGCGGAAGTAACGTAAGTTAGAATCTGTTCAAGCTTCATAGCACTTCTACTTAAGCGTAAAATAAAGGACATGATAATCTTAGCAACTTCTCAACTTTTTACTGTTGCTGCAAATTTAATTAACCTGTCAAAGAAGTTCTCGCAGGGTTCAGCACGACCTGTGCTAAAATATATTTAATGTTTTTAGCTTCATCCTATCCTAACTTGCACATGAATTTACGATTCCATGTTGATTTTTTTCAAATACAATTAATGAATTTATAACCAAGTCCTATCGACTAAGTCTGTTCATTTTCGAACATACTGGCCGAAGTAACGTAAGTTAGAATCTGTTCAAGCTTCATAGCACTTCTACTTAAGGGAAAAATAAAGGACATGATACATTTATCAAGTTCTCAACTTTTTACTGTAGCTGCACATTTAATTAACCTATCAAAGAAATACTCGCAGTGTTCAGCACGACCTGTGCTAATATATATTTAATGTTTTTAGCTTCATACAATCCTAACTTGCACATGAATTTACGATTCCATGTTGATTTTTTTCAAATACAATTAATGAACTTATAACTAAGTCCTATCGACTAAGTCTGTTCATTTTCGAACAGACTGGCCGAAGTTACGTAAGTTAGAACCTGTTCAAGCTTCATAGCACTTCTACTTAAGGGAAAAATAAAGGACATGATTCATTTATCAAGTTCTCAACTTTTTACTGTAGCTGCAAATTTAATTAACCTATTAAAGAAGTTCTCGCAGGGTTCAGCACGAGCTGTGCTATAATATATTTAATGTTTTTAGCTTCATCAAATCCTAATTTTCACACGAATTTACGGTTCCATGTTAATTTTTTTCAAATACAATTAATGAACTTATCACTTAGTCCTATCGACTAAGTCTGTTCATTTTCGAGCCTAATGGTCGGAGTTACGTAAGATAGAATCTTTTCAGGACTGGTAGTATTTCTACTCAAGACTAAAATTCAAAACATTATACTTTTAGCAATTTTTCAACTTTTTACTGTAGCTGGAAATGTATATGACCTATCGAACAAATTGTTGCAAGGTTGAGCATGTGATGAGTTACATTACATCTAATGTTTTTTTGTTTTAATTTCTTTACTTACGCTTGACTTGATAGCTAAATAATGATTATTTTGAATATATTTATTGGTCCTATCAACTCAGCACTTTCATTTTCGAACATAACGGCAGAAGTTACGTAAGTTAGAATCTGTTCAACTTCATAGCACTTCTACTTAAGGGTAAAATAAAGGACATAATAATCTTAGCAAGTTCTCAACGTTTTACTGTAGCTGCAAATTTAATTAACCTATCAAAGAAGTACTCGCAAGGTTCAGCACGACCTGTGCTAAAATATATTTAATGTTTTAGCTTCATCCTATCCTAACTTGCACATGAATTTACGATTCCATGTTGATTTTTTTCAAATACAATTAATGAATTTATAACCAAGTCCTATCGACTAAGTCTGTTCATTTTCGAACATACTGGCCGAAGTAACGTAAGTTAGAATCTGTTCAAGCTTCATAGCACTTCTACTTAAGGGAAAAATAAAGGACATGATACATTTATCAAGTTCTCAACTTTTTACTGTAGCTGCACATTTAATTAACCTATCAAAGAAATACTCGCAGTGTTCAGCACGACCTGTGCTAATATATATTTAATGTTTTTAGCTTCATCCAATCCTAACTTGCACATGATTTTACGGTTCCATGTTGATTTTTTTCAAATACAATTAATGAACTGATCACTAAGTCCTATCGACTAAGTCTGTTCATTTTCGAACAGACTGGCCGAAGTTACGTAAGTTAGAACCTGTTGAAACTTCATAGCAATCCTACTTAAGGGAAAAATAAAGGACATGATACATTTATCAAGTTCTCAACTTTTTACTATAGCTGCAAATTTAATTAACCTATCAAAGAAGTACTCGCAGGGTTCAGCACGACCTGTGCTAAAATATATTTAATGTTTTTAGCTTCATCCAATCCTAACTTTCACATGAATTTACGATTCCATGTTGATTTTTTTCAAATACAATTAATGAATTTATAACCAAGTCCTATCGACTAAGTCTGTTCATTTTCGAGCATAACGGCGGAAGTAACGTAAGTTAGAATCTGTTCAAGCTTCATAGCACTTCTACTTAAGCGTAAAATAAAGGACATGATAATCTTAGCAACTTCTCAACTTTTTACTGTAGCTGCAAATTTAATTAACCTGTCAAAGAAGTTCTCGCAGGGTTCAGCACGAGCTGTGTTATAATATATTTCATGTTTTTAGCTTCATCAAATCCTAACTTTCACATGAATTTAAGGTTCCATGTTGATTTTTTTCAAATGCAATTAATGAACTTATCACTAAGTCCTATCGACTAAGTCTGTTCATTTTCGAACATAACGGCGGAAGTTACGTAAGTTAGAACCTTTTCTAGCTTCATAGCACTTCTAATTAAGGGAAAAATAAAGGACATGATACATTTATCAAGTTCTAAACTTTTTACTATAGCTGCAAATTTAATTAACCTCTCAAAGAAGTTCTCGCAAGGTTCAGCACGAGCTGTGCTATAATATATTTAATGTTTTTAGCTTCATCAAATCCTAACTTTCACATGAATTTAAGATTCCATGTTAATTTTTTTCAAATACAATTAATGAACTTATCACTAAGTCCTATCGACTAAGTCTGTTCATTTTCGAACATAACGGCGGAAGTTATGTAAGTTAGAATCTGTTCAAGCTTCATAGCACTTCTACTCAAGGGTAAAATAAAGGACATGATTCATTTATCAAGTTCTCAACTTTTTACTGTAGCTGCAAATTTAATTAACCTATTAAAGAAGTTCTCGCAGGGTTCAGCACGAGCTGTGCTATAATATATTTAATGTTTTTAGCTTCATCAAATCCTAACTTTCACACGAATTTACGGTTCCATGTTAATTTTTTTCAAATACAATTAATGAACTTATCACTTAGTCCTATCGACTAAGTCTGTTCATTTTCGAGCCTAATGGTCGGAGTTACGTAAGATAGAATCTTTTCAGGACTGGTAGTATTTCTACTCAAGACTAAAATTCAAAACATTATACTTTTAGCAATTTTTCAACTTTTTACTGTAGCTGGAAATGTATATGACCTATCGAACAAATTGTTGCAAGGTTGAGCATGTGATGAGTTACATTACATCAAATGTTTTTTTGTTTTAATTTCTTTACTTACGCTTGACTTGATAGCTAAATAATGATTATTTTGAATATATTTATTGGTCCTATCAACTCAGCACTTTCATTTTCGAACATAACGGCAGAAGTTACGTAAGTTAGAATCTGTTCAACTTCATAGCACTTCTACTTAAGGGTAAAATAAAGGACATAATAATCTTAGCAAGTTCTCAACGTTTTACTGTAGCTGCAAATTTAATTAACCTATCAAAGAAGTACTCGCAGGGTTCAGCACGACCTGTGCTAAAATATATTTAATGTTTTTAGCTTCATCCTATCCTAACTTGCACATGAATTTACGATTCCATGTTGATTTTTTTCAAATACAATTAATGAATTTATAACCAAGTCCTATCGACTAAGTCTGTTCATTTTCGAACATACTGGCCGAAGTAACGTAAGTTAGAATCTGTTCAAGCTTCATAGCACTTCTACTTAAGGGAAAAATAAAGGACATGATACATTTATCAAGTTCTCAACTTTTTACTGTAGCTGCACATTTAATTAACCTATCAAAGAAATACTCGCAGTGTTCAGCACGACCTGTGCTAATATATATTTAATGTTTTTAGCTTCATACAATCCTAACTTGCACATGAATTTACGATTCCATGTTGATTTTTTTCAAATACAATTAATGAACTTATAACTAAGTCCTATCGACTAAGTCTGTTCATTTTCGAACAGACTGGCCGAAGTTACGTAAGTTAGAACCTGTTCAAGCTTCATAGCACTTCTACTTAAGGGAAAAATAAAGGACATGATTCATTTATCAAGTTCTCAACTTTTTACTGTAGCTGCAAATTTAATTAACCTATTAAAGAAGTTCTCGCAGGGTTCAGCACGAGCTGTGCTATAATATATTTAATGTTTTTAGCTTCATCAAATCCTAATTTTCACACGAATTTACGGTTCCATGTTAATTTTTTTCAAATACAATTAATGAACTTATCACTTAGTCCTATCGACTAAGTCTGTTCATTTTCGAGCCTAATGGTCGGAGTTACGTAAGATAGAATCTTTTCAGGACTGGTAGTATTTCTACTCAAGACTAAAATTCAAAACATTATACTTTTAGCAATTTTTCAACTTTTTACTGTAGCTGGAAATGTATATGACCTATCGAACAAATTGTTGCAAGGTTGAGCATGTGATGAGTTACATTACATCTAATGTTTTTTTGTTTTAATTTCTTTACTTACGCTTGACTTGATAGCTAAATAATGATTATTTTGAATATATTTATTGGTCCTATCAACTCAGCACTTTCATTTTCGAACATAACGGCAGAAGTTACGTAAGTTAGAATCTGTTCAACTTCATAGCACTTCTACTTAAGGGTAAAATAAAGGACATAATAATCTTAGCAAGTTCTCAACGTTTTACTGTAGCTGCAAATTTAATTAACCTATCAAAGAAGTACTCGCAGGGTTCAGCACGACCTGTGCTAAAATATATTTAATGTTTTTAGCTTCATCCTATCCTAACTTGCACATGAATTTACGATTCCATGTTGATTTTTTTCAAATACAATTAATGAACTTATCACTAAGTCCTATCGACTAAGTCTGTTCATTTTCGAACATAACGGCGGAAGTTATGTAAGTTAGAATCTGTTCAAGCTTCATAGCACTTCTACTCAAGGGTAAAATAAAGGACATGATTCATTTATCAAGTTCTCAACTTTTTACTGTAGCTGCAAATTTAATTAACCTATTAAAGAAGTTCTCGCAGGGTTCAGCACGAGCTGTGCTATAATATATTTAATGTTTTGAGCTTCATCAAATCCTAACTTTCACACGAATTTACGGTTCCATGTTAATTTTTTTCAAATACAATTAATGAACTTATCACTTAGTCCTATCGACTAAGTCTGTTCATTTTCGAGCCTAATGGTCGGAGTTACGTAAGATAGAATCTTTTCAGGACTGGTAGTATTTCTACTCAAGACTAAAATTCAAAACATTATACTTTTAGCAATTTTTCAACTTTTTACTGTAGCTGGAAATGTATATGACCTATCGAACAAATTGTTGCAAGGTTGAGCATGTGATGAGTTACATTACATCAAATGTTTTTTTGTTTTAATTTCTTTACTTACGCTTGACTTGATAGCTAAATAATGATTATTTTGAATATATTTATTGGTCCTATCAACTCAGCACTTTCATTTTCGAACATAACGGCAGAAGTTACGTAAGTTAGAATCTGTTCAACTTCATAGCACTTCTACTTAAGGGTAAAATAAAGGACATAATAATCTTAGCAAGTTCTCAACGTTTTACTGTAGCTGCAAATTTAATTAACCTATCAAAGAAGTACTCGCAGGGTTCAGCACGAGCTGTGCTATAATATATTTAATGTTTTGAGCTTCATCAAATCCTAACTTTCACACGAATTTACGGTTCCATGTTAATTTTTTTCAAATACAATTAATGAACTTATCACTTAGTCCTATCGACTAAGTCTGTTCATTTTCGCGCATAATGGTCGGAGTTACGTAAGATAGAATCATTTCAGGCTTCGTAGTAATTCTACTCAAGACTAAAATTCAAAACATTATACTTTTAGCAATTTTTCAACTTTTTACTGTAGCTGGAAATGTATATGACCTATCGAACAAGTTGTTGCAAGGTTGAGCATGTGATGAGTTACATTACATCAAATGTTTTTTTGTTTTAATTTCTTTACTTACGCTTGACTTGATAGCTAAATAATGATTATTTTGAATATATTTATTGGTCCTATCAACTCAGCACTTTCATTTTCGAACATAACGGCAGAAGTTACGTAAGTTAGAATCTGTTCAACTTCATAGCACTTCTACTTAAGGGTAAAATAAAGGACATAATAATCTTAGCAAGTTCTCAACGTTTTACTGTAGCTGCAAATTTAATTAACCTATCAAAGAAGTACTCGCAGGGTTCAGCACGACCTGTGCTAAAATATATTTAATGTTTTTAGCTTCATCCTATCCTAACTTGCACATGAATTTACGATTCCATGTTGATTTTTTTCAAATACAATTAATGAACTTATCACTAAGTCCTATCGACTAAGTCTGTTCATTTTCGAACATAACGGCGGAAGTTATGTAAGTTAGAATCTGTTCAAGCTTCATAGCACTTCTACTCAAGGGTAAAATAAAGGACATGATTCATTTATCAAGTTCTCAACTTTTTACTGTAGCTGCAAATTTAATTAACCTATTAAAGAAGTTCTCGCAGGGTTCAGCACGAGCTGTGCTATAATATATTTAATGTTTTGAGCTTCATCAAATCCTAACTTTCACACGAATTTACGGTTCCATGTTAATTTTTTTCAAATACAATTAATGAACTTATCACTTAGTCCTATCGACTAAGTCTGTTCATTTTCGAGCCTAATGGTCGGAGTTACGTAAGATAGAATCTTTTCAGGACTGGTAGTATTTCTACTCAAGACTAAAATTCAAAACATTATACTTTTAGCAATTTTTCAACTTTTTACTGTAGCTGGAAATGTATATGACCTATCGAACAAATTGTTGCAAGGTTGAGCATGTGATGAGTTACATTACATCAAATGTTTTTTTGTTTTAATTTCTTTACTTACGCTTGACTTGATAGCTAAATAATGATTATTTTGAATATATTTATTGGTCCTATCAACTCAGCACTTTCATTTTCGAACATAACGGCAGAAGTTACGTAAGTTAGAATCTGTTCAACTTCATAGCACTTCTACTTAAGGGTAAAATAAAGGACATAATAATCTTAGCAAGTTCTCAACGTTTTACTGTAGCTGCAAATTTAATTAACCTATCAAAGAAGTACTCGCAGGGTTCAGCACGACCTGTGCTATAATATATTTAATGTTTTTAGTTTCATCCTATCCTAACTTGCACATGAATTTACGATTCCATGTTGATTTTTTTCAAATACAATTAATGAATTTATCACTAAGTCCTATCGACTAAGTCTGTTCATTTTCGAACATAACGGCGGAAGTTATGTAAGTTAGAATCTGTTCAAGCTTCATAGCACTTCTACTCAAGGGTAAAATAAAGGACATGATTCATTTATCAAGTTCTCAACTTTTTACTGTAGCTGCAAATTTAATTAACCTATTAAAGAAGTTCTCGCAGGGTTCGGCACAAGCTGTGCTAAGATACATTTAATGGTTTTAGCTTCATCCAGTCCTAACTTGCACATGAATTTACGGTTCCATGTTAATTTTTTTCAAATACAATTAATGAACTTATCACTAAGTCCTATCGACAAAGTCTGTTCATTTTTGAGCATAATGGCCGAAGTTACGTAAGTTAGAATCTGTTCAAACTTCATAGCACTTCTACTTAAGCGAAAAATAAAGGACGTGATACATTTATCAAGTTCTCAACTTTTTACTGTAGCTGGAAATGTATATGACTTATCGAACAAGTTGTTGCAAGGTTGAGCATGTGATGAGTTACATTACATCAAATGTTTTTTTGTTTTAATTTCTTTACTTTCGCGTGACTTTATGGCTACATAATGATTATTTGGAATATATTCATTGGTCCTATCAACTCAGCACTTTCATTTTCGAACATAACGGCCGAAGTTACGTAAGTTAGAATCTGTTCAAGCTTCATAGCACTTCTACTTAAGGGTAAAATAAAAAACATGATAATCTTAGCAAGTTCTCAACTTTTTAATATAGCTGCAAATTTAATTAACCTCTCAAAGAAGTTCTCGCAGGGTTCAGCACGACCTGTGCTAAAATATATTTAATGTTTTTAGCTTCATCCAATCCTAACTTGCACATGAATTTACGATTCCATGTTGATTTTTTTCAAATACAATTAATGAATTTATAACCAAGTCCTATCGACTAAGTCTGTTCATTTTCGAACATAACGGCGGAAGTAACGTAAGTTAGAATCTGTTCAAGCTTCATAGCACTTCTACTTAAGGGTAAAATAAAGGACATGATAATCTTAGCAAATTCTCAACTTTTTACTGTAGCTGCAAATTTAATTAACCTATCAAAGAAGTACTCGCAGTGTTCAGCAGGACCTGTGCTAAAATATATTTAATGTTTTTAGCTTCATCCAATCCTAACTTGCACATGATTTTACGGTTCCATGATATTTTTTTCATATACAATTAATGAACTTATAACTAAGTCCTATCGACTAAGTCTGTTCATTTTCGAACAGACTGGCCGAAGTTACGTAAGTTAGAACCTGTTCAAGCTTCATAGCACTTCTGCTTAAGGGTAAAATAAAGGACATGATACATTTATCAAGTTCTCAACTTTTTACTATAGCTGCAAATTTAATTAACCTCTCAAAGAAGTTCTCGCAGGGTTCAGCACGACCTGTGCTAAAATATATTTAATGTTTTTAGCGTCATCCATTCCTAACTTGCACATAAATTTACGATTCCATGTTGATTTTTTTCAAATACAGTTAATGAATTTATAACCAAGTCCTATCGACTAAGTCTGTTCATTTTCGAACATAACGACGGAAGTTACGTAAGTTAGAACCTGTTCAAGCTTCATAGCAATCCTACTTAAGGGAAAAATAAAGGACATGATACATTTATCAAGTTCTCAACTTTTTACTATAGCTGCAAATTTAATTAACCTCTCAAAGAAGTTCTCGCAGGGTTCAGCACGACCTGTGCTAAAATATATTTAATGTTTTTAGCGTCATCCATTCCTAACTTGCACATAAATTTACGATTCCATGTTGATTTTTTTCAAATACAGTTAATGAATTTATAACCAAGTCCTATCGACTAAGTCTGTTCATTTTCGAACATAACGGCGGAAGTTACGTAAGTTAGAACCTGTTCAAGCTTCATAGCAATCCTACTTAAGGGAAAAATAAAGGACATGATACATTTATCAAGTTCTCAACTTTTTACTATAGCTGCAAATTTAATTAACCTATCAAAGAAGTTCTCGCAGGGTTCAGCACGAGCTATGCTCGTGCTTTTAATGTTTTTAGCTTCATCCTATCCTAACTTGCACATGAATTTACGCTTCCATGTTAATTTTTTTCAAATACAATTAATGAACTTATCACTAAGTCCTATCGACTAAGTCTGTTCATTTTCGAGCATAATGGTCGGAATTCCGTAAGATAGAATCATTTCAGGCTTCGTAGTAATTCTACTCAAGACTAAAATTCAAAACATTATACTTTTAGCAATTTTTCAACTTTTTACTGTAGCTGGAAATGTATATGACCTATCGAACAAGTTGTTGCAAGGTTGAGCATGTGATGAGTTACATTACATCAAATGTTTTTTTGTTTTAATTTCTTTACTTACGCTTGACTTGATAGCTAAATAATGATTATTTTGAATATATTTATTGGTCCTATCAACTCAGCACTTTCAATTTCGAACATAACGACGGAAGTTACGTAAGATAGAATCATTTCAGGCTTCGTAGTAATTCTACTTAAGACTAAAATTCAAAACATTATACTTTTAGCAATTTTTCAACTTTTTACTGTAGCTGGAAATGTATATGACCTATCGAACAAGTTATTGCAAGGTTGAGCATGTGATGAGTTACATTACATCAAGTGTTTTTTTGTTTTAATTTCTTTACTTACGCTTGACTTGATAGCTAAATAATGATTATTTTGAATATATTTATTGGTCCTATCAACTCAGCACTTTCAATTTCGAACATAACGACGGAAGTTACGTAAGTTAGAATCTGTTCAACTTCATAGCACTTCTACTTAAGGGTAAAATAAAGGACATAATAATCTTGTAACAACTTGTTCGATAGGTCATATACAATTCCAGCTACAGTAAAAAGTTGAAAAATTGCTAAAAGTATAATGTTTTGAATTTTAGTCTTGAGTAGAATTACTACGAAGCCTGAAATGATTCTATCTTACGTAACTTCCGTCGTTATGTTCGAAATTGAAAGTGCTGAGTTGATAGGACCAATGAATATATTCCAAATAATCATTATGTAGCCATAAAGTCACGCGAAAGTAAAGAAATTAAAACAAAAAAACATTTGATGTAATGTAACTCATCACATGCTCAACCTTGCAACAACTTGTTCGATAAGTCATATACATTTCCAGCTACAGTAAAAAATTGAGAACTTGATAAATGTATCACGTCCTTTATTTTTCGCTTAAGTAGAAGTGCTATGAAGTTTGAACAGATTCTAACTTACGTAACTTCGGCCATTATGCTCAAAAATGAACAGACTTTGTCGATAGGACTTAGTGATAAGTTCATTAATTGTATTTGAAAAAAATCAACATGGAACCTTAAATTCATGTGAAAGTTAGGATTGGATGAAGCTAAAAACATTAAATATATTTTAGCACAGGTCGTGCTGAACACTGCGAGTACTTCTTTGATAGGTTAATTAAATTTACAGCTACAGTAAAAAGTTGAGAACTTGATAAATGTATCATGTCCTTTATTTTTCCCTTAAGTAGAAGTGCTATGAAGCTTGAACAGATTCTAACTTACGTTACTTCGGCCAGTATGTTCGAAAATGAACAGACTTAGTCGATAGGACTTAGTTATAAATTCATTAATTGTATTTGAAAAAAATCAACATGGAATCGTAAATTCATGTGCAAGTTAGGATTGGATGAAGCTAAAAACATTAAATATATTTTAGCACAGGTCGTGCTGAACCCTGCGAGAACTTCTTTGATAGGTTACGGCCGAAGTTACGTAAGTTAGAATCTGTTCAAGCTTCATAGCACTTCTACTTAAGGGTAAAATAAAAAACATGATAATCTTAGCAAGTTCTCAACTTTTTACTGTAGCTGCAAATTTAATTAACCTATCAAAGAAGTACTCGCAGGGTTCAGCACTTCCTGTGCTAAAATATATTTAATGTTTTTAGCTTCATCCAATCCTAACTTGCACATGATTTTACGGTTCCATGTTAATTTTTTTCATATACAATTAATGAACTTATAACTAAGTTCTATCGACTAAGTCTGTTCATTTTCGAACAGACTGGCCGAAGTTACGTAAGTTAGAACCGGTTCAAGCTTCATAGCACTTCTACTTAAGGGAAAAATAAAGGACATGATACATTTATCAAGTTCTCAACTTTTTACTGTAGCTGTAAATTTAATTAACCTATCAAAGAAGTACTCGCAGTGTTCAGCACGACCTGTGCTAAAATATATTTAATGTTTTTAGCTTCATCCAATCCTAACTTTCACATGAATTTAAGGTTCCATGTTGATTTTTTTCAAATACAATTAATGAACTTATCACTAAGTCCTATCGACTAAGTCTGTTCATTTTCGAACATAACGGCGGAAGTTACGTAAGTTAGAATCTGTTCAAGCTTCATAGCACTTCTACTTAAGGGAAAAATAAAGGACATGATACATTTATCAAGTTCTCAACTTTTCACTGTAGCTGCAAATTTAATTAACCTATCAAAGAAGTTCTCGCCGGGTTCGGCACAAGCTGTGCTAAGATACATTTAATGGTTTTAGCTTCATCCAGTCCTAACTTGCACATGAATTTACGGTTCCATGTTAATTTTTTTCAAATACAATTAATGAACTTATCACTAAGTCCTATCGACAAAGTCTGTTCATTTTTGAGCATAATGGCCGAAGTTACGTAAGTTAGAATCTGTTCAAACTTCATAGCACTTCTACTTAAGCGAAAAATAAAGGACGTGATACATTTATCAAGTTCTCAACTTTTTACTGTAGCTGGAAATGTATATGACTTATCGAACAAGTTGTTGCAAGGTTGAGCATGTGATGAGTTACATTACATCGAATGTTTTTTTGTTTTAATTTCTTTACTTTCGCGTGACTTTATGGCTACATAATGATTATTTGGAATATATTCTTTGGTCCTATCAACTCAGCACTTTCATTTTCGAACATAACGGCCGAAGTTACGTAAGTTAGAATCTGTTCAAGCTTCATAGCACTTCTACTTAAGGGAAAAATAAAGGACATGATACATTTATCAAGTTCTCAACTTTTTACTGTAGCTGTAAATTTAATTAACCTATCAAAGAAGTACTCGCAGTGTTCAGCACGACCTGTGCTAAAATATATTTAATGTTTTTAGCTTCATCCAATCCTAACTTTCACATGAATTTAAGGTTCCATGTTGATTTTTTTCAAATACAATTAATGAACTTATCACTAAGTCCTATCGACTAAGTCTGTTCATTTTCGAACATAACGGCGGAAGTTACGTAAGTTAGAATCTGTTCAAGCTTCATAGCACTTCTACTTAAGGGAAAAATAAAGGACATGATACATTTATCAAGTTCTCAACTTTTCACTGTAGCTGCAAATTTAATTAACCTATCAAAGAAGTTCTCGCCGGGTTCGGCACAAGCTGTGCTAAGATACATTTAATGGTTTTAGCTTCATCCAGTCCTAACTTGCACATGAATTTACGGTTCCATGTTAATTTTTTTCAAATACAATTAATGAACTTATCACTAAGTCCTATCGACAAAGTCTGTTCATTTTTGAGCATAATGGCCGAAGTTACGTAAGTTAGAATCTGTTCAAACTTCATAGCACTTCTACTTAAGCGAAAAATAAAGGACGTGATACATTTATCAAGTTCTCAACTTTTTACTGTAGCTGGAAATGTATATGACTTATCGAACAAGTTGTTGCAAGGTTGAGCATGTGATGAGTTACATTACATCAAATGTTTTTTTGTTTTAATTTCTTTACTTTCGCGTGACTTTATGGCTACATAATGATTATTTGGAATATATTCATTGGTCCTATCAACTCAGCACTTTCATTTTCGAACATAACGGCCGAAGTTACGTAAGTTAGAATCTGTTCAAGCTTCATAGCACTTCTACTTAAGGGTAAAATAAAAAACATGATAATCTTAGCAAGTTCTCTACTTTTTACTGTAGCTGCAAATTTAATTAACCTATCAAAGAAGTACTCGCAGGGTTCAGCACTTCCTGTGCTAAAATATATTTAATGTTTTTAGCTTCATCCAATCCTAACTTGCACATGATTTTACGGTTCCATGTTAATTTTTTTCATATACAATTAATGAACTTATAACTAAGTCCTATCGACTAAGTCTGTTCATTTTCGAACAGACTGGCCGAAGTTACGTAAGTTAGAACCGGTTCAAGCTTCATAGCACTTCTACTTAAGGGAAAAATAAAGGACATGATAATCTTAGCAACTTCTCAACTTTTTACTGTAGCTGCAAATTTAATTAACTTATCAAAGAAGTTCTCGCAGGGTTCAGCAAGACCTGTGCTAAAATATATTTAATGTTTTTAGCTTCATCCAATCCTAACTTGCACATGAATTTACGATTCCATGTTGATTTTTTTCAAATACAATTAATGAACTTATCACTAAGTCCTATCGACTAAGTCTGTTCATTTTCGAACATAACGGCGGAAGTTACGTAAGTTAGAATCTGTTCAAGCTTCATAGCACTTCTACTTAAGGGAAAAATAAAGGACATGATACATTTATCAAGTTCTCAACTTTTCACTGTAGCTGCAAATTTAATTAACCTATCAAAGAAGTTCTCGCCGGGTTCGGCACAAGCTGTGCTAAGATACATTTAATGGTTTTAGCTTCATCCAGTCCTAACTTGCACATGAATTTACGGTTCCATGTTAATTTTTTTCAAATACAATTAATGAACTTATCACTAAGTCCTATCGACAAAGTCTGTTCATTTTTGAGCATAATGGCCGAAGTTACGTAAGTTAGAATCTGTTCAAACTTCATAGCACTTCTACTTAAGCGAAAAATAAAGGACGTGATACATTTATCAAGTTCTCAACTTTTTACTGTAGCTGGAAATGTATATGACTTATCGAACAAGTTGTTGCAAGGTTGAGCATGTGATGAGTTACATTACATCAAATGTTTTTTTGTTTTAATTTCTTTACTTTCGCGTGACTTTATGGCTACATAATGATTATTTGGAATATATTCATTGGTCCTATCAACTCAGCACTTTCATTTTCGAACATAACGGCCGAAGTTACGTAAGTTAGAATCTGTTCAAGCTTCATAGCACTTCTACTTAAGGGTAAAATAAAAAACATGATAATCTTAGCAAGTTCTCAACTTTTTACTGTAGCTGCAAATTTAATTAACCTATCAAAGAAGTACTCGCAGGGTTCAGCACTTCCTGTGCTAAAATATATTTAATGTTTTTAGCTTCATCCAATCCTAACTTGCACATGATTTTACGGTTCCATGTTAATTTTTTTCATATAAAATTAATGAACTTATAACTAAGTCCTATCGACTAAGTCTGTTCATTTTCGAACAGACTGGCCGAAGTTACGTAAGTTAGAACCGGTTCAAGCTTCATAGCACTTCTACTTAAGGGTAAAATAAAGGACATGATACATTTATCAAGTTCTCAACTTTTTACTGTAGCTGTAAATTTAATTAACCTATCAAAGAAGTACTCGCAGTGTTCAGCACGACCTGTGCTAAAATATATTTAATGTTTTTAGCTTCATCCAATCCTAACTTTCACATGAATTTAAGGTTCCATGTTGATTTTTTTCAAATACAATTAATGAACTTATCACTAAGTCCTATCGACTAAGTCTGTTCATTTTCGAACATAACGGCGGAAGTTACGTAAGTTAGAATCTGTTCAAGCTTCATAGCACTTCTACTTAAGGGAAAAATAAAGGACATGATACATTTATCAAGTTCTCAACTTTTCACTGTAGCTGGAAATGTATATGACTTATCGAACAAGTTGTTGCAAGGTTGAGCATGTGATGAGTTACATTACATCAAATGTTTTTTTGTTTTAATTTCTTTACTTTCGCGTGACTTTATGGCTACATAATGATTATTTGGAATATATTCATTGGTCCTATCAACTCAGCACTTTCATTTTCGAACATAACGGCCGAAGTTACGTAAGTTAGAATCTGTTCAAGCTTCATAGCACTTCTACTTAAGGGAAAAATAAAGGACATGATACATTTATCAAGTTCTCAACTTTTTAATATAGCTGCAAATTTAATTAACCTCTCAAAGAAGTTCTCGCAGGGTTCAGCACGACCTGTGCTAAAATATATTTAATGTTTTTAGCTTCATCCATTCCTAACTTGCACATGAATTTACGATTCCATGTTGATTTTTTTCAAATACAATTAATGAATTTATAACCAAGTCCTATCGACTAAGTCTGTTCATTTTCGAACATAACGACGGAAGTTACGTAAGTTAGAATCTGTTCAAGCTTCATAGCACTTCTACTTAAGGGTAAAATAAAAGACATGATAATCTTAGCAAGTTCTCAACTTTTTACTGTAGCTGCAAATTTAATTAACCTATCAAAGAAGTTCTCGCAGGGTTCAGCACGACCTGTGCTAAAATATATTTAATGTTTTTAGCTTCATCCAATCCTAACTTGCACATGAATTTACGGTTCCATGTTAATTTTTTTCATATACAATTAATGAACTTATAACTAAGTCCTATCGACTAAGTCTGTTCATTTTCGAACAGACTGGCCGAAGTTACGTAAGTTAGAACCGGTTCAAGCTTCATAGCACTTCTACTTAAGGGAAAAATAAAGGACATGATACATTTATCAAGTTCTCAACTTTTTACTGTAGCTGTAAATTTAATTAACCTATCAAAGAAGTACTCGCAGTGTTCAGCACGACCTGTGCTAAAATATATTTAATGTTTTTAGCTTCATCCAATCCTAACTTTCACATGAATTTAAGGTTCCATGTTGATTTTTTTCAAATACAATTAATGAACTTATCACTAAGTCCTATCGACTAAGTCTGTTCATTTTCGAACATAACGGCGGAAGTTACGTAAGTTAGAATCTGTTCAAGCTTCATAGCACTTCTACTTAAGGGAAAAATAAAGGACATGATACATTTATCAAGTTCTCAACTTTTCACTGTAGCTGCAAATTTAATTAACCTATCAAAGAAGTTCTCGCCGGGTTCGGCACAAGCTGTGCTAAGATACATTTAATGGTTTTAGCTTCATCCAGTCCTAACTTGCACATGAATTTACGGTTCCATGTTGATTTTTTTCAAATACAATTAATGAATTTATAACCAAGTCCTATCGACTAAGTCTATTCATTTTCGAACATAACGGCGGAAGTAACGTAAGTTAGAATCTGTTCAAGCTTCATAGCACTTCTACTTAAGGGAAAAATAAAGGACATGATACATTTATCAAGTTCTCAACTTTTCACTGTAGCTGCAAATTTAATTAACCTATCAAAGAAGTTCTTGCAGGGTTCAGCACGACCTGTGCTAAAATATATTTAATGCTTTTAGCTTCATCCAATCCTAACTTGCACATGAATTTACGGTTCCATGTTGATTTTTTTCAAATACAATTAATGAATTTATAACCAAGTCCTATCGACTAAGTCTGTTCATTTTCGAACAGACTGGCCGAAGTTACGTAAGTTATAACCTGTTCTAGCTTCATAGCACTTCTACTTAAGGGAAAAATAAAGGACATGATACATTTATCAAGTTCTCAACTTTTTACTGTAGCTGTAAATTTAATTAACCTATCAAAGAAGTACTCGCAGTGTTCAGCACGACCTGTGCTAAAATATATTTAATGTTTTTAGCTTCATCCAATCCTAACTTTCACATGAATTTAAGGTTCCATGTTGATTTTTTTCAAATACAATTAATGAACTTATCACTAAGTCCTATCGACTAAGTCTGTTCATTTTCGAACATAACGGCGGAAGTTACGTAAGTTAGAATCTGTTCAAGCTTCATAGCACTTCTACTTAAGGGAAAAATAAAGGACATGATACATTTATCAAGTTCTCAACTTTTCACTGTAGCTGCAAATTTAATTAACCTATCAAAGAAGCTCTCGCAGGGTTCAGCACGAGCTGTGTTATAATATATTTCATGTTTTTAGCTTCATCAAATCCTAACTTTCACATGAATTTAAGGTTCCATGTTGATTTTTTTCATATACAATTAATGAACTTATCACTATGTCCTATCGACTAAGTCTGTTCATTTTCGAACATAACGGCGGAAGTTATGTAAGTTAGAATCTGTTCAAGCTTCATAGCATTTCTACTTAAGGGTAAAATAAAGGACATGATACATTTATCAAGTTCTCAACTTTTCACTATAGCTGCAAATTTAATTAACCTATCAAAGAAGTTCTCGCAGGGTTCAGCACGACTTGTGCTAAAATATATTTAATGTTTTTAGCTTCATCCATTCCTAACTTGCACATGAATTTACGATTCCATGTTGATTTTTTTCAAGTACAATTAATGAATTTATAACCAAGTCCTATCGACTAAGTCTGTTCATTTTCGAACATAACGGCGGAAGTAACGTAATTTAGAATCTGTTCAAGCTTCATAGCACTTCTACTTAAGCGTAAAATAAAGGACATGATAATCTTAGCAAGTTCTCAACTTTTTACTGTAGCTGCAAATTTAATTAACCTATCAAAGAAGTACTCGCAGGGTTCAGCACGACTTGTGCTAAAATATATTTAATGTTTTTAGCTTCATCCAATCCTAACTTGCACATGAATTTACGATTCCATGTTGATTTTTTTCAAATACAATTAATGAATTTATAACCAAGTCCTATCGACTAAGTCTGTTCATTTTCGAACATAACGGCGGAAGTTACGTAAGTTAGAATCTGTTCAAGCTTCATAGCACTTCTACTTAAGGGAAAAATAAAGGACATGATACATTTATCAAGTTCTCAACTTTTCACTGTAGCTGCAAATTTAATTAACCTATCAAAGAAGTTCTCGCCGGGTTCGGCACAAGCTGTGCTAAGATACATTTAATGGTTTTAGCTTCATCCAGTCCTAACTTGCACATGAATTTACGGTTCCATGTTAATTTTTTTCAAATACAATTAATGAACTTATCACTAAGTCCTATCGACAAAGTCTGTTCATTTTTGAGCATAATGGCCGAAGTTACGTAAGTTAGAATCTGTTCAAACTTCATAGCACTTCTACTTAAGCGAAAAATAAAGGACGTGATACATTTATCAAGTTCTCAACTTTTTACTGTAGCTGGAAATGTATATGACTTATCGAACAAGTTGTTGCAAGGTTGAGCATGTGATGAGTTACATTACATCAAATGTTTTTTTGTTTTAATTTCTTTACTTTCGCGTGACTTTATGGCTACATAATGATTATTTGGAATATATTCATTGGTCCTATCAACTCAGCACTTTCATTTTCGAACATAACGGCCGAAGTTACGTAAGTTAGAATCTGTTCAAGCTTCATAGCACTTCTACTTAAGGGTAAAATAAAAAACATGATAATCTTAGCAAGTTCTCAACTTTTTACTGTAGCTGCAAATTTAATTAACCTATCAAAGAAGTACTCGCAGGGTTCAGCACTTCCTGTGCTAAAATATATTTAATGTTTTTAGCTTCATCCAATCCTAACTTGCACATGATTTTACGGTTCCATGTTAATTTTTTTCATATAAAATTAATGAACTTATAACTAAGTCCTATCGACTAAGTCTGTTCATTTTCGAACAGACTGGCCGAAGTTACGTAAGTTAGAACCGGTTCAAGCTTCATAGCACTTCTACTTAAGGGTAAAATAAAGGACATGATACATTTATCAAGTTCTCAACTTTTTACTGTAGCTGTAAATTTAATTAACCTATCAAAGAAGTACTCGCAGTGTTCAGCACGACCTGTGCTAAAATATATTTAATGTTTTTAGCTTCATCCAATCCTAACTTTCACATGAATTTAAGGTTCCATGTTGATTTTTTTCAAATACAATTAATGAACTTATCACTAAGTCCTATCGACTAAGTCTGTTCATTTTCGAACATAACGGCGGAAGTTACGTAAGTTAGAATCTGTTCAAGCTTCATAGCACTTCTACTTAAGGGAAAAATAAAGGACATGATACATTTATCAAGTTCTCAACTTTTCACTGTAGCTGGAAATGTATATGACTTATCGAACAAGTTGTTGCAAGGTTGAGCATGTGATGAGTTACATTACATCAAATGTTTTTTTGTTTTAATTTCTTTACTTTCGCGTGACTTTATGGCTACATAATGATTATTTGGAATATATTCATTGGTCCTATCAACTCAGCACTTTCATTTTCGAACATAACGGCCGAAGTTACGTAAGTTAGAATCTGTTCAAGCTTCATAGCACTTCTACTTAAGGGAAAAATAAAGGACATGATACATTTATCAAGTTCTCAACTTTTTAATATAGCTGCAAATTTAATTAACCTCTCAAAGAAGTTCTCGCAGGGTTCAGCACGACCTGTGCTAAAATATATTTAATGTTTTTAGCTTCATCCATTCCTAACTTGCACATGAATTTACGATTCCATGTTGATTTTTTTCAAATACAATTAATGAATTTATAACCAAGTCCTATCGACTAAGTCTGTTCATTTTCGAACATAACGACGGAAGTTACGTAAGTTAGAATCTGTTCAAGCTTCATAGCACTTCTACTTAAGGGTAAAATAAAAGACATGATAATCTTAGCAAGTTCTCAACTTTTTACTGTAGCTGCAAATTTAATTAACCTATCAAAGAAGTTCTCGCAGGGTTCAGCACGACCCGTGCTAAAATATATTTAATGTTTTTAGCTTCATCCAATCCTAACTTGCACATGAATTTACGGTTCCATGTTAATTTTTTTCATATACAATTAATGAACTTATAACTAAGTCCTATCGACTAAGTCTGTTCATTTTCAAACAGACTGGCCGAAGTTACGTAAGTTAGAACCGGTTCAAGCTTCATAGCACTTCTACTTAAGGGAAAAATAAAGGACATGATACATTTATCAAGTTCTCAACTTTTTACTGTAGCTGTAAATTTAATTAACCTATCAAAGAAGTACTCGCAGTGTTCAGCACGACCTGTGCTAAAATATATTTAATGTTTTTAGCTTCATCCAATCCTAACTTTCACATGAATTTAAGGTTCCATGTTGATTTTTTTCAAATACAATTAATGAACTTATCACTAAGTCCTATCGACTAAGTCTGTTCATTTTCGAACATAACGGCGGAAGTTACGTAAGTTAGAATCTGTTCAAGCTTCATAGCACTTCTACTTAAGGGAAAAATAAAGGACATGATACATTTATCAAGTTCTCAACTTTTCACTGTAGCTGCAAATTTAATTAACCTATCAAAGAAGTTCTCGCCGGGTTCGGCACAAGCTGTGCTAAGATACATTTAATGGTTTTAGCTTCATCCAGTCTTAACTTGCACATGAATTTACGGTTCCATGTTGATTTTTTTCAAATACAATTAATGAATTTATAACCAAGTCCTATCGACTAAGTCTATTCATTTTCGAACATAACGGCGGAAGTAACGTAAGTTAGAATCTGTTCAAGCTTCATAGCACTTCTACTTAAGGGAAAAATAAAGGACATGATACATTTATCAAGTTCTCAACTTTTCACTGTAGCTGCAAATTTAATTAACCTATCAAAGAAGTTCTTGCAGGGTTCAGCACGACCTGTGCTAAAATATATTTAATGCTTTTAGCTTCATCCAATCCTAACTTGCACATGAATTTACGGTTCCATGTTGATTTTTTTCAAATACAATTAATGAATTTATAACCAAGTCCTATCGACTAAGTCTGTTCATTTTCGAACAGACTGGCCGAAGTTACGTAAGTTATAACCTGTTCTAGCTTCATAGCACTTCTACTTAAGGGAAAAATAAAGGACATGATACATTTATCAAGTTCTCAACTTTTTACTATAGCTGCAAATTTAATTAACCTCTCAAAGAAGTTCTCGCAGGGTTCAGCACGACCTGTGCTAAAATATATTTAATGTTTTTAGCTTCATCCAATCCTAACTTGGACATGAATTTACGATTCAATGTTGATTTTTTTCAAATACAATTAATGAATTTATCACTTAGTCCTATCGACTAAATCTGTTCATTTTCGAACATACTGGCCGAAGTTACGTAAGTTAGAATCTGTTCAAGCTTCATAGCACTTCTACTTAAGGGAAAAATAAAGGACATGATACATTTATCAAGTTCTCAACTTTTCACTGTAGCTGCAAATTTAATTAACCTATCAAAGAAGCTCTCGCAGGGTTCAGCACGAGCTGTGTTATAATATATTTCATGTTTTTAGCTTCATCAAATCCTAACTTTCACATGAATTTAAGGTTCCATGTTGATTTTTTTCATATACAATTAATGAACTTATCACTATGTCCTATCGACTAAGTCTGTTCATTTTCGAACATAACGGCGGAAGTTATGTAAGTTAGAATCTGTTCAAGCTTCATAGCATTTCTACTTAAGGGTAAAATAAAGGACATGATACATTTATCAAGTTCTCAACTTTTCACTATAGCTGCAAATTTAATTAACCTATCAAAGAAGTTCTCGCAGGGTTCAGCACGACTTGTGCTAAAATATATTTAATGTTTTTAGCTTCATCCATTCCTAACTTGCACATGAATTTACGATTCCATGTTGATTTTTTTCAAGTACAATTAATGAATTTATAACCAAGTCCTATCGACTAAGTCTGTTCATTTTCGAACATAACGGCGGAAGTAACGTAATTTAGAATCTGTTCAAGCTTCATAGCACTTCTACTTAAGGGTAAAATAAAGGACATGATAATCTTAGCAAGTTCTCAACTTTTTACTGTAGCTGCAAATTTAATTAACCTATCAAAGAAGTACTCGCAGGGTTCAGCACGACTTGTGCTAAAATATATTTAATGTTTTTAGCTTCATCCAGTCCTAACTTGCACATGAATTTACGGTTCCATGTTAATTTTTTTCAAATACAATTAATGAACTTATCACTAAGTCCTATCGACAAAGTCTGTTCATTTTTGAGCATAATGGCCGAAGTTACGTAAGTTAGAATCTGTTCAAACTTCATAGCACTTCTACTTAAGCGAAAAATAAAGGACGTGATACATTTATCAAGTTCTCAACTTTTTACTGTAGCTGGAAATGTATATGACTTATCGAACAAGTTGTTGCAAGGTTGAGCATGTGATGAGTTACATTACATCAAATGTTTTTTTGTTTTAATTTCTTTACTTTCGCGTGACTTTATGGCTACATAATGATTATTTGGAATATATTCATTGGTCCTATCAACTCAGCACTTTCATTTTCGAACATAACGGCCGAAGTTACGTAAGTTAGAATCTGTTCAAGCTTCATAGCACTTCTACTTAAGCGAAAAATAAAGGACGTGATACATTTATCAAGTTCTCAACTTTTTACTGTAGCTGGAAATGTATATGACTTATCGAACAAGTTGTTGCAAGGTTGAGCATGTGATGAGTTACATTACATCAAATGTTTTTTTGTTTTAATTTCTTTACTTTCGCGTGACTTTATGGCTACATAATGATTATTTGGAATATATTCATTGGTCCTATCAACTCAGCACTTTCATTTTCGAACATAACGGCCGAAGTTACGTAAGTTAGAATCTGTTCAAGCTTCATAGCACTTCTACTTAAGGGTAAAATAAAAAACATGATAATCTTAGCAAGTTCTCAACTTTTTACTGTAGCTGCAAATTTAATTAACCTATCAAAGAAGTACTCGCAGGGTTCAGCACTTCCTGTGCTAAAATATATTTAATGTTTTTAGCTTCATCCAATCCTAACTTGCACATGATTTTACGGTTCCATGTTAATTTTTTTCATATAAAATTAATGAACTTATAACTAAGTCCTATCGACTAAGTCTGTTCATTTTCGAACAGACTGGCCGAAGTTACGTAAGTTAGAACCGGTTCAAGCTTCATAGCACTTCTACTTAAGGGTAAAATAAAGGACATGATACATTTATCAAGTTCTCAACTTTTTACTGTAGCTGTAAATTTAATTAACCTATCAAAGAAGTACTCGCAGTGTTCAGCACGACCTGTGCTAAAATATATTTAATGTTTTTAGCTTCATCCAATCCTAACTTTCACATGAATTTAAGGTTCCATGTTGATTTTTTTCAAATACAATTAATGAACTTATCACTAAGTCCTATCGACTAAGTCTGTTCATTTTCGAACATAACGGCGGAAGTTACGTAAGTTAGAATCTGTTCAAGCTTCATAGCACTTCTACTTAAGGGAAAAATAAAGGACATGATACATTTATCAAGTTCTCAACTTTTCACTGTAGCTGGAAATGTATATGACTTATCGAACAAGTTGTTGCAAGGTTGAGCATGTGATGAGTTACATTACATCAAATGTTTTTTTGTTTTAATTTCTTTACTTTCGCGTGACTTTATGGCTACATAATGATTATTTGGAATATATTCATTGGTCCTATCAACTCAGCACTTTCATTTTCGAACATAACGGCCGAAGTTACGTAAGTTAGAATCTGTTCAAGCTTCATAGCACTTCTACTTAAGGGAAAAATAAAGGACATGATACATTTATCAAGTTCTCAACTTTTTAATATAGCTGCAAATTTAATTAACCTCTCAAAGAAGTTCTCGCAGGGTTCAGCACGACCTGTGCTAAAATATATTTAATGTTTTTAGCTTCATCCATTCCTAACTTGCACATGAATTTACGATTCCATGTTGATTTTTTTCAAATACAATTAATGAATTTATAACCAAGTCCTATCGACTAAGTCTGTTCATTTTCGAACATAACGACGGAAGTTACGTAAGTTAGAATCTGTTCAAGCTTCATAGCACTTCTACTTAAGGGTAAAATAAAAGACATGATAATCTTAGCAAGTTCTCAACTTTTTACTGTAGCTGCAAATTTAATTAACCTATCAAAGAAGTTCTCGCAGGGTTCAGCACGACCCGTGCTAAAATATATTTAATGTTTTTAGCTTCATCCAATCCTAACTTGCACATGAATTTACGGTTCCATGTTAATTTTTTTCATATACAATTAATGAACTTATAACTAAGTCCTATCGACTAAGTCTGTTCATTTTCGAACAGACTGGCCGAAGTTACGTAAGTTAGAACCGGTTCAAGCTTCATAGCACTTCTACTTAAGGGAAAAATAAAGGACATGATACATTTATCAAGTTCTCAACTTTTTACTGTAGCTGTAAATTTAATTAACCTATCAAAGAAGTACTCGCAGTGTTCAGCACGACCTGTGCTAAAATATATTTAATGTTTTTAGCTTCATCCAATCCTAACTTTCACATGAATTTAAGGTTTCATGTTGATTTTTTTCAAATACAATTAATGAACTTATCACTAAGTCCTATCGACTAAGTCTGTTCATTTTCGAACATAACGGCGGAAGTTACGTAAGTTAGAATCTGTTCAAGCTTCATAGCACTTCTACTTAAGGGAAAAATAAAGGACATGATACATTTATCAAGTTCTCAACTTTTCACTGTAGCTGCAAATTTAATTAACCTATCAAAGAAGTTCTCGCCGGGTTCGGCACAAGCTGTGCTAAGATACATTTAATGGTTTTAGCTTCATCCAGTCTTAACTTGCACATGAATTTACGGTTCCATGTTGATTTTTTTCAAATACAATTAATGAATTTATAACCAAGTCCTATCGACTAAGTCTATTCATTTTCGAACATAACGGCGGAAGTAACGTAAGTTAGAATCTGTTCAAGCTTCATAGCACTTCTACTTAAGGGAAAAATAAAGGACATGATACATTTATCAAGTTCTCAACTTTTCACTGTAGCTGCAAATTTAATTAACCTATCAAAGAAGTTCTTGCAGGGTTCAGCACGACCTGTGCTAAAATATATTTAATGCTTTTAGCTTCATCCAATCCTAACTTGCACATGAATTTACGGTTCCATGTTGATTTTTTTCAAATACAATTAATGAATTTATAACCAAGTCCTATCGACTAAGTCTGTTCATTTTCGAACAGACTGGCCGAAGTTACGTAAGTTATAACCTGTTCTAGCTTCATAGCACTTCTACTTAAGGGAAAAATAAAGGACATGATACATTTATCAAGTTCTCAACTTTTTACTATAGCTGCAAATTTAATTAACCTCTCAAAGAAGTTCTCGCAGGGTTCAGCACGACCTGTGCTAAAATATATTTAATGTTTTTAGCTTCATCCAATCCTAACTTGGACATGAATTTACGATTCAATGTTGATTTTTTTCAAATACAATTAATGAATTTATCACTTAGTCCTATCGACTAAATCTGTTCATTTTCGAACATACTGGCCGAAGTTACGTAAGTTAGAATCTGTTCAAGCTTCATAGCACTTCTACTTAAGGGAAAAATAAAGGACATGATACATTTATCAAGTTCTCAACTTTTCACTGTAGCTGCAAATTTAATTAACCTATCAAAGAAGCTCTCGCAGGGTTCAGCACGAGCTGTGTTATAATATATTTCATGTTTTTAGCTTCATCAAATCCTAACTTTCACATGAATTTAAGGTTCCATGTTGATTTTTTTCATATACAATTAATGAACTTATCACTATGTCCTATCGACTAAGTCTGTTCATTTTCGAACATAACGGCGGAAGTTATGTAAGTTAGAATCTGTTCAAGCTTCATAGCATTTCTACTTAAGGGTAAAATAAAGGACATGATACATTTATCAAGTTCTCAACTTTTCACTATAGCTGCAAATTTAATTAACCTATCAAAGAAGTTCTCGCAGGGTTCAGCACGACTTGTGCTAAAATATATTTAATGTTTTTAGCTTCATCCATTCCTAACTTGCACATGAATTTACGATTCCATGTTGATTTTTTTCAAGTACAATTAATGAATTTATAACCAAGTCCTATCGACTAAGTCTGTTCATTTTCGAACATAACGGCGGAAGTAACGTAATTTAGAATCTGTTCAAGCTTCATAGCACTTCTACTTAAGGGTAAAATAAAGGACATGATAATCTTAGCAAGTTCTCAACTTTTTACTGTAGCTGCAAATTTAATTAACCTATCAAAGAAGTACTCGCAGGGTTCAGCACGACTTGTGCTAAAATATATTTAATGTTTTTAGCTTCATCCAATCCTAACTTGCACATGAATTTACGATTCCATGTTGATTTTTTTCAAATACAATTAATGAATTTATAACCAAGTCCTATCGACTAAGTCTGTTCATTTTCGAACATAACGGCGGAAGTAACGTAAGTTAGAATCTGTTCAAGCTTCATAGCACTTCTACTTAAGGGTAAAATAAAGGACGTGATACATTTATCAAGTTCTCAACTTTTTACTGTAGCTGCAAATTTAATTAACCTATCAAAGAAGTACTCGCAGTGTTCAGCAGGACCTGTGCTAAAATATATTTAATGTTTTTAGCTTCATCCAATCCTAACTTGCACATGATTTTACGGTTCCATGTTAATTTTTTTCATATACAATTAATGAACTTATAACTAAGTCCTATCGACTAAGTCTGTTCATTTTCGAACAGACTGGCCGAAGTAACGTAAGTTAGAATCTGTTCAAGCTTCATAGCACTTCTACTTAAGCGTAAAATAAAGGACATGATAATCTTAGCAACTTCTCAACTTTTTACTGTAGCTGCAAATTTAATTAACCTATCAAAGAAGTTCTCGCAGCGTTCAGCACGACCTGTGCTAAAATGTATTTAATGTTTTTAACTTCATCCAATCCTAACTTGGACATGATTTTACGGTTCCATGTTAATTTTTTTCATATACAATTAATGAATTTATCACTAAGTCCTATCAACTCAGCACTTTCATTTTCGAACATAACGGCCGAAGTTACGTAAGTTAGAATCTGTTCAAACTTCATAGCATTTCTACTTAAGGGTAAAATAAAGGACATGATACATTTATCAAGTTCTCAACTTTTTACTATAGCTGCAAATTTAATTAACCTATCAAAGAAGTAGTCGCAGGGTTTAGCACGACCTGTGCTAAAATATATTTAATGTTTTTAGCTTCATCCATTCCTAACTTGCACATGAATTTACGATTCCATGTTGATTTTTTTCAAATACAATTAATGAACTTTTAACTAAGTCCTATCGACTAAGTCTGTTCATTTTCGAACATAACGGCGGAAGTAACGTAAGTTAGAATCTGTTCAAGCTTCATAGCACTTCTACTTAAGCGTAAAATAAAGGACATGATAATCTTAGCAAGTTCTCAACTTTTTACTGTAGCTGCAAATTTAATTAACCTATCAAAGAAGTACTCGCAGTGTTCAGCAGGACCTGTGCTAAAATATATTTAATGTTTTTAGCTTCATCCAATCCTAACTTGCACATGATTTTACGGTTCCATGTTAATTTTTTTCATATACAATTAATGAACTTATAATTAAGTCCTATCGACTAAGTCTGTTCATTTTCGAACAGACTGGCCGAAGTTACGTAAGTTAGAACCTGTTCAAGCTTCATAGCACTTCTACTTAAGGGAAAAATAAAGGACATGATACATTTATCAAGTTCTCAACTTTTTACTATAGCTGCAAATTTAATTAACCTCTCAAAGAAGTTCTCGCAGGGTTCAGCACGACCTGTGCTAAAATATATTTAATGTTTTTAGCTTCATCCATTCCTAACTTGCACATGAATTTACGATTCCATGTTGATTTTTTTCAAATACAGTTAATGAACTTATCACTAAATCCTATCGACTAAGTCTGTTCATTTTCGAGCATAATGGTCGGAGTTACGTAAGATAGAATCTTTTCAGGATGGTAGTATTTCTACTCAAGACTAATATTCAAGATATGATACTTTTAGCAATTTTTCAACTTTTTACTGTAGCTGGAAATGTATATGACCTATCGAACAAGTTGTTACAAGGTTGAGCATGTGATGAGTTACATTACATCAAATGTTTTTTTGTTTTAATTTCTTTACTTACGCTTGACTTGATAGCTAAATAATGATTATTTGGAATATATTCATTGGTCCTATCAACTCGGCACTTTCATTTTCGAACATAACGGCAGAAGTTACGTAAGTTAGAATCTGTTCAACTTCATAGCACTTCTACTTAAGGGTAAAATAAAGGACATAATAATCTTAGCAAGTTCTCAACGTTTTACTGTAGCTGCAAATTTAATTAACCTATCAAAGAAGTACTCGCAGGGTTCAGCACGACCTGTGCTAAAATATATTTAATGTTTTTAGCTTCATCCAATCCTAACTTGCACATGAATTTACGGTTCCATGTTAATTTTTTTCATATACAATTAATGAACTTATAACTAAGTCCTATCGACTAAGTCTGTTCATTTTCGAACAGACTGGCCGAAGTTACGTAAGTTAGAACCGGTTCAAGCTTCATAGCACTTCTACTTAAGGGAAAAATAAAGGACATGATACATTTATCAAGTTCTCAACTTTTTACTGTAGCTGTAAATTTAATTAACCTATCAAAGAAGTACTCGCAGTGTTCAGCACGACCTGTGCTAAAATATATTTAATGTTTTTAGCTTCATCCAATCCTAACTTTCACATGAATTTAAGGTTCCATGTTGATTTTTTTCAAATACAATTAATGAACTTATCACTAAGTCCTATCGACTAAGTCTGTTCATTTTCGAACATAACGGCGGAAGTTACGTAAGTTAGAATCTGTTCAAGCTTCATAGCACTTCTACTTAAGGGAAAAATAAAGGACATGATACATTTATCAAGTTCTCAACTTTTCACTGTAGCTGCAAATTTAATTAACCTATCAAAGAAGTTCTCGCCGGGTTCGGCACAAGCTGTGCTAAGATACATTTAATGGTTTGAGCTTCATCCAGTCCTAACTTGCACATGAATTTACGGTTCCATGTTGATTTTTTTCAAATACAATTAATGAATTTATAACCAAGTCCTATCGACTAAGTCTATTCATTTTCGAACATAACGGCGGAAGTAACGTAAGTTAGAATCTGTTCAAGCTTCATAGCACTTCTACTTAAGGGAAAAATAAAGGACATGATACATTTATCAAGTTCTCAACTTTTCACTGTAGCTGCAAATTTAATTAACCTATCAAAGAAGTTCTCGCAGGGTTCAGCACGACCTGTGCTAAAATATATTTAATGCTTTTAGCTTCATCCAATCCTAACTTGCACATGAATTTACGGTTCCATGTTGATTTTTTTCAAATACAATTAATGAATTTATAACCAAGTCCTATCGACTAAGTCTGTTCATTTTCGAACAGACTGGCCGAAGTTACGTAAGTTATAACCTGTTCTAGCTTCATAGCACTTCTACTTAAGGGAAAAATAAAGGACATGATACATTTATCAAGTTCTCAACTTTTTACTGTAGCTGTAAATTTAATTAACCTATCAAAGAAGTACTCGCAGTGTTCAGCACGACCTGTGCTAAAATATATTTAATGTTTTTAGCTTCATCCAATCCTAACTTTCACATGAATTTAAGGTTCCATGTTGATTTTTTTCAAATACAATTAATGAACTTATCACTAAGTCCTATCGACTAAGTCTGTTCATTTTCGAACATAACGGCGGAAGTTACGTAAGTTAGAACCTGTTCAAGCTTCATAGCACTTCTACTTAAGGGAAAAATAAAGGACATGATACATTTATCAAGTTCTCAACTTTTCACTGTAGCTGGAAATGTATATGACTTATCGAACAAGTTGTTGCAAGGTTGAGCATGTGATGAGTTACATTACATCAAATGTTTTTTTGTTTTAATTTCTTTACTTTCGCGTGACTTTATGGCTACATAATGATTATTTGGAATATATTCATTGGTCCTATCAACTCAGCACTTTCATTTTCGAACATAACGGCCGAAGTTACGTAAGTTAGAATCTGTTCAAGCTTCATAGCACTTCTACTTAAGGGAAAAATAAAGGACATGATACATTTATCAAGTTCTCAACTTTTTAATATAGCTGCAAATTTAATTAACCTCTCAAAGAAGTTCTCGCAGGGTTCAGCACGACCTGTGCTAAAATATATTTAATGTTTTTAGCTTCATCCATTCCTAACTTGCACATGAATTTACGATTCCATGTTGATTTTTTTCAAATACAATTAATGAATTTATAACCAAGTCCTATCGACTAAGTCTTTTCATTTTCGAACATAACGACGGAAGTTACGTAAGTTAGAATCTGTTCAAGCTTCATAGCACTTCTACTTAAGGGTAAAATAAAAGACATGATAATCTTAGCAAGTTCTCAACTTTTTACTGTAGCTGCAAATTTAATTAACCTATCAAAGAAGTTCTCGCAGGGTTCAGCACGACCCGTGCTAAAATATATTTAATGTTTTTAGCTTCATCCAATCCTAACTTGCACATGAATTTACGGTTCCATGTTAATTTTTTTCATATACAATTAATGAACTTATAACTAAGTCCTATCGACTAAGTCTGTTCATTTTCGAACAGACTGGCCGAAGTTACGTAAGTTAGAACCGGTTCAAGCTTCATAGCACTTCTACTTAAGGGAAAAATAAAGGACATGATACATTTATCAAGTTCTCAACTTTTTACTGTAGCTGTAAATTTAATTAACCTATCAAAGAAGTACTCGCAGTGTTCAGCACGACCTGTGCTAAAATATATTTAATGTTTTTAGCTTCATCCAATCCTAACTTTCACATGAATTTAAGGTTCCATGTTGATTTTTTTCAAATACAATTAATGAACTTATCACTAAGTCCTATCGACTAAGTCTGTTCATTTTCGAACATAACGGCGGAAGTTACGTAAGTTAGAATCTGTTCAAGCTTCATAGCACTTCTACTTAAGGGAAAAATAAAGGACATGATACATTTATCAAGTTCTCAACTTTTCACTGTAGCTGCAAATTTAATTAACCTATCAAAGAAGTTCTCGCCGGGTTCGGCACAAGCTGTGCTAAGATACATTTAATGGTTTTAGCTTCATCCAGTCTTAACTTGCACATGAATTTACGGTTCCATGTTGATTTTTTTCAAATACAATTAATGAATTTATAACCAAGTCCTATCGACTAAGTCTATTCATTTTCGAACATAACGGCGGAAGTAACGTAAGTTAGAATCTGTTCAAGCTTCATAGCACTTCTACTTAAGGGAAAAATAAAGGACATGATACATTTATCAAGTTCTCAACTTTTCACTGTAGCTGCAAATTTAATTAACCTATCAAAGAAGTTCTTGCAGGGTTCAGCACGACCTGTGCTAAAATATATTTAATGCTTTTAGCTTCATCCAATCCTAACTTGCACATGAATTTACGGTTCCATGTTGATTTTTTTCAAATACAATTAATGAATTTATAACCAAGTCCTATCGACTAAGTCTGTTCATTTTCGAACAGACTGGCCGAAGTTACGTAAGTTATAACCTGTTCTAGCTTCATAGCACTTCTACTTAAGGGAAAAATAAAGGACATGATACATTTATCAAGTTCTCAACTTTTTACTATAGCTGCAAATTTAATTAACCTCTCAAAGAAGTTCTCGCAGGGTTCAGCACGACCTGTGCTAAAATATATTTAATGTTTTTAGCTTCATCCAATCCTAACTTGGACATGAATTTACGATTCAATGTTGATTTTTTTCAAATACAATTAATGAATTTATCACTTAGTCCTATCGACTAAATCTGTTCATTTTCGAACATACTGGCCGAAGTTACGTAAGTTAGAATCTGTTCAAGCTTCATAGCACTTCTACTTAAGGGAAAAATAAAGGACATGATACATTTATCAAGTTCTCAACTTTTCACTGTAGCTGCAAATTTAATTAACCTATCAAAGAAGCTCTCGCAGGGTTCAGCACGAGCTGTGTTATAATATATTTCATGTTTTTAGCTTCATCAAATCCTAACTTTCACATGAATTTAAGGTTCCATGTTGATTTTTTTCATATACAATTAATGAACTTATCACTATGTCCTATCGACTAAGTCTGTTCATTTTCGAACATAACGGCGGAAGTTATGTAAGTTAGAATCTGTTCAAGCTTCATAGCATTTCTACTTAAGGGTAAAATAAAGGACATGATACATTTATCAAGTTCTCAACTTTTCACTATAGCTGCAAATTTAATTAACCTATCAAAGAAGTTCTCGCAGGGTTCAGCACGACTTGTGCTAAAATATATTTAATGTTTTTAGCTTCATCCATTCCTAACTTGCACATGAATTTACGATTCCATGTTGATTTTTTTCAAGTACAATTAATGAATTTATAACCAAGTCCTATCGACTAAGTCTGTTCATTTTCGAACATAACGGCGGAAGTAACGTAATTTAGAATCTGTTCAAGCTTCATAGCACTTCTACTTAAGCGTAAAATAAAGGACATGATAATCTTAGCAAGTTCTCAACTTTTTACTGTAGCTGCAAATTTAATTAACCTATCAAAGAAGTACTCGCAGGGTTCAGCACGACTTGTGCTAAAATATATTTAATGTTTTTAGCTTCATCCAATCCTAACTTGCACATGAATTTACGATTCCATGTTGATTTTTTTCAAATACAATTAATGAATTTATAACCAAGTCCTATCGACTAAGTCTGTTCATTTTCGAACATAACGGCGGAAGTAACGTAAGTTAGAATCTGTTCAAGCTTCATAGCACTTCTACTTAAGGGTAAAATAAAGGACGTGATACATTTATCAAGTTCTCAACTTTTTACTGTAGCTGCAAATTTAATTAACCTATCAAAGAAGTACTCGCAGTGTTCAGCAGGACCTGTGCTAAAATATATTTAATGTTTTTAGCTTCATCCAATCCTAACTTGCACATGATTTTACGGTTCCATGTTAATTTTTTTCATATACAATTAATGAACTTATAACTAAGTCCTATCGACTAAGTCTGTTCATTTTCGAACAGACTGGCCGAAGTAACGTAAGTTAGAATCTGTTCAAGCTTCATAGCACTTCTACTTAAGCGTAAAATAAAGGACATGATAATCTTAGCAACTTCTCAACTTTTTACTGTAGCTGCAAATTTAATTAACCTATCAAAGAAGTTCTCGCAGCGTTCAGCACGACCTGTGCTAAAATGTATTTAATGTTTTTAACTTCATCCAATCCTAACTTGGACATGATTTTACGGTTCCATGTTAATTTTTTTCATATACAATTAATGAATTTATCACTAAGTCCTATCAACTCAGCACTTTCATTTTCGAACATAACGGCCGAAGTTACGTAAGTTAGAATCTGTTCAAACTTCATAGCATTTCTACTTAAGGGTAAAATAAAGGACATGATACATTTATCAAGTTCTCAACTTTTTACTATAGCTGCAAATTTAATTAACCTATCAAAGAAGTAGTCGCAGGGTTTAGCACGACCTGTGCTAAAATATATTTAATGTTTTTAGCTTCATCCATTCCTAACTTGCACATGAATTTACGATTCCATGTTGATTTTTTTCAAATACAATTAATGAACTTATAACTAAGTCCTATCGACTAAGTCTGTTCATTTTCGAACATAACGGCGGAAGTAACGTAAGTTAGAATCTGTTCAAGCTTCATAGCACTTCTACTTAAGCGTAAAATAAAGGACATGATAATCTTAGCAAGTTCTCAACTTTTTACTGTAGCTGCAAATTTAATTAACCTATCAAAGAAGTACTCGCAGTGTTCAGCAGGACCTGTGCTAAAATATATTTAATGTTTTTAGCTTCATCCAATCCTAACTTGCACATGATTTTACGGTTCCATGTTAATTTTTTTCATATACAATTAATGAACTTATAACTAAGTCCTATCGACTAAGTCTGTTCATTTTCGAACAGACTGGCCGAAGTTACGTAAGTTAGAACCTGTTCAAGCTTCATAGCACTTCTACTTAAGGGAAAAATAAAGGACATGATACATTTATCAAGTTCTCAACTTTTTACTATAGCTGCAAATTTAATTAACCTCTCAAAGAAGTTCTCGCAGGGTTCAGCACGACCTGTGCTAAAATATATTTAATGTTTTTAGCTTCATCCATTCCTAACTTGCACATGAATTTACGATTCCATGTTGATTTTTTTCAAATACAGTTAATGAACTTATCACTAAATCCTATCGACTAAGTCTGTTCATTTTCGAGCATAATGGTCGGAGTTACGTAAGATAGAATCTTTTCAGGATGGTAGTATTTCTACTCAAGACTAATATTCAAGATATGATACTTTTAGCAATTTTTCAACTTTTTACTGTAGCTGGAAATGTATATGACCTATCGAACAAGTTGTTACAAGGTTGAGCATGTGATGAGTTACATTACATCAAATGTTTTTTTGTTTTAATTTCTTTACTTACGCTTGACTTGATAGCTAAATAATGATTATTTGGAATATATTCATTGGTCCTATCAACTCGGCACTTTCATTTTCGAACATAACGGCAGAAGTTACGTAAGTTAGAATCTGTTCAACTTCATAGCACTTCTACTTAAGGGTAAAATAAAGGACATAATAATCTTAGCAAGTTCTCAACGTTTTACTGTAGCTGCAAATTTAATTAACCTATCAAAGAAGTACTCGCAGGGTTCAGCACGACCTGTGCTAAAATATATTTAATGTTTTTAGCTTCATCCAATCCTAACTTGCACATGAATTTACGGTTCCATGTTAATTTTTTTCATATACAATTAATGAACTTATAACTAAGTCCTATCGACTAAGTCTGTTCATTTTCGAACAGACTGGCCGAAGTTACGTAAGTTAGAACCGGTTCAAGCTTCATAGCACTTCTACTTAAGGGAAAAATAAAGGACATGATACATTTATCAAGTTCTCAACTTTTTACTGTAGCTGTAAATTTAATTAACCTATCAAAGAAGTACTCGCAGTGTTCAGCACGACCTGTGCTAAAATATATTTAATGTTTTTAGCTTCATCCAATCCTAACTTTCACATGAATTTAAGGTTCCATGTTGATTTTTTTCAAATACAATTAATGAACTTATCACTAAGTCCTATCGACTAAGTCTGTTCATTTTCGAACATAACGGCGGAAGTTACGTAAGTTAGAATCTGTTCAAGCTTCATAGCACTTCTACTTAAGGGAAAAATAAAGGACATGATACATTTATCAAGTTCTCAACTTTTCACTGTAGCTGCAAATTTAATTAACCTATCAAAGAAGTTCTCGCCGGGTTCGGCACAAGCTGTGCTAAGATACATTTAATGGTTTTAGCTTCATCCAGTCCTAACTTGCACATGAATTTACGGTTCCATGTTGATTTTTTTCAAATACAATTAATGAATTTATAACCAAGTCCTATCGACTAAGTCTATTCATTTTCGAACATAACGGCGGAAGTAACGTAAGTTAGAATCTGTTCAAGCTTCATAGCACTTCTACTTAAGGGAAAAATAAAGGACATGATACATTTATCAAGTTCTCAACTTTTCACTGTAGCTGCAAATTTAATTAACCTATCAAAGAAGTTCTCGCAGGGTTCAGCACGACCTGTGCTAAAATATATTTAATGCTTTTAGCTTCATCCAATCCTAACTTGCACATGAATTTACGGTTCCATGTTGATTTTTTTCAAATACAATTAATGAATTTATAACCAAGTCCTATCGACTAAGTCTGTTCATTTTCGAACAGACTGGCCGAAGTTACGTAAGTTATAACCTGTTCTAGCTTCATAGCACTTCTACTTAAGGGAAAAATAAAGGACATGATACATTTATCAAGTTCTCAACTTTTTACTATAGCTGCAAATTTAATTAACCTCTCAAAGAAGTTCTCGCAGGGTTCAGCACGACCTGTGCTAAAATATATTTAATGTTTTTAGCTTCATCCAATCCTAACTTGGACATGAATTTACGATTCAATGTTGATTTTTTTCAAATACAATTAATGAATTTATCACTTAGTCCTATCGACTAAATCTGTTCATTTTCGAACATACTGGCCGAAGTTACGTAAGTTAGAATCTGTTCAAGCTTCATAGCACTTCTACTTAAGGGAAAAATAAAGGACATGATACATTTATCAAGTTCTCAACTTTTCACTGTAGCTGCAAATTTAATTAACCTATCAAAGAAGCTCTCGCAGGGTTCAGCACGAGCTGTGTTATAATATATTTCATGTTTTTAGCTTCATCAAATCCTAACTTTCACATGAATTTAAGGTTCCATGTTGATTTTTTTCATATACAATTAATGAACTTATCACTATGTCCTATCGACTAAGTCTGTTCATTTTCGAACATAACGGCGGAAGTTATGTAAGTTAGAATCTGTTCAAGCTTCATAGCATTTCTACTTAAGGGTAAAATAAAGGACATGATACATTTATCAAGTTCTCAACTTTTCACTATAGCTGCAAATTTAATTAACCTATCAAAGAAGTTCTCGCAGGGTTCGGCACAAGCTGTGCTAAAATATATTTAATGTTTTTAGCTTCATCCATTCCTAACTTGCACATGAATTTACGATTCCATGTTGATTTTTTTCATATACAATTAATGAACTTATCACTATGTCCTATCGACTAAGTCTGTTCATTTTCGAACATAACGGCGGAAGTTATGTAAGTTAGAATCTGTTCAAGCTTCATAGCATTTCTACTTAAGGGTAAAATAAAGGACATGATAATCTTAGCAAGTTCTCAACTTTTTACTGTAGCTGCAAATTTAATTAACCTATCAAAGAAGTACTCGCAGGGTTCAGCACGACTTGTGCTAAAATATATTTAATGTTTTTAGCTTCATCCAATCCTAACTTGCACATGAATTTACGATTCCATGTTGATTTTTTTCAAATACAATTAATGAATTTATAACCAAGTCCTATCGACTAAGTCTGTTCATTTTCGTACATAACGGCGGAAGTAACGTAAGTTAGAATCTGTTCAAGCTTCATAGCACTTCTACTTAAGGGTAAAATAAAGGACGTGATACATTTATCAAGTTCTCAACTTTTTACTGTAGCTGCAAATTTAATTAACCTATCAAAGAAGTACTCGCAGTGTTCAGCAGGACCTGTGCTAAAATATATTTAATGTTTTTAGCTTCATCCAATCCTAACTTGCACATGATTTTACGGTTCCATGTTAATTTTTTTCATATACAATTAATGAACTTATAACTAAGTCCTATCGACTAAGTCTGTTCATTTTCGAACAGACTGGCCGAAGTAACGTAAGTTAGAATCTGTTCAAGCTTCATAGCACTTCTACTTAAGCGTAAAATAAAGGACATGATAATCTTAGCAACTTCTCAACTTTTTACTGTAGCTGCAAATTTAATTAACCTATCAAAGAAGTTCTCGCAGCGTTCAGCAGGACCTGTGCTAAAATATATTTAATGTTTTTAGCTTCATCCATTCCTAACTTGCACATGAATTTACGATTCCATGTTGATTTTTTTCATATACAATTAATGAACTTATCACTATGTCCTATCGACTAAGTCTGTTCATTTTCGAACATAACGGCGGAAGTTATGTAAGTTAGAATCTGTTCAAGCTTCATAGCATTTCTACTTAAGGGTAAAATAAAGGACATGATAATCTTAGCAAGTTCTCAACTTTTTACTGTAGCTGCAAATTTAATTAACCTATCAAAGAAGTACTCGCAGGGTTCAGCACGACTTGTGCTAAAATATATTTAATGTTTTTAGCTTCATCCAATCCTAACTTGCACATGAATTTACGATTCCATGTTGATTTTTTTCAAATACAATTAATGAATTTATAACCAAGTCCTATCGACTAAGTCTGTTCATTTTCGTACATAACGGCGGAAGTAACGTAAGTTAGAATCTGTTCAAGCTTCATAGCACTTCTACTTAAGGGTAAAATAAAGGACGTGATACATTTATCAAGTTCTCAACTTTTTACTGTAGCTGCAAATTTAATTAACCTATCAAAGAAGTACTCGCAGTGTTCAGCAGGACCTGTGCTAAAATATATTTAATGTTTTTAGCTTCATCCAATCCTAACTTGCACATGATTTTACGGTTCCATGTTAATTTTTTTCATATACAATTAATGAACTTATAACTAAGTCCTATCGACTAAGTCTGTTCATTTTCGAACAGACTGGCCGAAGTAACGTAAGTTAGAATCTGTTCAAGCTTCATAGCACTTCTACTTAAGCGTAAAATAAAGGACATGATAATCTTAGCAACTTCTCAACTTTTTACTGTAGCTGCAAATTTAATTAACCTATCAAAGAAGTTCTCGCAGCGTTCAGCACGACCTGTGCTAAAATGTATTTAATGTTTTTAACTTCATCCAATCCTAACTTGCACATGATTTTACGGTTCCATGTTAATTTTTTTCATATACAATTAATGAATTTATCACTAAGTCCTATCAACTCAGCACTTTCATTTTCGAACATAACGGCCGAAGTTACGTAAGTTAGAATCTGTTCAAACTTCATAGCATTTCTACTTAAGGGTAAAATAAAGGACATGATACATTTATCAAGTTCTCAACTTTTTACTATAGCTGCAAATTTAATTAACCTATCAAAGAAGTAGTCGCAGGGTTTAGCACGACCTGTGCTAAAATATATTTAATGTTTTTAGCTTCATCCATTCCTAACTTGCACATGAATTTACGATTCCATGTTGATTTTTTTCAAATACAATTAATGAACTTATAACTAAGTCCTATCGACTAAGTCTGTTCATTTTCGAACATAACGGCGGAAGTAACGTAAGTTAGAATCTGTTCAAGCTTCATAGCACTTCTACTTAAGCGTAAAATAAAGGACATGATAATCTTAGCAAGTTCTCAACTTTTTACTGTAGCTGCAAATTTAATTAACCTATCAAAGAAGTACTCGCAGTGTTCAGCAGGACCTGTGCTAAAATATATTTAATGTTTTTAGCTTCATCCAATCCTAACTTGCACATGATTTTACGGTTCCATGTTAATTTTTTTCATATACAATTAATGAACTTATAACTAAGTCCTATCGACTAAGTCTGTTCATTTTCGAACAGACTGGCCGAAGTTACGTAAGTTAGAACCTGTTCAAGCTTCATAGCACTTCTACTTAAGGGAAAAATAAAGGACATGATACATTTATCAAGTTCTCAACTTTTTACTATAGCTGCAAATTTAATTAACCTCTCAAAGAAGTTCTCGCAGGGTTCAGCACGACCTGTGCTAAAATATATTTAATGTTTTTAGCTTCATCCATTCCTAACTTGCACATGAATTTACGATTCCATGTTGATTTTTTTCAAATACAGTTAATGAACTTATCACTAAATCCTATCGACTAAGTCTGTTCATTTTCGAGCATAATGGTCGGAGTTACGTAAGATAGAATCTTTTCAGGATGGTAGTATTTCTACTCAAGACTAATATTCAAGTTATGATACTTTTAGCAATTTTTCAACTTTTTACTGTAGCTGGAAATGTATATGACCTATCGAACAAGTTGTTACAAGGTTGAGCATGTGATGAGTTACATTACATCAAATGTTTTTTTGTTTTAATTTCTTTACTTACGCTTGACTTGATAGCTAAATAATGATTATTTGGAATATATTCATTGGTCCTATCAACTCGGCACTTTCATTTTCGAACATAACGGCAGAAGTTACGTAAGTTAGAATCTGTTCAACTTCATAGCACTTCTACTTAAGGGTAAAATAAAGGACGTAATAATCTTAGCAAGTTCTCATCGTTTTACTGTAGCTGCAAATTTAATTAACCTATCAAAGAAGTACTCGCAGGGTTCAGCACGACCTGTGCTAAAATATATTTAATGTTTTTAGCTTCATCCAATCCTAACTTGCACATGATTTTACGGTTCCATGTTAATTTTTTTCATATACAATTAATGAACTTATAACTAAGTCCTATCGACTAAGTCTGTTCATTTTCGAACATACTGGCCGAAGTAACGTAACTTAGAATCTGTTCAAGCTTCATAGCACTTCTACTTAAGGGTAAAATAAAGGACATGATAATCTTAGCAACTTCTCAACTTTTTACTGTAGCTGCAAATTTAATTAACCTATCAAAGAAGTTCTCGCAGGGTTCAGCACGACCTGTGCTAAAATATATTTAATGTTTTTAGCTTCATCCAATCCTAACTTGCACATGAATTTACGATTCCATGCTAATTTTTTTCATATATAATTAATGAACTTATAACTAAGTCCTATCGACTAAGTCTGTTCATTTTCGAACATAACGGCCGAAGTTACGTAAGTTAGAATCTGTTCAAACTTCATAGCATTTCTACTTAAGGGTAAAATAAAGGACATGATACATTTATCAAGTTCTCAACTTTTTACTATAGCTGCAAATTTAATTAACCTATCAAAGAAGTAGTCGCAGGGTTCAGCACGACCTGTGCTAAAATATAATTAATGTTTTTAGCTTCATCCATTCCTAACTTGCACATTAATTTACGATTCCATGTTGATTTTTTTCAAATACAATTAATGAATTTATAACCAAGTCCTATCGACTAAGTCTGTTCATTTTCGTACATAACGGCGGAAGTAACGTAAGTTAGAATCTGTTCAAGCTTCATAGCACTTCTACTTAAGGGTAAAAAAAAGGACGTGATACATTTATCAAGTTCTCAACTTTTTACTGTAGGTGCAAATTTAATTAACCTATCAAAGAAGTACTCGCAGTGTTCAGCAGGACCTGTGCTAAAATATATTTAATGTTTTTAGCTTCATCCAATCCTAACTTGCACATGATTTTACGGTTCCATGTTAATTTTTTTCATATACAATTAATGAACTTATAACTAAGTCCTATCGACTAAGTCTGTTCATTTTCGAACAGACTGGCCGAAGTAACGTAAGTTAGAATCTGTTCAAGCTTCATAGCACTTCTACTTAAGCGTAAAATAAAGGACATGATAATCTTAGCAACTTCTCAACTTTTTACTGTAGCTGCAAATTTAATTAACCTATCAAAGAAGTTCTCGCAGCGTTCAGCAGGACCTGTGCTAAAATATATTTAATGTTTTTAGCTTCATCCATTCCTAACTTGCACATGAATTTACGATTCCATGTTGATTTTTTTCATATACAATTAATGAACTTATCACTATGTCCTATCGACTAAGTCTGTTCATTTTCGAACATAACGGCGGAAGTTATGTAAGTTAGAATCTGTTCAAGCTTCATAGCATTTCTACTTAAGGGTAAAATAAAGGACATGATAATCTTAGCAAGTTCTCAACTTTTTACTGTAGCTGCAAATTTAATTAACCTATCAAAGAAGTACTCGCAGTGTTCAGCAGGACCTGTGCTAAAATATATTTAATGTTTTTAGCTTCATCCAATCCTAACTTGCACATGATTTTACGGTTCCATGTTAATTTTTTTCATATACAATTAATGAACTTATAACTAAGTCCTATCGACTAAGTCTGTTCATTTTCGAACAGACTGGCCGAAGTAACGTAAGTTAGAATCTGTTCAAGCTTCATAGCACTTCTACTTAAGCGTAAAATAAAGGACATGATAATCTTAGCAACTTCTCAACTTTTTACTGTAGCTGCAAATTTAATTAACCTATCAAAGAAGTTCTCGCAGCGTTCAGCACGACCTGTGCTAAAATGTATTTAATGTTTTTAACTTCATCCAATCCTAACTTGCACATGATTTTACGGTTCCATGTTAATTTTTTTCATATACAATTAATGAATTTATCACTAAGTCCTATCAACTCAGCACTTTCATTTTCGAACATAACGGCCGAAGTTACGTAAGTTAGAATCTGTTCAAACTTCATAGCATTTCTACTTAAGGGTAAAATAAAGGACATGATACATTTATCAAGTTCTCAACTTTTTACTGTAGCTGCAAATTTAATTAACCTATCAAAGAAGTAGTCGCAGGGTTTAGCACGACCTGTGCTAAAATATATTTAATGTTTTTAGCTTCATCCATTCCTAACTTGCACATGAATTTACGATTCCATGTTGATTTTTTTCAAATACAATTAATGAACTTATAACTAAGTCCTATCGACTAAGTCTGTTCATTTTCGAACATAACGGCGGAAGTAACGTAAGTTAGAATCTGTTCAAGCTTCATAGCACTTCTACTTAAGCGTAAAATAAAGGACATGATAATCTTAGCAAGTTCTCAACTTTTTACTGTAGCTGCAAATTTAATTAACCTATCAAAGAAGTACTCGCAGTGTTCAGCAGGACCTGTGCTAAAATATATTTAATGTTTTTAGCTTCATCCAATCCTAACTTGCACATGATTTAACGGTTCCATGTTAATTTTTTTCATATACAATTAATGAACTTATAACTAAGTCCTATCGACTAAGTCTGTTCATTTTCGAACAGACTGGCCGAAGTTACGTAAGTTAGAACCTGTTCAAGCTTCATAGCACTTCTACTTAAGGGAAAAATAAAGGACATGATACATTTATCAAGTTCTCAACTTTTTACTATAGCTGCAAATTTAATTAACCTCTCAAAGAAGTTCTCGCAGGGTTCAGCACGACCTGTGCTAAAATATATTTAATGTTTTTAGCTTCATCCATTCCTAACTTGCACATGAATTTACGATTCCATGTTGATTTTTTTCAAATACAATTAATGAATTTATAACCAAGTCCTATCGACTAAGTCTGTTCATTTTCGAACATAACGGCGGAAGTAATGTAAGTTAGAATCTGTTCAAGCTTCATAGCACTTCTACTTAAGGGTAAAATAAAGGACATGATAATCTTAGCAACTTCTCAACTTTTTACTGTAGCTGCAAATTTAATTAACCTATCAAAGAAGTACTCGCAGTGTTCAGCAGGACCTGTGCTAAAATATATTTAATGTTTTTAGCTTCATCCAATCCTAACTTGCACATGACTTTACGATTCCATGCTAATTTTTTTCATATATAATTAATGAACTTATAACTAAGTCCTATCGACTAAGTCTGTTCATTTTCGAACATAACGGCCGAAGTTACGTAAGTTAGAATCTGTTCAAACTTCATAGCATTTCTACTTAAGGGTAAAATAAAGGACATGATACATTTATCAAGTTCTCAACTTTTTACTATAGCTGCAAATTTAATTAACCTATCAAAGAAGTAGTCGCAGGGTTCAGCACGACCTGTGCTAAAATATAATTAATGTTTTTAGCTTCATCCAATCCTAACTTGCACATGATTTTACGGTTCCATGATAATTTTTTTCATATACAATTAATGAACTTATAACAAAGTCCTATCGACTAAGTCTGTTCATTTTCGAACATACTGGCCGAAGTAACGTAAGTTAGAATCTGTTCAAGCTTCATAGCACTTCTACTTAAGGGAAAAATAAAGGACATGATACATTTATCAAGTTCGCAACTTTTCACTGTAGCTGCAAATTTAATTAACCTATCAAAGAAGCTCTCGCAGGGTTCAGCACGAGCTGTGTTATAATATATTTCATGTTTTTAGCTTCATCAAATCCTGACTTTCACATGAATTTAAGGTTCCATGTTGATTTTTTTCAAATACAATTAATGAACTTATCACTAAGTCCTATCGACTAAGTCTGTTCATTTTCGAACATAACGGCGGAAGTTACGTAAGTTAGAATCTGTTCAAGCTTCATAGCACTTCTACTTAAGGGAAAAATAAAGGACATGATACATTTATCAAGTTCTCAACTTTTCACTGTAGCTGCAAATTTAATTAACCTATCAAAGAAGTTCTCGCCGGGTTCGGCACAAGCTGTGCTAAGATACATTTAATGGTTTTAGCTTCATCCAGTCCTAACTTTCACATGAATTTAAGGTTCCATGTTAATTTTTTTCAAATACAATTAATGAACTTATCACTAAGTCCTATCGACTAAGTCTGTTCATTTTTGAGCATAATGGCCGAAGTTACGTAAGTTAGAACCTGTTCAAGCTTCATAGCACTTCTACTTAAGGGAAAAATAAAGGACATGATACATTTATCAAGTTCTCAACTTTTTACTATAGCTGCAAATTTAATTAACCTCTCAAAGAAGTTCTCGCAGGGTTCAGCACGACCTGTGCTAAAATATATTTAATGTTTTTAGCTTCATCCAATCCTAACTTGCACATGATTTTACGGTTCCATGTTAATTTTTTTCATATACAATTAATGAACTTATAACTAAGTCCTATCGACTAAGTCTGTTCATTTTCGAACATACTGGCCGAAGTAACGTAACTTAGAATCTGTTCAAGCTTCATAGCACTTCTACTTAAGGGAAAAATAAAGGACATGATACATTTATCAAGTTCTCAACTTTTAACTGTAGCTGCAAATTTAATTAACCTATCAAAGAAGTACTCGCAGTGTTCAGCACGACCTGTGCTAAAATATATTTAATGTTTTTAGCTTCATCCATTCCTAACTTGCACATTAATTTACGATTCCATGTTGATTTTTTTCAAATACAATTAATGAATTTATAACCAAGTCCTATCGACTAAGTCTGTTCATTTTCGAACATAACGGCGGAAGTAATGTAAGTTAGAATCTGTTCAAGCTTCATAGCACTTCTACTTAAGGGTAAAATAAAGGACATGATAATCTTAGCAACTTCTCAACTTTTTACTGTAGCTGCAAATTTAATTAACCTATCAAAGAAGTACTCGCAGTGTTCAGCAGGACCTGTGCTAAAATATATTTAATGTTTTTAGCTTCATCCAATCCTAACTTGCACATGACTTTACGATTCCATGCTAATTTTTTTCATATATAATTAATGAACTTATAACTAAGTCCTATCGACTAAGTCTGTTCATTTTCGAACATAACGGCGGAAGTTACGTAAGTTAGAATCTGTTCAAGCTTCATAGCACTTCTACTTAAGGGAAAAATAAAGGACATGATACATTTATCAAGTTCTCAACTTTTCACTGTAGCTGCAAATTTAATTAACCTATCAAAGAAGTTCTCGCCGGGTTCGGCACAAGCTGTGCTAAGATACATTTAATGGTTTTAGCTTCATCCAGTCCTAACTTTCACATGAATTTAAGGTTCCATGTTAATTTTTTTCATATACAATTAATGAACTTATAACTAAGTCCTATCGACTAAGTCTGTTCATTTTCGAACATACTGGCCGAAGTAACGTAACTTAGAATCTGTTCAAGCTTCATAGCACTTCTACTTAAGGGAAAAATAAAGGACATGATACATTTATCAAGTTCTCAACTTTTTACTATAGCTGCAAATTTAATTAACCTCTCAAAGAAGTTCTCGCAGGGTTCAGCACGACCTGTGCTAAAATATATTTAATGTTTTTAGCTTCATCCAATCCTAACTTGCACATGATTTTACGGTTCCATGTTAATTTTTTTCATATACAATTAATGAACTTATAACTAAGTCCTATCGACTAAGTCTGTTCATTTTCGAACATACTGGCCGAAGTAACGTAACTTAGAATCTGTTCAAGCTTCATAGCACTTCTACTTAAGGGAAAAATAAAGGACATGATACATTTATCAAGTTCTCAACTTTTAACTGTAGCTGCAAATTTAATTAACCTATCAAAGAAGTACTCGCAGTGTTCAGCACGACCTGTGCTAAAATATATTTAATGTTTTTAGCTTCATCCAAACCTAACTTGCACATGAATTTACGATTCCATGTTGATTTTTTTCAAATACAATTAATGAATTTATAACCAAGTCCTATCGACTAAGTCTGTTCATTTTCGAACATAACGGCGGAAGTAATGTAAGTTAGAATCTGTTCAAGCTTCATAGCACTTCTACTTAAGGGTAAAATAAAGGACATGATAATCTTAGCAACTTCTCAACTTTTTACTGTAGCTGCAAATTTAATTAACCTATCAAAGAAGTTCTCGCAGGGTTCAGCACGACTTGTGCTAAAATATATTTAATGTTTTTAGCTTCATCCAATCCTAACTTGCACATGAATTTACGATTCCATGCTAATTTTTTTCATATATAATTAATGAACTTATAACTAAGTCCTATCGACTAAGTCTGTTCATTTTCGAACATAACGGCCGAAGTTACGTAAGTTAGAATCTGTTCAAACTTCATAGCATTTCTACTTAAGGGTAAAATAAAGGACATGATACATTTATCAAGTTCTCAACTTTTTACTATAGCTGCAAATTTAATTAACCTATCAAAGAAGTAGTCGCAGGGTTCAGCACGACCTGTGCTAAAATATAATTAATGTTTTTAGCTTCATCCATTCCTAACTTGCACATTAATTTACGATTCCATGTTGATTTTTTTCAAATACAATTAATGAATTTATAACCAAGTCCTATCGACTAAGTCTGTTCATTTTCGTACATAACGGCGGAAGTAACGTAAGTTAGAATCTGTTCAAGCTTCATAGCACTTCTACTTAAGGGTAAAATAAAGGACGTGATACATTTATCAAGTTCTCAACTTTTTACTGTAGCTGCAAATTTAATTAACCTATCAAAGAAGTACTCGCAGTGTTCAGCAGGACCTGTGCTAAAATATATTTAATGTTTTTAGCTTCATCCAATCCTAACTTGCACATGATTTTACGGTTCCATGTTAATTTTTTTCATATACAATTAATGAACTTATAACTAAGTCCTATCGACTAAGTCTGTTCATTTTCGAACAGACTGGCCGAAGTAACGTAAGTTAGAATCTGTTCAAGCTTCATAGCACTTCTACTTAAGCGTAAAATAAAGGACATGATAATCTTAGCAACTTCTCAACTTTTTACTGTAGCTGCAAATTTAATTAACCTATCAAAGAAGTTCTCGCAGCGTTCAGCACGACCTGTGCTAAAATGTATTTAATGTTTTTAACTTCATCCAATCCTAACTTGCACATGATTTTACGGTTCCATGTTAATTTTTTTCATATACAATTAATGAATTTATCACTAAGTCCTATCAACTCAGCACTTTTATTTTCGAACATAACGGCCGAAGTTACGTAAGTTAGAATCTGTTCAAACTTCATAGCATTTCTACTTAAGGGTAAAATAAAGGACATGATACATTTATCAAGTTCTCAACTTTTTACTATAGCTGCAAATTTAATTAACCTATCAAAGAAGTAGTCGCAGGGTTTAGCACGACCTGTGCTAAAATATATTTAATGTTTTTAGCTTCATCCATTCCTAACTTGCACATGAATTTACGATTCCATGTTGATTTTTTTCAAATACAATTAATGAACTTATAACTAAGTCCTATCGACTAAGTCTGTTCATTTTCGAACATAACGGCGGAAGTAACGTAAGTTAGAATCTGTTCAAGCTTCATAGCACTTCTACTTAAGCGTAAAATAAAGGACATGATAATCTTAGCAAGTTCTCAACTTTTTACTGTAGCTGCAAATTTAATTAACCTATCAAAGAAGTACTCGCAGTGTTCAGCAGGACCTGTGCTAAAATATATTTAATGTTTTTAGCTTCATCCAATCCTAACTTGCACATGATTTTACGGTTCCATGTTAATTTTTTTCATATACAATTAATGAACTTATAACTAAGTCCTATCGACTAAGTCTGTTCATTTTCGAACAGACTGGCCGAAGTTACGTAAGTTAGAACCTGTTCAAGCTTCATAGCACTTCTACTTAAGGGAAAAATAAAGGACATGATACATTTATCAAGTTCTCAACTTTTTACTATAGCTGCAAATTTAATTAACCTCTCAAAGAAGTTCTCGCAGGGTTCAGCACGACCTGTGCTAAAATATATTTAATGTTTTTAGCTTCATCCATTCCTAACTTGCACATGAATTTACGATTCCATGTTGATTTTTTTCAAATACAGTTAATGAACTTATCACTAAATCCTATCGACTAAGTCTGTTCATTTTCGAGCATAATGGTCGGAGTTACGTAAGATAGAATCTTTTCAGGATGGTAGTATTTCTACTCAAGACTAATATTCAAGATATGATACTTTTAGCAATTTTTCAACTTTTTACTGTAGCTGGAAATGTATATGACCTATCGAACAAGTTGTTACAAGGTTGAGCATGTGATGAGTTACATTACATCAAATGTTTTTTTGTTTTAATTTCTTTACTTACGCTTGACTTGATAGCTAAATAATGATTATTTGGAATATATTCATTGGTCCTATCAACTCGGCACTTTCATTTTCGAACATAACGGCAGAAGTTACGTAAGTTAGAATCTGTTCAACTTCATAGCACTTCTACTTAAGGGTAAAATAAAGGACGTAATAATCTTAGCAAGTTCTCATCGTTTTACTGTAGCTGCAAATTTAATTAACCTATCAAAGAAGTACTCGCAGGGTTCAGCACGACCTGTGCTAAAATATATTTAATGTTTTTAGCTTCATCCAATCCTAACTTGCACATGATTTTACGGTTCCATGTTAATTTTTTTCATATACAATTAATGAACTTATAACTAAGTCCTATCGACTAAGTCTGTTCATTTTCGAACATACTGGCCGAAGTAACGTAACTTAGAATCTGTTCAAGCTTCATAGCACTTCTACTTAAGGGAAAAATAAAGGACATGATACATTTATCAAGTTCTCAACTTTTAACTGTAGCTGCAAATTTAATTAACCTATCAAAGAAGTACTCGCAGTGTTCAGCACGACCTGTGCTAAAATATATTTAATGTTTTTAGCTTCATCCAAACCTAACTTGCACATGAATTTACGATTCCATGTTGATTTTTTTCAAATACAATTAATGAATTTATAACCAAGTCCTATCGACTAAGTCTGTTCATTTTCGAACATAACGGCGGAAGTAATGTAAGTTAGAATCTGTTCAAGCTTCATAGCACTTCTACTTAAGGGTAAAATAAAGGACATGATAATCTTAGAAACTTCTCAACTTTTTACTGTAGCTGCAAATTTAATTAACCTATCAAAGAAGTTCTCGCAGGGTTCAGCACGACCTGTGCTAAAATATATTTAATGTTTTTAGCTTCATCCAATCCTAACTTGCACATGAATTTACGATTCCATGCTAATTTTTTTCATATATAATTAATGAACTTATAACTAAGTCCTATCGACTAAGTCTGTTCATTTTCGAACATAACGGCCGAAGTTACGTAAGTTAGAATCTGTTCAAACTTCATAGCATTTCTACTTAAGGGTAAAATAAAGGACATGATACATTTATCAAGTTCTCAACTTTTTACTATAGCTGCAAATTTAATTAACCTATCAAAGAAGTAGTCGCAGGGTTCAGCACGACCTGTGCTAAAATATAATTAATGTTTTTAGCTTCATCCATTCCTAACTTGCACATTAATTTACGATTCCATGTTGATTTTTTTCAAATACAATTAATGAATTTATAACCAAGTCCTATCGACTAAGTCTGTTCATTTTCGTACATAACGGCGGAAGTAACGTAAGTTAGAATCTGTTCAAGCTTCATAGCACTTCTACTTAAGGGTAAAAAAAAGGACGTGATACATTTATCAAGTTCTCAACTTTTTACTGTAGGTGCAAATTTAATTAACCTATCAAAGAAGTACTCGCAGTGTTCAGCAGGACCTGTGCTAAAATATATTTAATGTTTTTAGCTTCATCCAATCCTAACTTGCACATGATTTTACGGTTCCATGTTAATTTTTTTCATATACAATTAATGAACTTATAACTAAGTCCTATCGACTAAGTCTGTTCATTTTCGAACAGACTGGCCGAAGTAACGTAAGTTAGAATCTGTTCAAGCTTCATAGCACTTCTACTTAAGCGTAAAATAAAGGACATGATAATCTTAGCAACTTCTCAACTTTTTACTGTAGCTGCAAATTTAATTAACCTATCAAAGAAGTTCTCGCAGCGTTCAGCAGGACCTGTGCTAAAATATATTTAATGTTTTTAGCTTCATCCATTCCTAACTTGCACATGAATTTACGATTCCATGTTGATTTTTTTCATATACAATTAATGAACTTATCACTATGTCCTATCGACTAAGTCTGTTCATTTTCGAACATAACGGCGGAAGTTATGTAAGTTAGAATCTGTTCAAGCTTCATAGCATTTCTACTTAAGGGTAAAATAAAGGACATGATAATCTTAGCAAGTTCTCAACTTTTTACTGTAGCTGCAAATTTAATTAACCTATCAAAGAAGTACTCGCAGTGTTCAGCAGGACCTGTGCTAAAATATATTTAATGTTTTTAGCTTCATCCAATCCTAACTTGCACATGATTTTACGGTTCCATGTTAATTTTTTTCATATACAATTAATGAACTTATAACTAAGTCCTATCGACTAAGTCTGTTCATTTTCGAACAGACTGGCCGAAGTTACGTAAGTTAGAACCTGTTCAAGCTTCATAGCACTTCTACTTAAGGGAAAAATAAAGGACATGATACATTTATCAAGTTCTCAACTTTTTACTATAGCTGCAAATTTAATTAACCTCTCAAAGAAGTTCTCGCAGGGTTCAGCACGACCTGTGCTAAAATATATTTAATGTTTTTAGCTTCATCCATTCCTAACTTGCACATGAATTTACGATTCCATGTTGATTTTTTTCAAATACAATTAATGAATTTATAACCAAGTCCTATCGACTAAGTCTGTTCATTTTCGAACATAACGGCGGAAGTAATGTAAGTTAGAATCTGTTCAAGCTTCATAGCACTTCTACTTAAGGGTAAAATAAAGGACATGATAATCTTAGCAACTTCTCAACTTTTTACTGTAGCTGCAAATTTAATTAACCTATCAAAGAAGTACTCGCAGTGTTCAGCAGGACCTGTGCTAAAATATATTTAATGTTTTTAGCTTCATCCAATCCTAACTTGCACATGACTTTACGATTCCATGCTAATTTTTTTCATATATAATTAATGAACTTATAACTAAGTCCTATCGACTAAGTCTGTTCATTTTCGAACATAACGGCCGAAGTTACGTAAGTTAGAATCTGTTCAAACTTCATAGCATTTCTACTTAAGGGTAAAATAAAGGACATGATACATTTATCAAGTTCTCAACTTTTTACTATAGCTGCAAATTTAATTAACCTATCAAAGAAGTAGTCGCAGGGTTCAGCACGACCTGTGCTAAAATATAATTAATGTTTTTAGCTTCATCCAATCCTAACTTGCACATGATTTTACGGTTCCATGATAATTTTTTTCATATACAATTAATGAACTTATAACAAAGTCCTATCGACTAAGTCTGTTCATTTTCGAACATACTGGCCGAAGTAACGTAAGTTAGAATCTGTTCAAGCTTCATAGCACTTCTACTTAAGGGAAAAATAAAGGACATGATACATTTATCAAGTTCGCAACTTTTCACTGTAGCTGCAAATTTAATTAACCTATCAAAGAAGCTCTCGCAGGGTTCAGCACGAGCTGTGTTATAATATATTTCATGTTTTTAGCTTCATCAAATCCTGACTTTCACATGAATTTAAGGTTCCATGTTGATTTTTTTCAAATACAATTAATGAACTTATCACTAAGTCCTATCGACTAAGTCTGTTCATTTTCGAACATAACGGCGGAAGTTACGTAAGTTAGAATCTGTTCAAGCTTCATAGCACTTCTACTTAAGGGAAAAATAAAGGACATGATACATTTATCAAGTTCTCAACTTTTCACTGTAGCTGCAAATTTAATTAACCTATCAAAGAAGTTCTCGCCGGGTTCGGCACAAGCTGTGCTAAGATACATTTAATGGTTTTAGCTTCATCCAGTCCTAACTTTCACATGAATTTAAGGTTCCATGTTAATTTTTTTCAAATACAATTAATGAACTTATCACTAAGTCCTATCGACTAAGTCTGTTCATTTTTGAGCATAATGGCCGAAGTTACGTAAGTTAGAACCTGTTCAAGCTTCATAGCACTTCTACTTAAGGGAAAAATAAAGGACATGATACATTTATCAAGTTCTCAACTTTTTACTATAGCTGCAAATTTAATTAACCTCTCAAAGAAGTTCTCGCAGGGTTCAGCACGACCTGTGCTAAAATATATTTAATGTTTTTAGCTTCATCCAATCCTAACTTGCACATGATTTTACGGTTCCATGTTAATTTTTTTCATATACAATTAATGAACTTATAACTAAGTCCTATCGACTAAGTCTGTTCATTTTCGAACATACTGGCCGAAGTAACGTAACTTAGAATCTGTTCAAGCTTCATAGCACTTCTACTTAAGGGAAAAATAAAGGACATGATACATTTATCAAGTTCTCAACTTTTAACTGTAGCTGCAAATTTAATTAACCTATCAAAGAAGTAGTCGCAGGGTTCAGCACGACCTGTGCTAAAATATAATTAATGTTTTTAGCTTCATCCATTCCTAACTTGCACATTAATTTACGATTCCATGTTGATTTTTTTCAAATACAATTAATGAATTTATAACCAAGTCCTATCGACTAAGTCTGTTCATTTTCGTACATAACGGCGGAAGTAACGTAAGTTAGAATCTGTTCAAGCTTCATAGCACTTCTACTTAAGGGTAAAAAAAAGGACGTGATACATTTATCAAGTTCTCAACTTTTTACTGTAGGTGCAAATTTAATTAACCTATCAAAGAAGTACTCGCAGTGTTCAGCAGGACCTGTGCTAAAATATATTTAATGTTTTTAGCTTCATCCAATCCTAACTTGCACATGATTTTACGGTTCCATGTTAATTTTTTTCATATACAATTAATGAACTTATAACTAAGTCCTATCGACTAAGTCTGTTCATTTTCGAACAGACTGGCCGAAGTAACGTAAGTTAGAATCTGTTCAAGCTTCATAGCACTTCTACTTAAGCGTAAAATAAAGGACATGATAATCTTAGCAACTTCTCAACTTTTTACTGTAGCTGCAAATTTAATTAACCTATCAAAGAAGTTCTCGCAGCGTTCAGCAGGACCTGTGCTAAAATATATTTAATGTTTTTAGCTTCATCCATTCCTAACTTGCACATGAATTTACGATTCCATGTTGATTTTTTTCATATACAATTAATGAACTTATCACTATGTCCTATCGACTAAGTCTGTTCATTTTCGAACATAACGGCGGAAGTTATGTAAGTTAGAATCTGTTCAAGCTTCATAGCATTTCTACTTAAGGGTAAAATAAAGGACATGATAATCTTAGCAAGTTCTCAACTTTTTACTGTAGCTGCAAATTTAATTAACCTATCAAAGAAGTACTCGCAGTGTTCAGCAGGACCTGTGCTAAAATATATTTAATGTTTTTAGCTTCATCCAATCCTAACTTGCACATGATTTTACGGTTCCATGTTAATTTTTTTCATATACAATTAATGAACTTATAACTAAGTCCTATCGACTAAGTCTGTTCATTTTCGAACAGACTGGCCGAAGTAACGTAAGTTAGAATCTGTTCAAGCTTCATAGCACTTCTACTTAAGCGCAAAATAAAGGACATGATAATCTTAGCAACTTCTCAACTTTTTACTGTAGCTGCAAATTTAATTAACCTATTAAAGAAGTTCTCGCAGCGTTCAGCACGACCTGTGCTAAAATATATTTAATGTTTTTAGCTTCATCCAATCCTAACTTGCACATGATTTAACGGTTCCATGTTAATTTTTTTCATATACAATTAATGAACTTATAACTAAGTCCTATCGACTAAGTCTGTTCATTTTCGAACAGACTGGCCGAAGTTACGTAAGTTAGAACCTGTTCAAGCTTCATAGCACTTCTACTTAAGGGAAAAATAAAGGACATGATACATTTATCAAGTTCTCAACTTTTTACTATAGCTGCAAATTTAATTAACCTCTCAAAGAAGTTCTCGCAGGGTTCAGCACGACCTGTGCTAAAATATATTTAATGTTTTTAGCTTCATCCATTCCTAACTTGCACATGAATTTACGATTCCATGTTGATTTTTTTCAAATACAATTAATGAATTTATAACCAAGTCCTATCGACTAAGTCTGTTCATTTTCGAACATAACGGCGGAAGTAATGTAAGTTAGAATCTGTTCAAGCTTCATAGCACTTCTACTTAAGGGTAAAATAAAGGACATGATAATCTTAGCAACTTCTCAACTTTTTACTGTAGCTGCAAATTTAATTAACCTATCAAAGAAGTACTCGCAGTGTTCAGCAGGACCTGTGCTAAAATATATTTAATGTTTTTAGCTTCATCCAATCCTAACTTGCACATGACTTTACGATTCCATGCTAATTTTTTTCATATATAATTAATGAACTTATAACTAAGTCCTATCGACTAAGTCTGTTCATTTTCGAACATAACGGCCGAAGTTACGTAAGTTAGAATCTGTTCAAACTTCATAGCATTTCTACTTAAGGGTAAAATAAAGGACATGATACATTTATCAAGTTCTCAACTTTTTACTATAGCTGCAAATTTAATTAACCTATCAAAGAAGTAGTCGCAGGGTTCAGCACGACCTGTGCTAAAATATAATTAATGTTTTTAGCTTCATCCAATCCTAACTTGCACATGATTTTACGGTTCCATGATAATTTTTTTCATATACAATTAATGAACTTATAACAAAGTCCTATCGACTAAGTCTGTTCATTTTCGAACATACTGGCCGAAGTAACGTAAGTTAGAATCTGTTCAAGCTTCATAGCACTTCTACTTAAGGGAAAAATAAAGGACATGATACATTTATCAAGTTCGCAACTTTTCACTGTAGCTGCAAATTTAATTAACCTATCAAAGAAGCTCTCGCAGGGTTCAGCACGAGCTGTGTTATAATATATTTCATGTTTTTAGCTTCATCAAATCCTGACTTTCACATGAATTTAAGGTTCCATGTTGATTTTTTTCAAATACAATTAATGAACTTATCACTAAGTCCTATCGACTAAGTCTGTTCATTTTCGAACATAACGGCGGAAGTTACGTAAGTTAGAATCTGTTCAAGCTTCATAGCACTTCTACTTAAGGGAAAAATAAAGGACATGATACATTTATCAAGTTCTCAACTTTTCACTGTAGCTGCAAATTTAATTAACCTATCAAAGAAGTTCTCGCCGGGTTCGGCACAAGCTGTGCTAAGATACATTTAATGGTTTTAGCTTCATCCAGTCCTAACTTTCACATGAATTTAAGGTTCCATGTTAATTTTTTTCAAATACAATTAATGAACTTATCACTAAGTCCTATCGACTAAGTCTGTTCATTTTTGAGCATAATGGCCGAAGTTACGTAAGTTAGAACCTGTTCAAGCTTCATAGCACTTCTACTTAAGGGAAAAATAAAGGACATGATACATTTATCAAGTTCTCAACTTTTTACTATAGCTGCAAATTTAATTAACCTCTCAAAGAAGTTCTCGCAGGGTTCAGCACGACCTGTGCTAAAATATATTTAATGTTTTTAGCTTCATCCAATCCTAACTTGCACATGATTTTACGGTTCCATGTTAATTTTTTTCATATACAATTAATGAACTTATAACTAAGTCCTATCGACTAAGTCTGTTCATTTTCGAACATACTGGCCGAAGTAACGTAACTTAGAATCTGTTCAAGCTTCATAGCACTTCTACTTAAGGGAAAAATAAAGGACATGATACATTTATCAAGTTCTCAACTTTTAACTGTAGCTGCAAATTTAATTAACCTATCAAAGAAGTACTCGCAGTGTTCAGCACGACCTGTGCTAAAATATATTTAATGTTTTTAGCTTCATCCATTCCTAACTTGCACATTAATTTACGATTCCATGTTGATTTTTTTCAAATACAATTAATGAATTTATAACCAAGTCCTATCGACTAAGTCTGTTCATTTTCGAACATAACGGCGGAAGTAATGTAAGTTAGAATCTGTTCAAGCTTCATAGCACTTCTACTTAAGGGTAAAATAAAGGACATGATAATCTTAGCAACTTCTCAACTTTTTACTGTAGCTGCAAATTTAATTAACCTATCAAAGAAGTACTCGCAGTGTTCAGCAGGACCTGTGCTAAAATATATTTAATGTTTTTAGCTTCATCCAATCCTAACTTGCACATGACTTTACGATTCCATGCTAATTTTTTTCATATATAATTAATGAACTTATAACTAAGTCCTATCGACTAAGTCTGTTCATTTTCGAACATAACGGCGGAAGTTACGTAAGTTAGAATCTGTTCAAGCTTCATAGCACTTCTACTTAAGGGAAAAATAAAGGACATGATACATTTATCAAGTTCTCAACTTTTCACTGTAGCTGCAAATTTAATTAACCTATCAAAGAAGTTCTCGCCGGGTTCGGCACAAGCTGTGCTAAGATACATTTAATGGTTTTAGCTTCATCCAGTCCTAACTTTCACATGAATTTAAGGTTCCATGTTAATTTTTTTCATATACAATTAATGAACTTATAACTAAGTCCTATCGACTAAGTCTGTTCATTTTCGAACATACTGGCCGAAGTAACGTAACTTAGAATCTGTTCAAGCTTCATAGCACTTCTACTTAAGGGAAAAATAAAGGACATGATACATTTATCAAGTTCTCAACTTTTTACTATAGCTGCAAATTTAATTAACCTCTCAAAGAAGTTCTCGCAGGGTTCAGCACGACCTGTGCTAAAATATATTTAATGTTTTTAGCTTCATCCAATCCTAACTTGCACATGATTTTACGGTTCCATGTTAATTTTTTTCATATACAATTAATGAACTTATAACTAAGTCCTATCGACTAAGTCTGTTCATTTTCGAACATACTGGCCGAAGTAACGTAACTTAGAATCTGTTCAAGCTTCATAGCACTTCTACTTAAGGGAAAAATAAAGGACATGATACATTTATCAAGTTCTCAACTTTTAACTGTAGCTGCAAATTTAATTAACCTATCAAAGAAGTACTCGCAGTGTTCAGCACGACCTGTGCTAAAATATATTTAATGTTTTTAGCTTCATCCAAACCTAACTTGCACATGAATTTACGATTCCATGTTGATTTTTTTCAAATACAATTAATGAATTTATAACCAAGTCCTATCGACTAAGTCTGTTCATTTTCGAACATAACGGCGGAAGTAATGTAAGTTAGAATCTGTTCAAGCTTCATAGCACTTCTACTTAAGGGTAAAATAAAGGACATGATAATCTTAGCAACTTCTCAACTTTTTACTGTAGCTGCAAATTTAATTAACCTATCAAAGAAGTTCTCGCAGGGTTCAGCACGACCTGTGCTAAAATATATTTAATGTTTTTAGCTTCATCCAATCCTAACTTGCACATGAATTTACGATTCCATGCTAATTTTTTTCATATATAATTAATGAACTTATAACTAAGTCCTATCGACTAAGTCTGTTCATTTTCGAACATAACGGCCGAAGTTACGTAAGTTAGAATCTGTTCAAACTTCATAGCATTTCTACTTAAGGGTAAAATAAAGGACATGATACATTTATCAAGTTCTCAACTTTTTACTATAGCTGCAAATTTAATTAACCTATCAAAGAAGTAGTCGCAGGGTTCAGCACGACCTGTGCTAAAATATAATTAATGTTTTTAGCTTCATCCATTCCTAACTTGCACATTAATTTACGATTCCATGTTGATTTTTTTCAAATACAATTAATGAATTTATAACCAAGTCCTATCGACTAAGTCTGTTCATTTTCGAACATAACGGCGGAAGTAATGTAAGTTAGAATCTGTTCAAGCTTCATAGCACTTCTACTTAAGGGTAAAATAAAGGACATGATAATCTTAGCAACTTCTCAACTTTTTACTGTAGCTGCAAATTTAATTAACCTATCAAAGAAGTACTCGCAGTGTTCAGCAGGACCTGTGCTAAAATATATTTAATGTTTTTAGCTTCATCCAATCCTAACTTGCACATGACTTTACGATTCCATGCTAATTTTTTTCATATATAATTAATGAACTTATAACTAAGTCCTATCGACTAAGTCTGTTCATTTTCGAACATAACGGCCGAAGTTACGTAAGTTAGAATCTGTTCAAACTTCATAGCATTTCTACTTAAGGGTAAAATAAAGGACATGATACATTTATCAAGTTCTCAACTTTTTACTATAGCTGCAAATTTAATTAACCTATCAAAGAAGTAGTCGCAGGGTTCAGCACGACCTGTGCTAAAATATATTTAATGTTTTTAGCTTCATCCAATCCTAACTTGCACATGATTTTACGGTTCCATGTTAATTTTTTTCATATACAATTAATGAACTTATAACTAAGTCCTATCGACTAAGTCTGTTCATTTTCGAACATACTGGCCGAAGTAACGTAACTTAGAATCTGTTCAAGCTTCATAGCACTTCTACTTAAGGGAAAAATAAAGGACATGATACATTTATCAAGTTCTCAACTTTTAACTGTAGCTGCAAATTTAATTAACCTATCAAAGAAGTACTCGCAGTGTTCAGCACGACCTGTGCTAAAATATATTTAATGTTTTTAGCTTCATCCAAACCTAACTTGCACATGAATTTACGATTCCATGTTGATTTTTTTCAAATACAATTAATGAATTTATAACCAAGTCCTATCGACTAAGTCTGTTCATTTTCGAACATATCGGCGGAAGTAATGTAAGTTAGAATCTGTTCAAGCTTCATAGCACTTCTACTTAAGGGTAAAATAAAGGACATGATAATCTTAGCAACTTCTCAACTTTTTACTGTAGCTGCAAATTTAATTAACCTATCAAAGAAGTACTCGCAGTGTTCAGCAGGACCTGTGCTAAAATATATTTAATGTTTTTAGCTTCATCCAATCCTAACTTGCACATGACTTTACGATTCCATGCTAATTTTTTTCATATATAATTAATGAACTTATAACTAAGTCCTATCGACTAAGTCTGTTCATTTTCGAACATAACGGCCGAAGTTACGTAAGTTAGAATCTGTTCAAACTTCATAGCATTTCTACTTAAGGGTAAAATAAAGGACATGATACATTTATCAAGTTCTCAACTTTTTACTATAGCTGCAAATTTAATTAACCTATCAAAGAAGTAGTCGCAGGGTTCAGCACGACCTGTGCTAAAATATAATTAATGTTTTTAGCTTCATCCAATCCTAACTTGCACATGATTTTACGGTTCCATGATAATTTTTTTCATATACAATTAATGAACTTATAACAAAGTCCTATCGACTAAGTCTGTTCATTTTCGAACATACTGGCCGAAGTAACGTAAGTTAGAATCTGTTCAAGCTTCATAGCACTTCTACTTAAGGGAAAAATAAAGGACATGATACATTTATCAAGTTCGCAACTTTTCACTGTAGCTGCAAATTTAATTAACCTATCAAAGAAGCTCTCGCAGGGTTCAGCACGAGCTGTGTTATAATATATTTCATGTTTTTAGCTTCATCAAATCCTGACTTTCACATGAATTTAAGGTTCCATGTTGATTTTTTTCAAATACAATTAATGAACTTATCACTAAGTCCTATCGACTAAGTCTGTTCATTTTCGAACATAACGGCGGAAGTTACGTAAGTTAGAATCTGTTCAAGCTTCATAGCACTTCTACTTAAGGGAAAAATAAAGGACATGATACATTTATCAAGTTCTCAACTTTTCACTGTAGCTGCAAATTTAATTAACCTATCAAAGAATTTCTCGCCGGGTTCGGCACAAGCTGTGCTAAGATACATTTAATGGTTTTAGCTTCATCCAGTCCTAACTTTCACATGAATTTAAGGTTCCATGTTAATTTTTTTCAAATACAATTAATGAACTTATCACTAAGTCCTATCGACTAAGTCTGTTCATTTTTGAGCATAATGGCCGAAGTTACGTAAGTTAGAACCTGTTCAAGCTTCATAGCACTTCTACTTAAGGGAAAAATAAAGGACATGATACATTTATCAAGTTCTCAACTTTTTACTATAGCTGCAAATTTAATTAACCTATCAAAGAAGTAGTCGCAGGGTTCAGCACGACCTGTGCTAAAATATAATTAATGTTTTTAGCTTCATCCAATCCTAACTTGCACATGATTTTACGGTTCCATGATAATTTTTTTCATATACAATTAATGAACTTATAACAAAGTCCTATCGACTAAGTCTGTTCATTTTCGAACATACTGGCCGAAGTTACGTAAGTTAGAATCTGTTCAAGCTTCATAGCACTTCTACTTAAGGGTAAAATAAAAGACATGATAATCTTAGCAAGTTCTCAACTATTTACTGTAGCTGCAAATTTAATTAACCATCAAAGAAGTACTCGCAAGGTTCAGCACTTCCTGTGCTAAAATATATTTAATGTTTTTAGCTTCATCCAATCCTAACTTGCACATGATTTTACGGTTCCATGATAATTTTTTTCATATACAATTAATGAACTTATAACTAAGTCCTATCGACTAAGTCTGTTCATTTTCGAACATACTGGCCGAAGTAACGTAAGTTAGAATCTGTTCAAGCTTCATAGCACTTCTACTTAAGGGAAAAATAAAGGACATGATACATTTATCAAGTTCTCAACTTTTTACTATAGCTGCAAATTTAATTAACCTCTCAAAGAAGTTCTCGCAGGGTTCAGCACGACCTGTGCTAAAATATATTTAATGTTTTTAGCTTCATCCATTCCTAACTTGCACATAAATTTACGATTCCATGTTGATTTTTTTCAAATACAATTAATGAATTTATAACCAAGTCCTATCGACTAAGTCTGTTCATTTTCGAACATAACGGCGGAAGTAACGTAAGTTAGAATCTGTTCAAGCTTCATAGCACTTCTACTTAAGGGTAAAATAAAGGACATGATAATCTTAGCAACTTCTCAACTTTTTACTGTAGCTGCAAATTTAATTAACCTATCAAAGAAGTTCTCGCAGGGTTCAGCACGACCTGTGCTAAAATATATTTAATGTTTTTAGCTTCATCCAGTCCTAACTTGCACATGAATTTACGGTTCCATGTTAATTTTTTTCAAATACAGTTAATGAACTTATCACTAAATCCTATCGACTAAGTCTGTTCATTTTCGAGCATAATGGTCGGAGTTACGTAAGATAGAATCTTTTCAGGATGGTAGTATTTCTACTCAAGACTAATATTCAAGATATGATACTTTTAGCAATTTTTCAACTTTTTACTGTAGCTGGAAATGTATATGACCTATCGAACAAGTTGTTACAAGGTTGAGCATGTGATGAGTTACATTACATCAAATGTTTTTTTGTTTTAATTTCTTTACTTACGCTTGACTTGATAGCTAAATAATGATTATTTGGAATATATTCATTGGTCCTATCAACTCGGCACTTTCATTTTCGAACATAACGGCAGAAGTTACGTAAGTTAGAATCTGTTCAACTTCATAGCACTTCTACTTAAGGGTAAAATAAAGGACATAATAATCTTAGCAAGTTCTCAACGTTTTACTGTAGCTGCAAATTTAATTAACCTATCAAAGAAGTACTCGCAGGGTTCAGCACGACCTGTGCTAAAATATATTTAATGTTTTTAGCTTCATCCAATCCTAACTTGCACATGATTTTACGGTTCCATGTTAATTTTTTTCATATACAATTAATGAACTTATAACTAAGTCCTATCGACTAAGTCTGTTCATTTTCGAACATACTGGCCGAAGTAACGTAACTTAGAATCTGTTCAAGCTTCATAGCACTTCTACTTAAGGGAAAAATAAAGGACATGATACATTTATCAAGTTCTCAACTTTTAACTGTAGCTGCAAATTTAATTAACCTATCAAAGAAGTACTCGCAGTGTTCAGCACGACCTGTGCTAAAATATATTTAATGTTTTTAGCTTCATCCAAACCTAACTTGCACATGAATTTACGATTCCATGTTGATTTTCTTCAAATACAATTAATGAATTTATAACCAAGTCCTATCGACTAAGTCTGTTCATTTTCGAACATAACGGCGGAAGTAATGTAAGTTAGAATCTGTTCAAGCTTCATAGCACTTCTACTTAAGGGTAAAATAAAGGACATGATAATCTTAGCAACTTCTCAACTTTTTACTGTAGCTGCAAATTTAATTAACCTATCAAAGAAGTTCTCGCAGGGTTCAGCACGACCTGTGCTAAAATATATTTAATGTTTTTAGCTTCATCCAATCCTAACTTGCACATGAATTTACGATTCCATGCTAATTTTTTTCATATATAATTAATGAACTTATAACTAAGTCCTATCGACTAAGTCTGTTCATTTTCGAACATAACGGCCGAAGTTACGTAAGTTAGAATCTGTTCAAACTTCATAGCATTTCTACTTAAGGGAAAAATAAAGGACATGATACATTTATCAAGTTCTCAACTTTTAACTGTAGCTGCAAATTTAATTAACCTATCAAAGAAGTACTCGCAGTGTTCAGCACGACCTGTGCTAAAATATATTTAATGTTTTTAGCTTCATCCAAACCTAACTTGCACATGAATTTACGATTCCATGTTGATTTTTTTCAAATACAATTAATGAATTTATAACCAAGTCCTATCGACTAAGTCTGTTCATTTTCGAACATAACGGCGGAAGTAATGTAAGTTAGAATCTGTTCAAGCTTCATAGCACTTCTACTTAAGGGTAAAATAAAGGACATGATAATCTTAGCAACTTCTCAACTTTTTACTGTAGCTGCAAATTTTATTAACCTATCAAAGAAGTACTCGCAGTGTTCAGCAGGACCTGTGCTAAAATATATTTAATGTTTTTAGCTTCATCCAATCCTAACTTGCACATGACTTTACGATTCCATGCTAATTTTTTTCATATATAATTAATGAACTTATAACTAAGTCCTATCGACTAAGTCTGTTCATTTTCGAACATAACGGCCGAAGTTACGTAAGTTAGAATCTGTTCAAACTTCATAGCATTTCTACTTAAGGGTAAAATAAAGGACATGATACATTTATCAAGTTCTCAACTTTTTACTATAGCTGCAAATTTAATTAACCTATCAAAGAAGTAGTCGCAGGGTTCAGCACGACCTGTGCTAAAATATAATTAATGTTTTTAGCTTCATCCAATCCTAACTTGCACATGATTTTACGGTTCCATGATAATTTTTTTCATATACAATTAATGAACTTATAACAAAGTCCTATCGACTAAGTCTGTTCATTTTCGAACATACTGGCCGAAGTAACGTAAGTTAGAATCTGTTCAAGCTTCATAGCACTTCTACTTAAGGGAAAAATAAAGGACATGATACATTTATCAAGTTCGCAACTTTTCACTGTAGCTGCAAATTTAATTAACCTATCAAAGAAGCTCTCGCAGGGTTCAGCACGAGCTGTGTTATAATATATTTCATGTTTTTAGCTTCATCAAATCCTGACTTTCACATGAATTTAAGGTTCCATGTTGATTTTTTCCAAATACAATTAATGAACTTATCACTTAGTCCTATCGACTAAGTCTGTTCATTTTCGAACATAACGGCGGAAGTTACGTAAGTTAGAATCTGTTCAAGCTTCATAGCACTTCTACTTAAGGGAAAAATAAAGGACATGATACATTTATCAAGTTCTCAACTTTTCACTGTAGCTGCAAATTTAATTAACCTATCAAAGAAGTTCTCGCCGGGTTCGGCACAAGCTGTGCTAAGATACATTTAATGGTTTTAGCTTCATCCAGTCCTAACTTTCACATGAATTTAAGGTTCCATGTTAATTTTTTTCAAATACAATTAATGAACTTATCACTAAGTCCTATCGACTAAGTCTGTTCATTTTTGAGCATAATGGCCGAAGTTACGTAAGTTAGAATCTGTTCAAGCTTCATAGCACTTCTACTTAAGGGAAAAATAAAGGACGTGATACATTTATCAAGTTCTCAACTTTTTACTGTAGCTGGAAATGTATATGACTTATCGAACAAGTTGTTGCAAGGTTGAGCATGTGATGAGTTACATTACATCAAATGTTTTTTTGTTTTAATTTCTTTACTTACGCTTGACTTGATAGCTAAATAATGATAATTTTGAATATATTTATTGGTTCTGTCAACTCAGCACTTTCAAGTTCGAACATAACGACGGAAGTTACGTAAGTTAGAATCTGTTCAAGCTTCATAGCACTTCTACTTAAGGGTAAAATAAAAAACATGATAATCTTAACAAGTTCTCAACTTTTTACTGTAGCTGCAAATTTAATTAACCTATCAAAGAAGTACTCGCAGGGTTCAGCACTTCCTGTGCTAAAATATATTTAATGTTTTTAGCTTCATCCAATCCTAACTTGCACATGATTTTACGGTTCCATGTTAATTTTCTTCAAATACAATTAATGAATTTATAACCAAGTCCTATCGACTAAGTCTGTTCATTTTCGAACATAACGGCGGAAGTAATGTAAGTTAGAATCTGTTCAAGCTTCATAGCACTTCTACTTAAGGGTAAAATAAAGGACATGATAATCTTAGCAACTTCTCAACTTTTTACTGTAGCTGCAAATTTAATTAACCTATCAAAGAAGTTCTCGCAGGGTTCAGCACGACCTGTGCTAAAATATATTTAATGTTTTTAGCTTCATCCAATCCTAACTTGCACATGAATTTACGATTCCATGCTAATTTTTTTCATATATAATTAATGAACTTATAACTAAGTCCTATCGACTAAGTCTGTTCATTTTCGAACATAACGGCCGAAGTTACGTAAGTTAGAATCTGTTCAAACTTCATAGCATTTCTACTTAAGGGAAAAATAAAGGACATGATACATTTATCAAGTTCTCAACTTTTAACTGTAGCTGCAAATTTAATTAACCTATCAAAGAAGTACTCGCAGTGTTCAGCACGACCTGTGCTAAAATATATTTAATGTTTTTAGCTTCATCCAAACCTAACTTGCACATGAATTTACGATTCCATGTTGATTTTTTTCAAATACAATTAATGAATTTATAACCAAGTCCTATCGACTAAGTCTGTTCATTTTCGAACATAACGGCGGAAGTAATGTAAGTTAGAATCTGTTCAAGCTTCATAGCACTTCTACTTAAGGGTAAAATAAAGGACATGATAATCTTAGCAACTTCTCAACTTTTTACTGTAGCTGCAAATTTTATTAACCTATCAAAGAAGTACTCGCAGTGTTCAGCAGGACCTGTGCTAAAATATATTTAATGTTTTTAGCTTCATCCAATCCTAACTTGCACATGACTTTACGATTCCATGCTAATTTTTTTCATATATAATTAATGAACTTATAACTAAGTCCTATCGACTAAGTCTGTTCATTTTCGAACATAACGGCCGAAGTTACGTAAGTTAGAATCTGTTCAAACTTCATAGCATTTCTACTTAAGGGTAAAATAAAGGACATGATACATTTATCAAGTTCTCAACTTTTTACTATAGCTGCAAATTTAATTAACCTATCAAAGAAGTAGTCGCAGGGTTCAGCACGACCTGTGCTAAAATATAATTAATGTTTTTAGCTTCATCCAATCCTAACTTGCACATGATTTTACGGTTCCATGATAATTTTTTTCATATACAATTAATGAACTTATAACAAAGTCCTATCGACTAAGTCTGTTCATTTTCGAACATACTGGCCGAAGTAACGTAAGTTAGAATCTGTTCAAGCTTCATAGCACTTCTACTTAAGGGAAAAATAAAGGACATGATACATTTATCAAGTTCTCAACTTTTCACTGTAGCTGCAAATTTAATTAACCTATCAAAGAAGTTCTCGCCGGGTTCGGCACAAGCTGTGCTAAGATACATTTAATGGTTTTAGCTTCATCCAGTCCTAACTTTCACATGAATTTAAGGTTCCATGTTAATTTTTTTCAAATACAATTAATGAACTTATCACTAAGTCCTATCGACTAAGTCTGTTCATTTTTGAGCATAATGGCCGAAGTTACGTAAGTTAGAATCTGTTCAAGCTTCATAGCACTTCTACTTAAGGGAAAAATAAAGGACGTGATACATTTATCAAGTTCTCAACTTTTTACTGTAGCTGGAAATGTATATGACTTATCGAACAAGTTGTTGCAAGGTTGAGCATGTGATGAGTTACATTACATCAAATGTTTTTTTGTTTTAATTTCTTTACTTACGCTTGACTTGATAGCTAAATAATGATAATTTTGAATATATTTATTGGTTCTGTCAACTCAGCACTTTCAAGTTCGAACATAACGACGGAAGTTACGTAAGTTAGAATCTGTTCAAGCTTCATAGCACTTCTACTTAAGGGTAAAATAAAAAACATGATAATCTTAACAAGTTCTCAACTTTTTACTGTAGCTGCAAATTTAATTAACCTATCAAAGAAGTACTCGCAGGGTTCAGCACTTCCTGTGCTAAAATATATTTAATGTTTTTAGCTTCATCCAATCCTAACTTGCACATGATTTTACGGTTCCATGTTAATTTTTTTCATATACAATTAATGAACTTATAACTAAGTCCTATCGACTAAGTCTGTTCATTTTCGAACAGACTGGCCGAAGTTACGTAAGTTAGAACCGGTTCAAGCTTCATAGCACTTCTACTTAAGGGAAAAATAAAGGACATGATACATTTATCAAGTTCTCAACTTTTTAATATAGCTGCAAATTTAATTAACCTATCAAAGAAGTTCTCGCCGGGTTCGGCACAAGCTGTGCTAAGATACATTTAATGGTTTTAGCTTCATCCAGTCCTATCTTTCACATGAATTTAAGGTTCCATGTTAATTTTTTCAAATACAATTAATGAACTTATCACTAAGTCCTATCGACTAAGTCTGTTCATTTTTGAGCATAATGGCCGAAGTTACGTAAGTTAGAATCCGTTCAAGCTTCATAGCACTTCTACTTAAGGGAAAAATAAAGGACGTGATACATTTATCAAGTTCTCAACTTTTTACTGTAGCTGGAAATGTATATGACTTATCGAACAAGTTGTTGCAAGGTTGAGCATGTGATGAGTTACATTACATCAAAGGTTTTTTTGTTTTAATTTCTTTACTTACGCTTGACTTGATAGCTAAATAATGATAATTTTGAATATATTTATTGGTTCTGTCAACTCAGCACTTTCAAGTTCGAACATAACGACGGAAGTTACGTAAGTTAGAATCTGTTCAAACTTCATAGCATTTCTACTTAAGGGTAAAATAAAGGACATGATACATTTATCAAGTTCTCAACTTTTTACTATAGCTGCAAATTTAATTAACCTATCAAAGAAGTAGTCGCAGGGTTCAGCACGACCTGTGCTACAATATATTTAATGTTTTTAGCTTCATCCATTCCTAACTTGCACATGAATTTACGATTCCATGTTGATTTTTTTCAAATACAATTAATGAATTTATAACCAAGTCCTATCGACTAAGTCTGTTCATTTTCGAACATAACGGCGGAAGTAACGTAAGTTAGAATCTGTTCAAGCTTCATAGCACTTCTACTTAAGCGTAAAATAAAGGACATGATAATCTTAGCAAGTTCTCAACTTTTTACTGTAGCTGCAAATTTAATTAACCTATCAAAGAAGTACTCGCAGTGTTCAGCAGGACCTGTGCTAAAATATATTTAATGTTTTTAGCTTCATTCAATCCTAACTTGCACATGATTTTACGGTTCCATGTTAATTTTTTTCATATACAATTAATGAACTTATAACTAAGTCCTATCGACTAAGTCTGTTCATTTTCGAACAGACTGGCCGATGTTACGTAAGTTAGAACCTGTTCAAGCTTCATAGCAATCCTACTTAAGGGAAAAATAAAGGACATGATACATTTATCAAGTTCTCAACTTTTTACTATAGCTGCAAATTTAATTAACCTATCAAAGAAGTTCTCGCAGGGTTCAGCACGAGCTATGCTCGTGCTTTTAATGTTTTTGGCTTCATCCTATCCTAACTTGCACATGAATTTACGCTTCCATGTTAATTTTTTTCAAATACAATTAATGAACTTATCACTAAGTCCTATCGACTAAGTCTGTTCATTTTCGAGCATAATGGTCGGAGTTACGTAAGATAGAATCTTTTCAGGCTTCGTAGTAATTCTACTCAAGACTAAAATTCAAAACATTATACTTTTAGCAATTTTTCAACTTTTTACTGTAGCTGCAAATTTAATTAACCTATCAAAGAAATACTCGCAGTGTTCAGCACGACCTGTGCTAAAATATATTTAATGTTTTTAGCTTCATCCAATCCTAACTTGCACATGATTTTACGGTTCCATGTTAATTTTTTTCATATACAATTAATGAACTTATAACTAAGTCATATCGACTAAGTCTGTTCATTTTCGAACATAACGGCGGAAATAACGTAAGTTAGAATCTGTTCAAGCTTCATAGCACTTCTACTTAAGGGTAAAATAAAGGACATGATAATCTTAGCAACTTCTCAACTTTTTACTGTAGCTGCAAATTTAATTAACCTATCAAAGAAGTTCTCGCAGGGTTCAGCACGACCTGTGCTAAAATATATTTAATGTTTTTAGCTTCATCCAGTCCTAACTTGCACATGAATTTACGGTTCCATGTTAATTTTTTTCAAATACAATTAATGAACTTATCACTAAATCCTATCGACTAAGTCTGTTCATTTTCGAGCATAATGGTCGGAGTTACGTAAGATAGAATCTTTTCAGGACTGGTAGTATTTCTACTCAAGACTAATATTCAAGATATGATACTTTTAGCAATTTTTCAACTTTTTACTGTAGCTGGAAATGTATATGACCTATCGAACAAGTTGTTACAAGGTTGAGCATGTGATGAGTTACATTACATCAAATGTTTTTTTGTTTAAATTTCTTTACTTACGCTTGACTTGATAGCTAAATAATGATTATTTGGAATATATTCATTGGTCCTATCAACTCGGCACTTTCATTTTCGAACATAACCGCAGAAGTTACGTAGGTTAGAATCTGTTCAACTTCATAGCACTTCTACTTAAGGGTAAAATAAAGGACATAATAATATTAGCAAGTTCTCAACTTTTTACTGTAGCTGCAAATTTAATTAACCTATCAAAGAAGCTCTCGCAGGGTTCAGCACGACCTGTGCTAAAATATATTTAATGTTTTTAGCTTCATCCTATCCTAACTTGCACATGAATTTACGATTCCATGTTGATTTTTTTCAAATACAATTAATGAACTTATAACTAAGTCCTATCGACTAAGTCTGTTCATTTTCGAACAGACTGGCCGAAGTTACGTAAGTTAGAACCGGTTCAAGCTTCATAGCACTTCTACTTAAGGGAAAAATAAAGGACATGATACATTTATCAAGTTCTCAACTTTTTAATATAGCTGCAAATTTAATTAACCTATCAAAGAAGTTCTCGCCGGGTTCGGCACAAGCTGTGCTAAGATACATTTAATGGTTTTAGCTTCATCCAGTCCTATCTTTCACATGAATTTAAGGTTCCATGTTAATTTTTTCAAATACAATTAATGAACTTATCACTAAGTCCTATCGACTAAGTCTGTTCATTTTTGAGCATAATGGCCGATGTTACGTAAGTTAGAATCCGTTCAAGCTTCATAGCACTTCTACTTAAGGGAAAAATAAAGGACGTGATACATTTATCAAGTTCTCAACTTTTTACTGTAGCTGGAAATGTATATGACTTATCGAACAAGTTGTTGCAAGGTTGAGCATGTGATGAGTTACATTACATCAAAGGTTTTTTTGTTTTAATTTCTTTACTTACGCTTGACTTGATAGCTAAATAATGATAATTTTGAATATATTTATTGGTTCTGTCAACTCAGCACTTTCAAGTTCGAACATAACGACGGAAGTTACGTAAGTTAGAATCTGTTCAAACTTCATAGCATTTCTACTTAAGGGTAAAATAAAGGACATGATACATTTATCAAGTTCTCAACTTTTTACTATAGCTGCAAATTTAATTAACCTATCAAAGAAGTAGTCGCAGGGTTCAGCACGACCTGTGCTACAATATATTTAATGTTTTTAGCTTCATCCATTCCTAACTTGCACATGAATTTACGATTCCATGTTGATTTTTTTCAAATACAATTAATGAATTTATAACCAAGTCCTATCGACTAAGTCTGTTCATTTTCGAACATAACGGCGGAAGTAACGTAAGTTAGAATCTGTTCAAGCTTCATAGCACTTCTACTTAAGGGTAAAATAAAGGACATGATAATCTTAGCAAGTTCTCAACTTTTTACTGTAGCTGCAAATTTAATTAACCTATCAAAGAAGTACTCGCAGTGTTCAGCAGGACCTGTGCTAAAATATATTTAATGTTTTTAGCTTCATTCAATCCTAACTTGCACATGATTTTACGGTTCCATGTTAATTTTTTTCATATACAATTAATGAACTTATAACTAAGTCCTATCGACTAAGTCTGTTCATTTTCGAACAGACTGGCCGAAGTTACGTAAGTTAGAACCTGTTCAAGCTTCATAGCAATCCTACTTAAGGGAAAAATAAAGGACATGATACATTTATCAAGTTCTCAACTTTTTACTATAGCTGCAAATTTAATTAACCTATCAAAGAAGTTCTCGCAGGGTTCAGCACGACCTGTGCTAAAATATATTTAATGTTTTTAGCTTCATCCAGTCCTAACTTTCACATGAATTTACGGTTCCATGTTAATTTTTTTCAAATACAATTAATGAACTTATCACTAAATCCTATCGACTAAGTCTGTTCATTTTCGAGCATAATGGTCGGAGTTACGTAAGATAGAATCTTTTCAGGACTGGTAGTATTTCTACTCAAGACTAATATTCAAGATATGATACTTTTAGCAATTTTTCAACTTTTTACTGTAGCTGGAAATGTATATGACCTATCGAACAAGTTGTTACAAGGTTGAGCATGTGATGAGTTACATTACATCAAATGTTTTTTTGTTTAAATTTCTTTACTTACGCTTGACTTGATAGCTAAATAATGATTATTTGGAATATATTCATTGGTCCTATCAACTCGGCACTTTCATTTTCGAACATAACCGCAGAAGTTACGTAGGTTAGAATCTGTTCAACTTCATAGCACTTCTACTTAAGGGTAAAATAAAGGACATAATAATATTAGCAAGTTCTCAACTTTTTACTGTAGCTGCAAATTTAATTAACCTATCAAAGAAGCTCTCGCAGGGTTCAGCACGACCTGTGCTAAAATATATTTAATGTTTTTAGCTTCATCCAATCCTAACTTGCACATGAATTTACGATTCCATGTTGATTTTTTTCAAATACAATTAATGAATTTATAACTAAGTCCTATCGACTAAGTCTGTTCATTTTCGAACATACTGGCCGAAGTAACGTAAGTTAGAATCTGTTCAAGCTTCATAGCACTACTACTTAAGGGAAAAAAAAAGGACATGATACATTTATCAAGTCCTCAACTTTTCACTGTAGCTGCAAATTTAATTAACCTATCAAAGAAGCTCTCGCAGGGTTCAGCACGAGCTGTGTTATAATATATTTCATGTTTTTAGCTTCATCAAATCCTAACTTTCACATGAATTTAAGGTTCCATGTTGATTTTTTTCAAATACAATTAATGAATTTATAACCAAGTCCTATCGACTAAGTCTGTTCATTTTCGAACATAACGGCGGAAGTAACGTAAGTTAGAATCTGTTCAAGCTTCATAGCACTTCTACTTAAGGGAAAAATAAAGGACATGATACATTTATCAAGTTCTCAACTTTTTACTATAGCTGCAAATTTAATTAACTTATCAAAGAAGTTCTCGCAGGGTTCAGCACGAGCTATGCTCGTGCTTTTAATGTTTTTAGCTTCATCTTATCCTAACTTGCACATGAATTTACGCCTCCATGTTAATTTTTTTCAAATACAATTAATGAACTTATCACTAAGTCCTATCGACTAAGTCTGTTCATTTTCGAGCATAATGGTCGGAGTTACGTAAGATAGAATCATTTCAGGCTTCGTAGTAATTCTACTCAAGACTAAAATTCAAAACATTATACTTTTAGCAATTTTTCAACTTTTTACTGTAGCTGGAAATGTATATGACCTATCGAACAAGTTGTTGCAAGGTTGAGCATGTGATGAGTTACATTACATCAAATGTTTTTTTGTTTTAATTTCTTTACTTACGCTTGACTTGATAGCTAAATAATGATTATTTTGAATATATTTATTGGTCCTATCAACTCAGCACTTTCATTTTCGAACATAACGGCAGAAGTTACGTAAGTTAGAATCTGTTCAACTTCATAGCACTTCTACTTAAGGGTAAAGTAAAGGACATAATAATCTTAGCAAGTTCTCAATGTTTTACTGTAGCTGCAAATTTAATTAACCTATCAAAGAAGTACTCGAAGGGTTCAGCACGACCTGTGCTAAAATATATTTAATGTTTTTAGCTTCATCCTATCCTAACTTGCACATGAATTTACGGTTCCATGTTGATTTTTTTCAAATACAATTAATGAATTTATAACCAAGTCCTATCGACTAAGTCTGTTCATTTTCGAGCATAATGGTCGGAGTTACGTAAGATAGAATCTTTTCAGGACTGGTAGTATTTCTACTCAAGACTAATATTCAAGACATGATACTTTTAGCAATTTTTCAACTTTTTACTGTAGCTGGAAATTTAATTAACCATCAAAGAAGTACTCGCAAGGTTCAGCACTTCCTGTGCTAAAATATATTTAATGCTTTTAGCTTCATCCAATCCTAACTTGCACATGAATTTACGGTTCCATGTTGATTTTTTTCAAATACAATTAATGAATTTATAACCAAGTCCTATCGACTAAGTCTGTTCATTTTCGAGCATAATGGTCGGAGTTACGTAAGATAGAATCTTTTCAGGACTGGTAGTATTTCTACTCAAGACTAATATTCAAGACATGATACTTTTAGCAATTTTTCAACTTTTTACTGTAGCTGGAAATGTATATGACCTATCGAACAAGTTGTTACAAGGCTGAGCATGTGATGAGTTACATTACATCAAATGTTTTTTTGTTTTAATTTCTTTACTTACGCTTGACTTGATAGCTAAATAATGATTATTTGGAATATATTCATTGGTCCTATCAACTCAGCACTTTCATTTTCGAACATAACGGCAGAAGTTACGTAAGTTAGAATCTGTTCAACTTCATAGCACTTCTACTTAAGGGTAAAATAAAGGACATATTAATCTTAGCAAGTTCTCAACGTTTTACTGTAGCTGCAAATTTAATTAACCTATCAAAGAAGTACTCGCAGGGTTCAGCACGACCTGTGCTAAAATATATTTAATGTTTTTAGCTTCATCCTATCCTAACTTGCACATGAATTTACGATTCCATGTTGATTTTTTTCAAATACAATTAATGAATTTATAACCAAGTCCTATCGACTAAGTCTGTTCATTTTCGAACATACTGGCCGAAGTAACGTAAGTTAGAATCTGTTCAAGCTTCATAGCACTTCTACTTAAGGGAAAAATAAAGGGCATGATACATTTATCAAGTTCTCAACTTTTTACTGTAGCTGCAAATTTAATTAACCTATCAAAGAAATACTCGCAGTGTTCAGCACGACCTGTGCTAAAATATATTTAATGTTTTTAGCTTCATCCAATCCTAACTTGCACATGATTTTACGGTTCCATGTTAATTTTTTTCATATACAATTAATGAACTTATAACTAAGTCATATCGACTAAGTCTGTTCATTTTCGAACATAACGGCGGAAGTAACGTAAGTTAGAATCTGTTCAAGCTTCATAGCACTTCTACTTAAGGGTAAACTAAAGGACATGATAATCTTAGCAACTTCTCAACTTTTTACTGTAGCTGCAAATTTAATTAACCTATCAAAGAAGTTCTCGCAGGGTTCAGCACGACCTGTGCTAAAATATATTTAATGTTTTTAGCTTCATCCAGTCCTAACTTGCACATGAATTTACGGTTCCATGTTAATTTTTTTCAAATACAATTAATGAACTTATCACTAAATCCTATCGACTAAGTCTGTTCATTTTCGAGCATAATGGTCGGAGTTACGTAAGATAGAATCTTTTCAGGACTGGTAGTATTTCTACTCAAGACTAATATTCAAGATATGATACTTTTAGCAATTTTTCAACTTTTTACTGTAGCTGGAAATGTATATGACCTATCGAACAAGTTGTTACAAGGTTGAGCATGTGATGAGTTACATTACATCAAATGTTTTTTTGTTTTAATTTCTTTACTTACGCTTGACTTGATAGCTAAATAATGATAATTTGGAATATATTCATTGGTCCTATCAACTCGGCACTTTCATTTTCGAACATAACCGCAGAAGTTACGTAGGTTAGAATCTGTTCAACTTCATAGCACTTCTACTTAAGGGTAAAATAAAGGACATAATAATATTAGCAAGTTCTCAACGTTTTACTGTAGCTGCAAATTTAATTAACCTATCAAAGAAGTACTCGCAGGGTTCAGCACGACCTGTGCTAAAATATATTTAATGTTTTTAGCTTCATCCTATCCTAACTTGCACATGAATTTACGGTTCCATGTTGATTTTTTTCAAATACAATTAATGAATTTATAACCAAGTCCTATCGACTAAGTCTGTTCATTTTCGAACATACTGGCCGAAGTAACGTAAGTTAGAATCTGTTCAAGCTTCATAGCACTTCTACTTAAGGGAAAAATAAAGGACATGATACATTTATCAAGTTCTCAACTTTTTACTGTAGCTGCAAATATAATTAACCTATCAAAGAAGTACTCGCAGTGTTCAGCACGACCTGTGCTAAAATATATTTAATGTTTTTAGCTTCATCCAATCCTAACTTGCACATGTATTTACGATTCCATGTTGATTTTTTTCAAATACAATTAATGAATTTATAACCAAGTCCTATCGACTAAGTCTGTTCATTTTCGAACATAACGGCGGAAGTAACGTAAGTTAGAATCTGTTCAAGCTTCATAGCACTTCTAGTTAAGGGTAAAATAAGGGACATGATAATCTTAGCAACTTCTCAACTTTTTACTGTAGCTGCAAATTTAATTAACCTATCAAAGAAGTTCTCGCAGGGTTCAGCACGACCTGTGCTAAAATATATTTAATGTTTTTAGCTTCATCCAATCCTAACTTGCACATGAATTTACGATTCCATGTTGATTTTTTTCAAATACAATTAATGAATTTATAACTAAGTCCTATCGACTAAGTCTGTTCATTTTCGAACATACTGGCCGAAGTAACGTAAGTTAGAATCTGTTCAAGCTTCATAGCACTACTACTTAAGGGAAAAAAAAGGACATGATACATTTATCAAGTCCTCAACTTTTCACTGTAGCTGCAAATTTAATTAACCTATCAAAGAAGCTCTCGCAGGGTTCAGCACGAGCTGTGTTATAATATATTTCATGTTTTTAGCTTCATCAAATCCTAACTTTCACATGAATTTAAGGTTCCATGTTGATTTTTTTCAAATACAATTAATGAATTTATAACCAAGTCCTATCGACTAAGTCTGTTCATTTTCGAACATAACGGCGGAAGTAACGTAAGTTAGAATCTGTTCAAGCTTCATAGCACTTCTACTTAAGGGAAAAATAAAGGACATGATACATTTATCAAGTTCTCAACTTTTTACTATAGCTGCAAATTTAATTAACTTATCAAAGAAGTTCTCGCAGGGTTCAGCACGAGCTATGCTCGTGCTTTTAATGTTTTTAGCTTCATCTTATCCTAACTTGCACATGAATTTACGCCTCCATGTTAATTTTTTTCAAATACAATTAATGAACTTATCACTAAGTCCTATCGACTAAGTCTGTTCATTTTCGAGCATAATGGTCGGAGTTACGTAAGATAGAATCATTTCAGGCTTCGTAGTAATTCTACTCAAGACTAAAATTCAAAACATTATACTTTTAGCAATTTTTCAACTTTTTACTGTAGCTGGAAATGTATATGACCTATCGAACAAGTTGTTGCAAGGTTGAGCATGTGATGAGTTACATTACATCAAATGTTTTTTTGTTTTAATTTCTTTACTTACGCTTGACTTGATAGCTAAATAATGATTATTTTGAATATATTTATTGGTCCTATCAACTCAGCACTTTCATTTTCGAACATAACGGCAGAAGTTACGTAAGTTAGAATCTGTTCAACTTCATAGCACTTCTACTTAAGGGTAAAATAAAGGACATAATAATCTTAGCAAGTTCTCAACGTTTTACTGTAGCTGCAAATTTAATTAACCTATCAAAGAAGTACTCGAAGGGTTCAGCACGACCTGTGCTAAAATATATTTAATGTTTTTAGCTTCATACAATCCTAACTTGCACATGATTTTACGGTTCCATGTTAATTTTTTTCATATACAATTAATGAACTTATAACTAAGTCCTATCGACTAAGTCTGTTCATTTTCGAACAGACTGGCCGAAGTTACGTAAGTTAGAACCTGTTCAAGCTTCATAGCACTTCTACTTAAGGGAAAAATAAAGGACATGATACATTTATCAAGTTCTCAACTTTGTACTATAGCTGCAAATTTAATTAACCTCTCAAAGAAGTTCTCGCAGGGTTCAGCACGACCTGTGCTAAAATATATTTAATGTTTTTAGCTTCATCCATTCCTAACTTGCACAAGAATTTACGATTCCATGTTGATTTTTTTCAAATACATTTAATGAATTTATAACCAAGTCCTATCGACTAAGTCTGTTCATTTTCGAACATAACGGCGGAAGTAACGTAAGTTAGAATCTGTTCAAGCTTCATAGCACTTCTACTTAAGGGAAAAATAAAGGACATGATACATTTATCAAGTTCTCAACTTTTTACTGTAGCTGCACATTTAATTAACCTATCAAAGAAATACTCGCAGTGTTCAGCACGACCTGTGCTAAAATATATTTAATGTTTTTAGCTTCATACAATCCTAACTTGCACATGATTTTACGGTTCCATGTTAATTTTTTTCATATACAATTAATGAACTTATAACTAAGTCCTATCGACTAAGTCTGTTCATTTTCGAACAGACTGGCCGAAGTTACGTAAGTTAGAACCTGTTCAAGCTTCATAGCACTTCTACTTAAGGGAAAAATAAAGGACATGATACATTTATCAAGTTCTCAACTTTGTACTATAGCTGCAAATTTAATTAACCTCTCAAAGAAGTTCTCGCAGGGTTCAGCACGACCTGTGCTAAAATATATTTAATGTTTTTAGCTTCATCCATTCCTAACTTGCACAAGAATTTACGATTCCATGTTGATTTTTTTCAAATACATTTAATGAATTTATAACCAAGTCCTATCGACTAAGTCTGTTCATTTTCGAACATAACGGCGGAAGTAACGTAAGTTAGAATCTGTTCAAGCTTCATAGCACTTCTACTTAAGGGTAAAATAAAGGACATGATAATCTTAGCAACTTCTCAAATTTTTACTGTAGCTGCAAATTTAATTAACCTATCAAAGAAGTTCTCGCAGGGTTCAGCACGACCTGTGCTAAAATATATTTAATGTTTTTAGCTTCATCCAGTCCTAACTTGCACATGAATTTACGGTTCCATGTTAATTTTTTTCAAATACAATTAATGAACTTATCACTAAATCCTATCGACTAAGTCTGTTCATTTTCGAGCATAATGGTCGGAGTTACGTAAGATAGAATCTTTTCAGGACTGGTAGTATTTCTACTCAAGACTAATATTCAAGATATGATACTTTTAGCAATTTTTCAACTTCTTACTGTAGCTGGAAATGTATATGACCTATCGAACAAGTTGTTACAAGGTTGAGCATGTGATGAGTTACATTACATCAAATGTTTTTTTGTTTTAATTTCTTTACTTACGCTTGACTTGATAGCTAAATAATGATTATTTGGAATATATTCATTGGTCCTATCAACTCGGCACTTTCATTTTCGAACATAACGGCAGAAGTTACGTAAGTTAGAATCTGTTCAACTTCATAGCACTTCTACTTAAGGGTAAAATAAAGGACATAATAATCTTAGCAAGTTCTCAACTTTTTACTATAGCTGCAAATTTAATTAACCTCTCAAAGAAGTTCTCGCAAGGTTCAGCACGAGCTGTGCTATAATATATTTAATGTTTTTAGCTTCATCAAATCCTAACTTTCACATGAATTTAAGATTCCATGTTAATTTTTTTCAAATACAATTAATGAACTTATCACTAAGTCCTATCGACTAAGTCTGTTCATTTTCGAACATAACGGCGGAAGTTATGTAAGTTAGAATCTGTTCAAGCTTCATAGCACTTCTACTCAAGGGTAAAATAAAGGACATGATTCATTTATCAAGTTCTCAACTTTTTACTGTAGCTGCAAATTTAATTAACCTATTAAAGAAGTTCTCGCAGGGTTCAGCACGAGCTGTGCTATAATATATTTAATGTTTTTAGCTTCATCAAATCCTAACTTTCACACGAATTTACGGTTCCATGTTAATTTTTTTCAAATACAATTAATGAACTTATCACTTAGTCCTATCGACTAAGTCTGTTCATTTTCGAGCCTAATGGTCGGAGTTACGTAAGATAGAATCTTTTCAGGACTGGTAGTATTTCTACTCAAGACTAAAATTCAAAACATTATACTTTTAGCAATTTTTCAACTTTTTACTGTACCTGGAAATGTATATGACCTATCGAACAAATTGTTGCAAGGTTGAGCATGTGATGAGTTACATTACATCAAATGTTTTTTTGTTTTAATTTCTTTACTTACGCTTGACTTGATAGCTAAATAATGATTATTTTGAATATATTTATTGGTCCTATCAACTCAGCACTTTCATTTTCGAACATAACGGCAGAAGTTACGTAAGTTAGAATCTGTTCAACTTCATAGCACTTCTACTTAAGGGTAAAATAAAGGACATAATAATCTTAGCAAGTTCTCAACGTTTTACTGTAGCTGCAAATTTAATTAACCTATCAAAGAAGTACTCGCAGGGTTCAGCACGACCTGTGCTAAAATATATTTAATGTTTTTAGCTTCATCCTATCCTAACTTGCACATGAATTTACGATTCCATGTTGATTTTTTTCAAATACAATTAATGAATTTATAACCAAGTCCTATCGACTAAGTCTGTTCATTTTCGAACATACTGGCCGAAGTAACGTAAGTTAGAATCTGTTCAAGCTTCATAGCACTTCTACTTAAGGGAAAAATAAAGGACATGATACATTTATCAAGTTCTCAACTTTTTACTGTAGCTGCACATTTAATTAACCTATCAAAGAAATACTCGCAGTGTTCAGCACGACCTGTGCTAATATATATTTAATGTTTTTAGCTTCATACAATCCTAACTTGCACATGAATTTACGATTCCATGTTGATTTTTTTCAAATACAATTAATGAACTTATAACTAAGTCCTATCGACTAAGTCTGTTCATTTTCGAACAGACTGGCCGAAGTTACGTAAGTTAGAACCTGTTCAAGCTTCATAGCACTTCTACTTAAGGGAAAAATAAAGGACATGATTCATTTATCAAGTTCTCAACTTTTTACTGTAGCTGCAAATTTAATTAACCTATTAAAGAAGTTCTCGCAGGGTTCAGCACGAGCTGTGCTATAATATATTTAATGTTTTTAGCTTCATCAAATCCTAATTTTCACACGAATTTACGGTTCCATGTTAATTTTTTTCAAATACAATTAATGAACTTATCACTTAGTCCTATCGACTAAGTCTGTTCATTTTCGAGCCTAATGGTCGGAGTTACGTAAGATAGAATCTTTTCAGGACTGGTAGTATTTCTACTCAAGACTAAAATTCAAAACATTATACTTTTAGCAATTTTTCAACTTTTTACTGTAGCTGGAAATGTATATGACCTATCGAACAAATTGTTGCAAGGTTGAGCATGTGATGAGTTACATTACATCTAATGTTTTTTTGTTTTAATTTCTTTACTTACGCTTGACTTGATAGCTAAATAATGATTATTTTGAATATATTTATTGGTCCTATCAACTCAGCACTTTCATTTTCGAACATAACGGCAGAAGTTACGTAAGTTAGAATCTGTTCAACTTCATAGCACTTCTACTTAAGGGTAAAATAAAGGACATAATAATCTTAGCAAGTTCTCAACGTTTTACTGTAGCTGCAAATTTAATTAACCTATCAAAGAAGTACTCGCAAGGTTCAGCACGACCTGTGCTAAAATATATTTAATGTTTTTAGCTTCATCCTATCCTAACTTGCACATGAATTTACGATTCCATGTTGATTTTTTTCAAATACAATTAATGAATTTATAACCAAGTCCTATCGACTAAGTCAGTTCATTTTCGAACATACTGGCCGAAGTAACGTAAGTTAGAATCTGTTCAAGCTTCATAGCACTTCTACTTAAGGGAAAAATAAAGGACATGATACATTTATCAAGTTCTCAACTTTTTACTGTAGCTGCACATTTAATTAACCTATCAAAGAAATACTCGCAGTGTTCAGCACGACCTGTGCTAATATATATTTAATGTTTTTAGCTTCATCCAATCCTAACTTGCACATGATTTTACGGTTCCATGTTAATTTTTTTCATATACAATTAATGAACTTATAACTAAGTCCTATCGACTAAGTCTGTTCATTTTCGAACAGACTGGCCGAAGTTACGTAAGTTAGAACCTGTTCAAACTTCATAGCAATCCTACTTAAGGGAAAAATAAAGGACATGATACATTTATCAAGTTCTCAACTTTTTACTATAGCTGCAAATTTAATTAACCTATCAAAGAAGTACTCGCAGGGTTCAGCACGACCTGTGCTAAAATATATTTAATGTTTTTAGCTTCATCCAATCCTAACTTTCACATGAATTTACGATTCCATGTTGATTTTTTTCAAATACAATTAATGAATCTATAACCAAGTCCTATCGACTAAGTCTGTTCATTTTCGAGCATAACGGCGGAAGTAACGTAAGACAGAATCTGTTCAAGCTTCATTGCACTTCTACTTAAGCGTAAAATAAAGGACATGATAATCTTAGCAACTTCTCAACTTTTTACTATAGCTGCAAATTTAATTAACCTCTCAAAGAAGTTCTCGCAAGGTTCAGCACGAGCTGTGCTATAATATATTTAATGTTTTTAGCTTCATCAAATCCTAACTTTCACATGAATTTAAGATTCCATGTTAATTTTTTTCAAATACAATTAATGAACTTATCACTAAGTCCTATCGACTAAGTCTGTTCATTTTCGAACATAACGGCGGAAGTTATGTAAGTTAGAATCTGTTCAAGCTTCATAGCACTTCTACTCAAGGGTAAAATAAAGGACATGATTCATTTATCAAGTTCTCAACTTTTTACTGTAGCTGCAAATTTAATTAACCTATTAAAGAAGTTCTCGCGGGGTTCAGCACGAGCTGTGCTATAATATATTTAATGTTTTTAGCTTCATCAAATCCTAACTTTCACACGAATTTACGGTTCCATGTTAATTTTTTTCAAATACAATTAATGAACTTATCACTTAGTCCTATCGACTAAGTCTGTTCATTTTCGAGCCTAATGGTCGGAGTTACGTAAGATAGAATCTTTTCCGGACTGGTAGTATTTCTACTCAAGACTAAAATTCAAAACATTATACTTTTAGCAATTTTTCAACTTTTTACTGTAGCTGGAAATGTATATGACCTATCGAACAAATTGTTGCAAGGTTGAGCATGTGATGAGTTACATTACATCTAATGTTTTTTTGTTTTAATTTCTTTACTTACGCTTGACTTGATAGCTAAATAATGATTATTTTGAATATATTTATTGGTCCTATCAACTCAGCACTTTCATTTTCGAACATAACGGCAGAAGTTACGTAAGTTAGAATCTGTTCAACTTCATAGCACTTCTACTTAAGGGTAAAATAAAGGAGATAATAATCTTAGCTAGTTCTCAACGTTTTACTGTAGCTGCAAATTTAATTAACCTATCAAAGAAGTACTCGCAAGGTTCAGCACGACCTGTGCTAAAATATATTTAATGTTTTTAGCTTCATCCTATCCTAACTTGCACATGAATTTACGATTCCATGTTGATTTTTTTCAAATACAATTAATGAATTTATAACCAAGTCCTATCGACTAAGTCTGTTCATTTTCGAACATACTGGCCGAAGTAACGTAAGTTAGAATCTGTTCAAGCTTCATAGCACTTCTACTTAAGGGAAAAATAAAGGACATGATACATTTATCAAGTTCTCAACTTTTTACTGTAGCTGCACATTTAATTAACCTATCAAAGAAATACTCGCAGTGTTCAGCACGACCTGTGCTAATATATATTTAATGTTTTTAGCTTCATCCAATCCTAACTTGCACATGATTTTACGGTTCCATGTTAATTTTTTTCATATACAATTAATGAACTTATAACTAAGTCCTATCGACTAAGTCTGTTCATTTTCGAACAGACTGGCCGAAGTTACGTAAGTTAGAACCTGTTCAAACTTCATAGCAATCCTACTTAAGGGAAAAATAAAGGACATGATACATTTATCAAGTTCTCAACTTTTTACTATAGCTGCAAATTTAATTAACCTATCAAAGAAGTACTCGCAGGGTTCAGCACGACCTGTGCTAAAATATATTTAATGTTTTTAGCTTCATCCAATCCTAACTTTCACATGAATTTACGATTCCATGTTGATTTTTTTCAAATACAATTAATGAATCTATAACCAAGTCCTATCGACTAAGTCTGTTCATTTTCGAGCATAACGGCGGAAGTAACGTAAGACAGAATCTGTTCAAGCTTCATTGCACTTCTACTTAAGCGTAAAATAAAGGACATGATAATCTTAGCAACTTCTCAACTTTTTACTGTAGCTGCAAATTTAACTAACCTATCAAAGAAGCTCTCGCAGGGTTCAGCACGAGCTGTGTTATAATATATTTCATGTTTTTAGCTTCATCAAATCCTAACTTTTACATGAATTTAAGGTTCCATGTTGATTTTTTTCAAATACAATTAATGAACTGATCACTAAGTCCTATCGACTAAGTCTGTTCATTTTCGAACAGACTGGCCGAAGTTACGTAAGTTAGAACCTGTTCAAACTTCATAGCAATCCTACTTAAGGGAAAAATAAAGGACATGATACATTTATCAAGTTCTCAACTTTTTACTATAGCTGCAAATTTAATTAACCTATCAAAGAAGTACTCGCAGGGTTCAGCACGACCTGTGCTAAAATATATTTAATGTTTTTAGCTTCATCCTATCCTAACTTGCACATGAATTTACGATTCCATGTTGATTTTTTTCAAATACAATTAATGAACTTATCACTAAGTCCTATCGACTAAGTCTGTTCATTTTCGAACATAACGGCGGAAGTTATGTAAGTTAGAATCTGTTCAAGCTTCATAGCACTTCTACTCAAGGGTAAAATAAAGGACATGATTCATTTATCAAGTTCTCAACTTTTTACTGTAGCTGCAAATTTAATTAACCTATTAAAGAAGTTCTCGCAGGGTTCAGCACGAGCTGTGCTATAATATATTTAATGTTTTGAGCTTCATCAAATCCTAACTTTCACACGAATTTACGGTTCCATGTTAATTTTTTTCAAATACAATTAATGAACTTATCACTTAGTCCTATCGACTAAGTCTGTTCATTTTCGAGCCTAATGGTCGGAGTTACGTAAGATAGAATCTTTTCAGGACTGGTAGTATTTCTACTCAAGACTAAAATTCAAAACATTATACTTTTAGCAATTTTTCAACTTTTTACTGTAGCTGGAAATGTATATGACCTATCGAACAAATTGTTGCAAGGTTGAGCATGTGATGAGTTACATTACATCTAATGTTTTTTTGTTTTAATTTCTTTACTTACGCTTGACTTGATAGCTAAATAATGATTATTTTGAATATATTTATTGGTCCTATCAACTCAGCACTTTCATTTTCGAACATAACGGCAGAAGTTACGTAAGTTAGAATCTGTTCAACTTCATAGCACTTCTACTTAAGGGTAAAATAAAGGACATAATAATCTTAGCAAGTTCTCAACGTTTTACTGTAGCTGCAAATTTAATTAACCTATCAAAGAAGTACTCGCAAGGTTCAGCACGACCTGTGCTAAAATATATTTAATGTTTTAGCTTCATCCTATCCTAACTTGCACATGAATTTACGATTCCATGTTGATTTTTTTCAAATACAATTAATGAATTTATAACCAAGTCCTATCGACTAAGTCTGTTCATTTTCGAACATACTGGCCGAAGTAACGTAAGTTAGAATCTGTTCAAGCTTCATAGCACTTCTACTTAAGGGAAAAATAAAGGACATGATACATTTATCAAGTTCTCAACTTTTTACTGTAGCTGCACATTTAATTAACCTATCAAAGAAATACTCGCAGTGTTCAGCACGACCTGTGCTAATATATATTTAATGTTTTTAGCTTCATCCAATCCTAACTTGCACATGATTTTACGGTTCCATGTTAATTTTTTTCATATACAATTAATGAACTTATAACTAAGTCCTATCGACTAAGTCTGTTCATTTTCGAACAGACTGGCCGAAGTTACGTAAGTTAGAACCTGTTCAAACTTCATAGCAATCCTACTTAAGGGAAAAATAAAGGACATGATACATTTATCAAGTTCTCAACTTTTTACTATAGCTGCAAATTTAATTAACCTATCAAAGAAGTACTCGCAGGGTTCAGCACGACCTGTGCTAAAATATATTTAATGTTTTTAGCTTCATCCAATCCTAACTTTCACATGAATTTACGATTCCATGTTGATTTTTTTCAAATACAATTAATGAATTTATAACCAAGTCCTATCGACTAAGTCTGTTCATTTTCGAGCATAACGGCGGAAGTAACGTAAGTTAGAATCTGTTCAAGCTTCATAGCACTTCTACTTAAGCGTAAAATAAAGGACATGATAATCTTAGCAACTTCTCAACTTTTTACTGTAGCTGCAAATTTAATTAACCTGTCAAAGAAGTTCTCGCAGGGTTCAGCACGAGCTGTGTTATAATATATTTCATGTTTTTAGCTTCATCAAATCCTAACTTTCACATGAATTTAAGGTTCCATGTTGATTTTTTTCAAATGCAATTAATGAACTTATCACTAAGTCCTATCGACTAAGTCTGTTCATTTTCGAACATAACGGCGGAAGTTACGTAAGTTAGAACCTTTTCTAGCTTCATAGCACTTCTAATTAAGGGAAAAATAAAGGACATGATACATTTATCAAGTTCTAAACTTTTTACTATAGCTGCAAATTTAATTAACCTCTCAAAGAAGTTCTCGCAAGGTTCAGCACGAGCTGTGCTATAATATATTTAATGTTTTTAGCTTCATCAAATCCTAACTTTCACATGAATTTAAGATTCCATGTTAATTTTTTTCAAATACAATTAATGAACTTATCACTAAGTCCTATCGACTAAGTCTGTTCATTTTCGAACATAACGGCGGAAGTTATGTAAGTTAGAATCTGTTCAAGCTTCATAGCACTTCTACTCAAGGGTAAAATAAAGGACATGATTCATTTATCAAGTTCTCAACTTTTTACTGTAGCTGCAAATTTAATTAACCTATTAAAGAAGTTCTCGCAGGGTTCAGCACGAGCTGTGCTATAATATATTTAATGTTTTTAGCTTCATCAAATCCTAACTTTCACACGAATTTACGGTTCCATGTTAATTTTTTTCAAATACAATTAATGAACTTATCACTTAGTCCTATCGACTAAGTCTGTTCATTTTCGAGCCTAATGGTCGGAGTTACGTAAGATAGAATCTTTTCAGGACTGGTAGTATTTCTACTCAAGACTAAAATTCAAAACATTATACTTTTAGCAATTTTTCAACTTTTTACTGTAGCTGGAAATGTATATGACCTATCGAACAAATTGTTGCAAGGTTGAGCATGTGATGAGTTACATTACATCAAATGTTTTTTTGTTTTAATTTCTTTACTTACGCTTGACTTGATAGCTAAATAATGATTATTTTGAATATATTTATTGGTCCTATCAACTCAGCACTTTCATTTTCGAACATAACGGCAGAAGTTACGTAAGTTAGAATCTGTTCAACTTCATAGCACTTCTACTTAAGGGTAAAATAAAGGACATAATAATCTTAGCAAGTTCTCAACGTTTTACTGTAGCTGCAAATTTAATTAACCTATCAAAGAAGTACTCGCAGGGTTCAGCACGACCTGTGCTAAAATATATTTAATGTTTTTAGCTTCATCCTATCCTAACTTGCACATGAATTTACGATTCCATGTTGATTTTTTTCAAATACAATTAATGAATTTATAACCAAGTCCTATCGACTAAGTCTGTTCATTTTCGAACATACTGGCCGAAGTAACGTAAGTTAGAATCTGTTCAAGCTTCATAGCACTTCTACTTAAGGGAAAAATAAAGGACATGATACATTTATCAAGTTCTCAACTTTTTACTGTAGCTGCACATTTAATTAACCTATCAAAGAAATACTCGCAGTGTTCAGCACGACCTGTGCTAATATATATTTAATGTTTTTAGCTTCATACAATCCTAACTTGCACATGAATTTACGATTCCATGTTGATTTTTTTCAAATACAATTAATGAACTTATAACTAAGTCCTATCGACTAAGTCTGTTCATTTTCGAACAGACTGGCCGAAGTTACGTAAGTTAGAACCTGTTCAAGCTTCATAGCACTTCTACTTAAGGGAAAAATAAAGGACATGATTCATTTATCAAGTTCTCAACTTTTTACTGTAGCTGCAAATTTAATTAACCTATTAAAGAAGTTCTCGCAGGGTTCAGCACGAGCTGTGCTATAATATATTTAATGTTTTTAGCTTCATCAAATCCTAATTTTCACACGAATTTACGGTTCCATGTTAATTTTTTTCAAATACAATTAATGAACTTATCACTTAGTCCTATCGACTAAGTCTGTTCATTTTCGAGCCTAATGGTCGGAGTTACGTAAGATAGAATCTTTTCAGGACTGGTAGTATTTCTACTCAAGACTAAAATTCAAAACATTATACTTTTAGCAATTTTTCAACTTTTTACTGTAGCTGGAAATGTATATGACCTATCGAACAAATTGTTGCAAGGTTGAGCATGTGATGAGTTACATTACATCTAATGTTTTTTTGTTTTAATTTCTTTACTTACGCTTGACTTGATAGCTAAATAATGATTATTTTGAATATATTTATTGGTCCTATCAACTCAGCACTTTCATTTTCGAACATAACGGCAGAAGTTACGTAAGTTAGAATCTGTTCAACTTCATAGCACTTCTACTTAAGGGTAAAATAAAGGACATAATAATCTTAGCAAGTTCTCAACGTTTTACTGTAGCTGCAAATTTAATTAACCTATCAAAGAAGTACTCGCAAGGTTCAGCACGACCTGTGCTAAAATATATTTAATGTTTTAGCTTCATCCTATCCTAACTTGCACATGAATTTACGATTCCATGTTGATTTTTTTCAAATACAATTAATGAATTTATAACCAAGTCCTATCGACTAAGTCTGTTCATTTTCGAACATACTGGCCGAAGTAACGTAAGTTAGAATCTGTTCAAGCTTCATAGCACTTCTACTTAAGGGAAAAATAAAGGACATGATACATTTATCAAGTTCTCAACTTTTTACTGTAGCTGCACATTTAATTAACCTATCAAAGAAATACTCGCAGTGTTCAGCACGACCTGTGCTAATATATATTTAATGTTTTTAGCTTCATCCAATCCTAACTTGCACATGATTTTACGGTTCCATGTTAATTTTTTTCATATACAATTAATGAACTTATAACTAAGTCCTATCGACTAAGTCTGTTCATTTTCGAACAGACTGGCCGAAGTTACGTAAGTTAGAACCTGTTCAAACTTCATAGCAATCCTACTTAAGGGAAAAATAAAGGACATGATACATTTATCAAGTTCTCAACTTTTTACTATAGCTGCAAATTTAATTAACCTATCAAAGAAGTACTCGCAGGGTTCAGCACGACCTGTGCTAAAATATATTTAATGTTTTTAGCTTCATCCAATCCTAACTTTCACATGAATTTACGATTCCATGTTGATTTTTTTCAAATACAATTAATGAATTTATAACCAAGTCCTATCGACTAAGTCTGTTCATTTTCGAGCATAACGGCGGAAGTAACGTAAGTTAGAATCTGTTCAAGCTTCATAGCACTTCTACTTAAGCGTAAAATAAAGGACATGATAATCTTAGCAACTTCTCAACTTTTTACTGTTGCTGCAAATTTAATTAACCTGTCAAAGAAGTTCTCGCAGGGTTCAGCACGACCTGTGCTAAAATATATTTAATGTTTTTAGCTTCATCCTATCCTAACTTGCACATGAATTTACGATTCCATGTTGATTTTTTTCAAATACAATTAATGAATTTATAACCAAGTCCTATCGACTAAGTCTGTTCATTTTCGAACATACTGGCCGAAGTAACGTAAGTTAGAATCTGTTCAAGCTTCATAGCACTTCTACTTAAGGGAAAAATAAAGGACATGATACATTTATCAAGTTCTCAACTTTTTACTGTAGCTGCACATTTAATTAACCTATCAAAGAAATACTCGCAGTGTTCAGCACGACCTGTGCTAATATATATTTAATGTTTTTAGCTTCATACAATCCTAACTTGCACATGAATTTACGATTCCATGTTGATTTTTTTCAAATACAATTAATGAACTTATAACTAAGTCCTATCGACTAAGTCTGTTCATTTTCGAACAGACTGGCCGAAGTTACGTAAGTTAGAACCTGTTCAAGCTTCATAGCACTTCTACTTAAGGGAAAAATAAAGGACATGATTCATTTATCAAGTTCTCAACTTTTTACTGTAGCTGCAAATTTAATTAACCTATTAAAGAAGTTCTCGCAGGGTTCAGCACGAGCTGTGCTATAATATATTTAATGTTTTTAGCTTCATCAAATCCTAATTTTCACACGAATTTACGGTTCCATGTTAATTTTTTTCAAATACAATTAATGAACTTATCACTTAGTCCTATCGACTAAGTCTGTTCATTTTCGAGCCTAATGGTCGGAGTTACGTAAGATAGAATCTTTTCAGGACTGGTAGTATTTCTACTCAAGACTAAAATTCAAAACATTATACTTTTAGCAATTTTTCAACTTTTTACTGTAGCTGGAAATGTATATGACCTATCGAACAAATTGTTGCAAGGTTGAGCATGTGATGAGTTACATTACATCTAATGTTTTTTTGTTTTAATTTCTTTACTTACGCTTGACTTGATAGCTAAATAATGATTATTTTGAATATATTTATTGGTCCTATCAACTCAGCACTTTCATTTTCGAACATAACGGCAGAAGTTACGTAAGTTAGAATCTGTTCAACTTCATAGCACTTCTACTTAAGGGTAAAATAAAGGACATAATAATCTTAGCAAGTTCTCAACGTTTTACTGTAGCTGCAAATTTAATTAACCTATCAAAGAAGTACTCGCAAGGTTCAGCACGACCTGTGCTAAAATATATTTAATGTTTTAGCTTCATCCTATCCTAACTTGCACATGAATTTACGATTCCATGTTGATTTTTTTCAAATACAATTAATGAATTTATAACCAAGTCCTATCGACTAAGTCTGTTCATTTTCGAACATACTGGCCGAAGTAACGTAAGTTAGAATCTGTTCAAGCTTCATAGCACTTCTACTTAAGGGAAAAATAAAGGACATGATACATTTATCAAGTTCTCAACTTTTTACTGTAGCTGCACATTTAATTAACCTATCAAAGAAATACTCGCAGTGTTCAGCACGACCTGTGCTAATATATATTTAATGTTTTTAGCTTCATCCAATCCTAACTTGCACATGATTTTACGGTTCCATGTTGATTTTTTTCAAATACAATTAATGAACTGATCACTAAGTCCTATCGACTAAGTCTGTTCATTTTCGAACAGACTGGCCGAAGTTACGTAAGTTAGAACCTGTTGAAACTTCATAGCAATCCTACTTAAGGGAAAAATAAAGGACATGATACATTTATCAAGTTCTCAACTTTTTACTATAGCTGCAAATTTAATTAACCTATCAAAGAAGTACTCGCAGGGTTCAGCACGACCTGTGCTAAAATATATTTAATGTTTTTAGCTTCATCCAATCCTAACTTTCACATGAATTTACGATTCCATGTTGATTTTTTTCAAATACAATTAATGAATTTATAACCAAGTCCTATCGACTAAGTCTGTTCATTTTCGAGCATAACGGCGGAAGTAACGTAAGTTAGAATCTGTTCAAGCTTCATAGCACTTCTACTTAAGCGTAAAATAAAGGACATGATAATCTTAGCAACTTCTCAACTTTTTACTGTAGCTGCAAATTTAATTAACCTGTCAAAGAAGTTCTCGCAGGGTTCAGCACGAGCTGTGTTATAATATATTTCATGTTTTTAGCTTCATCAAATCCTAACTTTCACATGAATTTAAGGTTCCATGTTGATTTTTTTCAAATGCAATTAATGAACTTATCACTAAGTCCTATCGACTAAGTCTGTTCATTTTCGAACATAACGGCGGAAGTTACGTAAGTTAGAACCTTTTCTAGCTTCATAGCACTTCTAATTAAGGGAAAAATAAAGGACATGATACATTTATCAAGTTCTAAACTTTTTACTATAGCTGCAAATTTAATTAACCTCTCAAAGAAGTTCTCGCAAGGTTCAGCACGAGCTGTGCTATAATATATTTAATGTTTTTAGCTTCATCAAATCCTAACTTTCACATGAATTTAAGATTCCATGTTAATTTTTTTCAAATACAATTAATGAACTTATCACTAAGTCCTATCGACTAAGTCTGTTCATTTTCGAACATAACGGCGGAAGTTATGTAAGTTAGAATCTGTTCAAGCTTCATAGCACTTCTACTCAAGGGTAAAATAAAGGACATGATTCATTTATCAAGTTCTCAACTTTTTACTGTAGCTGCAAATTTAATTAACCTATTAAAGAAGTTCTCGCAGGGTTCAGCACGAGCTGTGCTATAATATATTTAATGTTTTTAGCTTCATCAAATCCTAACTTTCACACGAATTTACGGTTCCATGTTAATTTTTTTCAAATACAATTAATGAACTTATCACTTAGTCCTATCGACTAAGTCTGTTCATTTTCGAGCCTAATGGTCGGAGTTACGTAAGATAGAATCTTTTCAGGACTGGTAGTATTTCTACTCAAGACTAAAATTCAAAACATTATACTTTTAGCAATTTTTCAACTTTTTACTGTAGCTGGAAATGTATATGACCTATCGAACAAATTGTTGCAAGGTTGAGCATGTGATGAGTTACATTACATCAAATGTTTTTTTGTTTTAATTTCTTTACTTACGCTTGACTTGATAGCTAAATAATGATTATTTTGAATATATTTATTGGTCCTATCAACTCAGCACTTTCATTTTCGAACATAACGGCAGAAGTTACGTAAGTTAGAATCTGTTCAACTTCATAGCACTTCTACTTAAGGGTAAAATAAAGGACATAATAATCTTAGCAAGTTCTCAACGTTTTACTGTAGCTGCAAATTTAATTAACCTATCAAAGAAGTACTCGCAGGGTTCAGCACGACCTGTGCTAAAATATATTTAATGTTTTTAGCTTCATCCTATCCTAACTTGCACATGAATTTACGATTCCATGTTGATTTTTTTCAAATACAATTAATGAATTTATAACCAAGTCCTATCGACTAAGTCTGTTCATTTTCGAACATACTGGCCGAAGTAACGTAAGTTAGAATCTGTTCAAGCTTCATAGCACTTCTACTTAAGGGAAAAATAAAGGACATGATACATTTATCAAGTTCTCAACTTTTTACTGTAGCTGCACATTTAATTAACCTATCAAAGAAATACTCGCAGTGTTCAGCACGACCTGTGCTAATATATATTTAATGTTTTTAGCTTCATACAATCCTAACTTGCACATGAATTTACGATTCCATGTTGATTTTTTTCAAATACAATTAATGAACTTATAACTAAGTCCTATCGACTAAGTCTGTTCATTTTCGAACAGACTGGCCGAAGTTACGTAAGTTAGAACCTGTTCAAGCTTCATAGCACTTCTACTTAAGGGAAAAATAAAGGACATGATTCATTTATCAAGTTCTCAACTTTTTACTGTAGCTGCAAATTTAATTAACCTATTAAAGAAGTTCTCGCAGGGTTCAGCACGAGCTGTGCTATAATATATTTAATGTTTTTAGCTTCATCAAATCCTAATTTTCACACGAATTTACGGTTCCATGTTAATTTTTTTCAAATACAATTAATGAACTTATCACTTAGTCCTATCGACTAAGTCTGTTCATTTTCGAGCCTAATGGTCGGAGTTACGTAAGATAGAATCTTTTCAGGACTGGTAGTATTTCTACTCAAGACTAAAATTCAAAACATTATACTTTTAGCAATTTTTCAACTTTTTACTGTAGCTGGAAATGTATATGACCTATCGAACAAATTGTTGCAAGGTTGAGCATGTGATGAGTTACATTACATCTAATGTTTTTTTGTTTTAATTTCTTTACTTACGCTTGACTTGATAGCTAAATAATGATTATTTTGAATATATTTATTGGTCCTATCAACTCAGCACTTTCATTTTCGAACATAACGGCAGAAGTTACGTAAGTTAGAATCTGTTCAACTTCATAGCACTTCTACTTAAGGGTAAAATAAAGGACATAATAATCTTAGCAAGTTCTCAACGTTTTACTGTAGCTGCAAATTTAATTAACCTATCAAAGAAGTACTCGCAGGGTTCAGCACGACCTGTGCTAAAATATATTTAATGTTTTTAGCTTCATCCTATCCTAACTTGCACATGAATTTACGATTCCATGTTGATTTTTTTCAAATACAATTAATGAACTTATCACTAAGTCCTATCGACTAAGTCTGTTCATTTTCGAACATAACGGCGGAAGTTATGTAAGTTAGAATCTGTTCAAGCTTCATAGCACTTCTACTCAAGGGTAAAATAAAGGACATGATTCATTTATCAAGTTCTCAACTTTTTACTGTAGCTGCAAATTTAATTAACCTATTAAAGAAGTTCTCGCAGGGTTCAGCACGAGCTGTGCTATAATATATTTAATGTTTTGAGCTTCATCAAATCCTAACTTTCACACGAATTTACGGTTCCATGTTAATTTTTTTCAAATACAATTAATGAACTTATCACTTAGTCCTATCGACTAAGTCTGTTCATTTTCGAGCCTAATGGTCGGAGTTACGTAAGATAGAATCTTTTCAGGACTGGTAGTATTTCTACTCAAGACTAAAATTCAAAACATTATACTTTTAGCAATTTTTCAACTTTTTACTGTAGCTGGAAATGTATATGACCTATCGAACAAATTGTTGCAAGGTTGAGCATGTGATGAGTTACATTACATCAAATGTTTTTTTGTTTTAATTTCTTTACTTACGCTTGACTTGATAGCTAAATAATGATTATTTTGAATATATTTATTGGTCCTATCAACTCAGCACTTTCATTTTCGAACATAACGGCAGAAGTTACGTAAGTTAGAATCTGTTCAACTTCATAGCACTTCTACTTAAGGGTAAAATAAAGGACATAATAATCTTAGCAAGTTCTCAACGTTTTACTGTAGCTGCAAATTTAATTAACCTATCAAAGAAGTACTCGCAGGGTTCAGCACGAGCTGTGCTATAATATATTTAATGTTTTGAGCTTCATCAAATCCTAACTTTCACACGAATTTACGGTTCCATGTTAATTTTTTTCAAATACAATTAATGAACTTATCACTTAGTCCTATCGACTAAGTCTGTTCATTTTCGCGCATAATGGTCGGAGTTACGTAAGATAGAATCATTTCAGGCTTCGTAGTAATTCTACTCAAGACTAAAATTCAAAACATTATACTTTTAGCAATTTTTCAACTTTTTACTGTAGCTGGAAATGTATATGACCTATCGAACAAGTTGTTGCAAGGTTGAGCATGTGATGAGTTACATTACATCAAATGTTTTTTTGTTTTAATTTCTTTACTTACGCTTGACTTGATAGCTAAATAATGATTATTTTGAATATATTTATTGGTCCTATCAACTCAGCACTTTCATTTTCGAACATAACGGCAGAAGTTACGTAAGTTAGAATCTGTTCAACTTCATAGCACTTCTACTTAAGGGTAAAATAAAGGACATAATAATCTTAGCAAGTTCTCAACGTTTTACTGTAGCTGCAAATTTAATTAACCTATCAAAGAAGTACTCGCAGGGTTCAGCACGACCTGTGCTAAAATATATTTAATGTTTTTAGCTTCATCCTATCCTAACTTGCACATGAATTTACGATTCCATGTTGATTTTTTTCAAATACAATTAATGAACTTATCACTAAGTCCTATCGACTAAGTCTGTTCATTTTCGAACATAACGGCGGAAGTTATGTAAGTTAGAATCTGTTCAAGCTTCATAGCACTTCTACTCAGGGGTAAAATAAAGGACATGATTCATTTATCAAGTTCTCAACTTTTTACTGTAGCTGCAAATTTAATTAACCTATTAAAGAAGTTCTCGCAGGGTTCAGCACGAGCTGTGCTATAATATATTTAATGTTTTGAGCTTCATCAAATCCTAACTTTCACACGAATTTACGGTTCCATGTTAATTTTTTTCAAATACAATTAATGAACTTATCACTTAGTCCTATCGACTAAGTCTGTTCATTTTCGAGCCTAATGGTCGGAGTTACGTAAGATAGAATCTTTTCAGGACTGGTAGTATTTCTACTCAAGACTAAAATTCAAAACATTATACTTTTAGCAATTTTTCAACTTTTTACTGTAGCTGGAAATGTATATGACCTATCGAACAAATTGTTGCAAGGTTGAGCATGTGATGAGTTACATTACATCAAATGTTTTTTTGTTTTAATTTCTTTACTTACGCTTGACTTGATAGCTAAATAATGATTATTTTGAATATATTTATTGGTCCTATCAACTCAGCACTTTCATTTTCGAACATAACGGCAGAAGTTACGTAAGTTAGAATCTGTTCAACTTCATAGCACTTCTACTTAAGGGTAAAATAAAGGACATAATAATCTTAGCAAGTTCTCAACGTTTTACTGTAGCTGCAAATTTAATTAACCTATCAAAGAAGTACTCGCAGGGTTCAGCACGACCTGTGCTATAATATATTTAATGTTTTTAGTTTCATCCTATCCTAACTTGCACATGAATTTACGATTCCATGTTGATTTTTTTCAAATACAATTAATGAATTTATCACTAAGTCCTATCGACTAAGTCTGTTCATTTTCGAACATAACGGCGGAAGTTATGTAAGTTAGAATCTGTTCAAGCTTCATAGCACTTCTACTCAAGGGTAAAATAAAGGACATGATTCATTTATCAAGTTCTCAACTTTTTACTGTAGCTGCAAATTTAATTAACCTATTAAAGAAGTTCTCGCAGGGTTCAGCACGAGCTGTGCTATAATATATTTAATGTTTTGAGCTTCATCAAATCCTAACTTTCACACGAATTTACGGTTCCATGTTAATTTTTTTCAAATACAATTAATGAACTTATCACTTAGTCCTATCGACTAAGTCTGTTCATTTTCGAGCCTAATGGTCGGAGTTACGTAAGATAGAATCTTTTCAGGACTGGTAGTATTTCTACTCAAGACTAAAATTCAAAACATTATACTTTTAGCAATTTTTCAACTTTTTACTGTAGCTGGAAATGTATATGACCTATCGAACAAATTGTTGCAAGGTTGAGCATGTGATGAGTTACATTACATCAAATGTTTTTTTGTTTTAATTTCTTTACTTACGCTTGACTTGATAGCTAAATAATGATTATTTTGAATATATTTATTGGTCCTATCAACTCAGCACTTTCATTTTCGAACATAACGGCAGAAGTTACGTAAGTTAGAATCTGTTCAACTTCATAGCACTTCTACTTAAGGGTAAAATAAAGGACATAATAATCTTAGCAAGTTCTCAACGTTTTACTGTAGCTGCAAATTTAATTAACCTATCAAAGAAGTACTCGCAGGGTTCAGCACGACCTGTGCTAAAATATATTTAATGTTTTTAGCTTCATCCTATCCTAACTTGCACATGAATTTACGATTCCATGTTGATTTTTTTCAAATACAATTAATGAACTTATAACTAAGTCCTATCGACTAAGTCTGTTCATTTTCGAACATAACGGCGGAAGTTACGTAAGTTAGAACCTTTTCTAGCTTCATAGCACTTCTAATTAAGGGAAAAATAAAGGACATGATACATTTATCAAGTTCTAAACTTTTTACTATAGCTGCAAATTTAATTAACCTCTCAAAGAAGTTCTCGCAAGGTTCAGCACGAGCTGTGCTATAATATATTTAATGTTTTTAGCTTCATCAAATCCTAACTTTCACATGAATTTAAGATTCCATGTTAATTTTTTTCAAATACAATTAATGAACTTATCACTAAGTCCTATCGACTAAGTCTGTTCATTTTCGAACATAACGGCGGAAGTTATGTAAGTTAGAATCTGTTCAAGCTTCATAGCACTTCTACTCAAGGGTAAAATAAAGGACATGATTCATTTATCAAGTTCTCAACTTTTTACTGTAGCTGCAAATTTAATTAACCTATTAAAGAAGTTCTCGCAGGGTTCAGCACGAGCTGTGCTATAATATATTTAATGTTTTGAGCTTCATCAAATCCTAACTTTCACACGAATTTACGGTTCCATGTTAATTTTTTTCAAATACAATTAATGAACTTATCACTTAGTCCTATCGACTAAGTCTGTACATTTTCGAGCCTAATGGTCGGAGTTACGTAAGATAGAATCTTTTCAGGACTGGTAGTATTTCTACTCAAGACTAAAATTCAAAACATTATACTTTTAGCAATTTTTCAACTTTTTACTGTAGCTGGAAATGTATATGACCTATCGAACAAATTGTTGCAAGGTTGAGCATGTGATGAGTTACATTACATCAAATGTTTTTTTGTTTTAATTTCTTTACTTACGCTTGACTTGATAGCTAAATAATGATTATTTTGAATATATTTATTGGTCCTATCAACTCAGCACTTTCATTTTCGAACATAACGGCAGAAGTTACGTAAGTTAGAATCTGTTCAACTTCATAGCACTTCTACTTAAGGGTAAAATAAAGGACATAATAATCTTAGCAAGTTCTCAACGTTTTACTGTAGCTGCAAATTTAATTAACCTATCAAAGAAGTACTCGCAGGGTTCAGCATGACCTGTGCTAAAATATATTTAATGTTTTTAGCTTCATCCTATCCTAACTTGCACATGAATTTACGATTCCATGTTGATTTTTTTCAAATACAATTAATGAATTTATAACCAAGTCCTATCGACTAAGTCTGTTCATTTTCGAACATACTGGCCGAAGTAACGTAAGTTAGAATCTGTTCAAGCTTCATAGCACTTCTACTTAAGGGAAAAATAAAGGACATGATACATTTATCAAGTTCTCAACTTTTTACTGTAGCTGCACATTTAATTAACCTATCAAAGAAATACTCGCAGTGTTCAGCACGACCTGTGCTAATATATATTTAATGTTTTTAGCTTCATACAATCCTAACTTGCACATGATTTTACGGTTCCATGTTAATTTTTTTCATATACAATTAATGAACTTATAACTAAGTCCTATCGACTAAGTCTGTTCATTTTCGAACAGACTGGCCGAAGTTACGTAAGTTAGAACCTGTTCAAGCTTCATAGCACTTCTACTTAAGGGAAAAATAAAGGACATGATTCATTTATCAAGTTCTCAACTTTTTACTGTAGCTGCAAATTTAATTAACCTATTAAAGAAGTTCCCGCAGGGTTCAGCACGAGCTGTGCTATAATATATTTAATGTTTTTAGCTTCATCAAATCCTAACTTTCACACGAATTTACGGTTCCATGTTAATTTTTTTCAAATACAATTAATGAACTTATCACTTAGTCCTATCGACTAAGTCTGTTCATTTTCGAGCATAATGGTCGGAGTTACGTAAGATAGAATCATTTCAGGCTTCGTAGTAATTCTACTCAAGACTAAAATTCAAAACATTATACTTTTAGCAATTTTTCAACTTTTTACTGTAGCTGGAAATGTATATGACCTATCGAACAAGTTGTTGCAAGGTTGAGCATGTGATGAGTTACATTACATCAAATGTTTTTTTGTTTTAATTTCTTTACTTACGCTTGACTTGATAGCTAAATAATAATTATTTTGAATATATTTATTGGTCCTATCAACTCAGCACTTTCATTTTCGAACATAACGGCAGAAGTTACGTAAGTTAGAATCTGTTCAACTTCATAGCACTTCTACTTAAGGGTAAAATAAAGGACATAATAATCTTAGCAAGTTCTCAACGTTTTACTGTAGCTGCAAATTTAATTAACCTATCAAAGAAGTACTCGCAGGGTTCAGCACGACCTGTGCTAAAATATATTTAATGTTTTTAGCTTCATCCTATCCTAACTTGCACAATAATTTACGATTCCATGTTGATTTTTTTCAAATACAATTAATGAATTTATAACCAAGTCCTATCGACTAAGTCTGTTCATTTTCGAACATACTGGCCGAAGTAACGTAAGTTAGAATCTGTTCAACTTCATAGCACTTCTACTTAAGGGTAAAATAAAGGACATAATAATCTTAGCAAGTTCTCAACGTTTTACTGTAGCTGCAAATTTAATTAACCTATCAAAGAAGTACTCGCAGGGTTCAGCACGACCTGTGCTAAAATATATTTAATGTTTTTAGCTTCATCCTATCCTAACTTGCACATGAATTTACGATTCCATGTTGATTTTTTTCAAATACAATTAATGAATTTATAACCAAGTCCTGTCGACTAAGTCTGTTCATTTTCGAACATACTGGCCGAAGTAACGTAAGTTAGAATCTGTTCAAGCTTCATAGCACTTCTACTTAAGGGAAAAATAAAGGACATGATACATTTATCAAGTTCTCAACTTTTTACTGTAGCTGCACATTTAATTAACCTATCAAAGAAATACTCGCAGTGTTCAGCACGACCTGTGCTAATATATATTTAATGTTTTTAGCTTCATACAATCCTAACTTGCACATGATTTTACGGTTCCATGTTAATTTTTTTCATATACAATTAATGAACTTATAACTAAGTCCTATCGACTAAGTCTGTTCATTTTCGAACAGACTGGCCGAAGTTACGTAAGTTAGAACCTGTTCAAGCTTCATAGCACTTCTACTTAAGGGAAAAATAAAGGACATGATTCATTTATCAAGTTCTCAACTTTTTACTGTAGCTGCAAATTTAATTAACCTATTAAAGAAGTTCTCGCAGGGTTCAGCACGAGCTGTGCTATAATATATTTAATGTTTTTAGCTTCATCAAATCCTAACTTTCACACGAATTTACGGTTCCATGTTAATTTTTTTCAAATACAATTAATGAACTTATCACTTAGTCCTATCGACTAAGTCTGTTCATTTTCGAGCATAATGGTCGGAGTTACGTAAGATAGAATCATTTCAGGCTTCGTAGTAATTCTACTCAAGACTAAAATTCAAAACATTATACTTTTAGCAATTTTTCAACTTTTTACTGTAGCTGGAAATGTATATGACCTATCGAACAAGTTGTTGCAAGGTTGAGCATGTGATGAGTTACATTACATCAAATGTTTTTTTGTTTTAATTTCTTTACTTACGCTTGACTTGATAGCTAAATAATGATTATTTTGAATATATTTATTGGTCCTATCAACTCAGCACTTTCATTTTCGAACATAACGGCAGAAGTTACGTAAGTTAGAATCTGTTCAACTTCATAGCACTTCTACTTAAGGGTAAAATAAAGGACATAATAATCTTAGCAAGTTCTCAACGTTTTACTGTAGCTGCAAATTTAATTAACCTATCAAAGAAGTACTCGCAGGGTTCAGCACGACCTGTGCTAAAATATATTTAATGTTTTTAGCTTCATCCTATCCTAACTTGCACATGAATTTACGATTCCATGTTGATTTTTTTCAAATACAATTAATGAATTTATAACCAAGTCCTATCGACTAAGTCTGTTCATTTTCGAACATAACGGCGGAAGTTATGTAAGTTAGAATCTGTTCAAGCTTCATAGCATTTCTACTTAAGGGTAAAATAAAGGACATGATAATCTTAGCAAGTTCTCAACTTTTTACTGTAGCTGCAAATTTAATTAACCTATCAAAGAAGTACTCGCAGTGTTCAGCAGGACCTGTGCTAAAATATATTTAATGTTTTTAGCTTCATCCAATCCTAACTTGCACATGATTTTACGGTTCCATGTTAATTTTTTTCATATACAATTAATGAACTTATAACTAAGTCCTATCGACTAAGTCTGTTCATTTTCGAACAGACTGGCCGAAGTTACGTAAGTTAGAACCTGTTCAAGCTTCATTGCACTTCTACTTAAGCGTAAAATAAAGGACATGATAATCTTAGCAACTTCTCAACTTTTTACTGTAGCTGCAAATTTAATTAACCTATCAAAGAAGCTCTCGCAGGGTTCAGCACGAGCTGTGTTATAATATATTTCATGTTTTTAGCTTCATCAAATCCTAACTTTTACATGAATTTAAGGTTCCATGTTGATTTTTTTCAAATACAATTAATGAACTGATCACTAAGTCCTATCGACTAAGTCTGTTCATTTTCGAACAGACTGGCCGAAGTTACGTAAGTTAGAACCTGTTCAAACTTCATAGCAATCCTACTTAAGGGAAAAATAAAGGACATGATACATTTATCAAGTTCTCAACTTTTTACTATAGCTGCAAATTTAATTAACCTATCAAAGAAGTACTCGCAGGGTTCAGCACGACCTGTGCTAAAATATATTTAATGTTTTTAGCTTCATCCAATCCTAACTTTCACATGAATTTACGATTCCATGTTGATTTTTTTCAAATACAATTAATGAATTTATAACCAAGTCCTATCGACTAAGTCTGTTCATTTTCGAGCATAACGGCGGAAGTAACGTAAGTTAGAATCTGTTCAAGCTTCATAGCACTTCTACTTAAGCGTAAAATAAAGGACATGATAATCTTAGCAACTTCTCAACTTTTTACTGTAGCTGCAAATTTAATTAACCTGTCAAAGAAGTTCTCGCAGGGTTCAGCACGAGCTGTGTTATAATATATTTCATGTTTTTAGCTTCATCAAATCCTAACTTTCACATGAATTTAAGGTTCCATGTTGATTTTTTTCAAATGCAATTAATGAACTTATCACTAAGTCCTATCGACTAAGTCTGTTCATTTTCGAACATAACGGCGGAAGTTACGTAAGTTAGAACCTTTTCTAGCTTCATAGCACTTCTAATTAAGGGAAAAATAAAGGACATGATACATTTATCAATTTCTAAACTTTTTACTATAGCTGCAAATTTAATTAACCTCTCAAAGAAGTTCTCGCAAGGTTCAGCACGAGCTGTGCTATAATATATTTAATGTTTTTAGCTTCATCAAATCCTAACTTTCACATGAATTTAAGATTCCATGTTAATTTTTAAAAAATACAATTAATGAACTTATCACTAAGTCCTATCGACTAAGTCTGTTCATTTTCGAACATAACGGCGGAAGTTATGTAAGTTAGAATCTGTTCAAGCTTCATAGCACTTCTACTCAAGGGTAAAATAAAGGACATGATTCATTTATCAAGTTCTCAACTTTTTACTGTAGCTGCAAATTTAATTAACCTATTAAAGAATTTCTCGCAGGGTTCAGCACGAGCTGTGCTATAATATATTTAATGTATTTAGCTTCATCAAATCCTAACTTTCACACGAATTTACGGTTCCATGTTAATTTTTTTCAAATACAATTAATGAACTTATCACTTAGTCCTATCGACTAAGTCTGTTCATTTTCGAGCCTAATGGTCGGAGTTACGTAAGATAGAATCTTTTCAGGACTGGTAGTATTTCTACTCAAGACTAAAATTCAAAACATTATACTTTTAGCAATTTTTCAACTTTTTACTGTAGCTGGAAATGTATATGACCTATCGAACAAATTGTTGCAAGGTTGAGCATGTGATGAGTTACATTACATCAAATGTTTTTTTGTTTTAATTTCTTTACTTACGCTTGACTTGATAGCTAAATAATGATTATTTTGAATATATTTATTGGTCCTACCAACTCAGCACTTTCATTTTCGAACATAACGGCAGAAGTTACGTAAGTTAGAATCTGTTCAACTTCATAGCACTTCTACTTAAGGGTAAAATAAAGGACATAATAATCTTAGCAAGTTCTCAACGTTTTACTGTAGCTGCAAATTTAATTAACCTATCAAAGAAGTACTCGCAGGGTTCAGCACGACCTGTGCTAAAATATATTTAATGTTTTTAGCTTCATCCTATCCTAACTTGCACATGAATTTACGATTCCATGTTGATTTTTTTCAAATACAATTAATGAATTTATAACCAAGTCCTGTCGACTAAGTCTGTTCATTTTCGAACATACTGGCCGAAGTAACGTAAGTTAGAATCTGTTCAAGCTTCATAGCACTTCTACTTAAGGGAAAAATAAAGGACATGATACATTTATCAAGTTCTCAACTTTTTACTGTAGCTGCACATTTAATTAACCTATCAAAGAAATACTCGCAGTGTTCAGCACGACCTGTGCTAATATATATTTAATGTTTTTAGCTTCATACAATCCTAACTTGCACATGATTTTACGGTTCCATGTTAATTTTTTTCATATACAATTAATGAACTTATAACTAAGTCCTATCGACTAAGTCTGTTCATTTTCGAACAGACTGGCCGAAGTTACGTAAGTTAGAACCTGTTCAAGCTTCATAGCACTTCTACTTAAGGGAAAAATAAAGGACATGATTCATTTATCAAGTTCTCAACTTTTTACTGTAGCTGCAAATTTAATTAACCTATTAAAGAAGTTCTCGCAGGGTTCAGCACGAGCTGTGCTATAATATATTTAATGTTTTTAGCTTCATCAAATCCTAACTTTCACACGAATTTACGGTTCCATGTTAATTTTTTTCAAATACAATTAATGAACTTATCACTTAGTCCTATCGACTAAGTCTGTTCATTTTCGAGCATAATGGTCGGAGTTACGTAAGATAGAATCATTTCAGGCTTCGTAGTAATTCTACTCAAGACTAAAATTCAAAACATTATACTTTTAGCAATTTTTCAACTTTTTACTGTAGCTGGAAATGTATATGACCTATCGAACAAGTTGTTGCAAGGTTGAGCATGTGATGAGTTACATTACATCAAATGTTTTTTTGTTTTAATTTCTTTACTTACGCTTGACTTGATAGCTAAATAATGATTATTTTGAATATATTTATTGGTCCTATCAACTCAGCACTTTCATTTTCGAACATAACGGCAGAAGTTACGTAAGTTAGAATCTGTTCAACTTCATAGCACTTCTACTTAAGGGTAAAATAAAGGACATAATAATCTTAGCAAGTTCTCAACGTTTTACTGTAGCTGCAAATTTAATTAACCTATCAAAGAAGTACTCGCAGGGTTCAGCACGACCTGTGCTAAAATATATTTAATGTTTTTAGCTTCATCCTATCCTAACTTGCACATGAATTTACGATTCCATGTTGATTTTTTTCAAATACAATTAATGAATTTATAACCAAGTCCTATCGACTAAGTCTGTTCATTTTCGAACATACTGGCCGAAGTAACGTAAGTTAGAATCTGTTCAAGCTTCATAGCACTTCTACTTAAGGGAAAAATAAAGGACATGATACATTTATCAAGTTCTCAACTTTTTACTGTAGCTGCACATTTAATTAACCTATCAAAGAAATACTCGCAGTGTTCAGCACGACCTGTGCTAATATATATTTAATGTTTTTAGCTTCATCCAATCCTAACTTGCACATGATTTTACGGTTCCATGTTAATTTTTTTCATATACAATTAATGAACTTATAACTAAGTCCTATCGACTAAGTCTGTTCATTTTCGAACAGACTGGCCGAAGTTACGTAAGTTAGAACCTGTTCAAGCTTCATTGCACTTCTACTTAAGCGTAAAATAAAGGACATGATAATCTTAGCAACTTCTCAACTTTTTACTGTAGCTGCAAATTTAATTAACCTATCAAAGAAGCTCTCGCAGGGTTCAGCACGAGCTGTGTTATAATATATTTCATGTTTTTAGCTTCATCAAATCCTAACTTTTACATGAATTTAAGGTTCCATGTTGATTTTTTTCAAATACAATTAATGAACTGATCACTAAGTCCTATCGACTAAGTCTGTTCATTTTCGAACAGACTGGCCGAAGTTACGTAAGTTAGAACCTGTTCAAACTTCATAGCAATCCTACTTAAGGGAAAAATAAAGGACATGATACATTTATCAAGTTCTCAACTTTTTACTATAGCTGCAAATTTAATTAACCTATCAAAGAAGTACTCGCAGGGTTCAGCACGACCTGTGCTAAAATATATTTAATGTTTTTAGCTTCATCCAATCCTAACTTTCACATGAATTTACGATTCCATGTTGATTTTTTTCAAATACAATTAATGAATTTATAACCAAGTCCTATCGACTAAGTCTGTTCATTTTCGAGCATAACGGCGGAAGTAACGTAAGTTAGAATCTGTTCAAGCTTCATAGCACTTCTACTTAAGCGTAAAATAAAGGACATGATAATCTTAGCAACTTCTCAACTTTTTACTGTAGCTGCAAATTTAATTAACCTGTCAAAGAAGTTCTCGCAGGGTTCAGCACGAGCTGTGTTATAATATATTTCATGTTTTTAGCTTCATCAAATCCTAACTTTCACATGAATTTAAGGTTCCATGTTGATTTTTTTCAAATGCAATTAATGAACTTATCACTAAGTCCTATCGACTAAGTCTGTTCATTTTCGAACATAACGGCGGAAGTTACGTAAGTTAGAACCTTTTCTAGCTTCATAGCACTTCTAATTAAGGGAAAAATAAAGGACATGATACATTTATCAATTTCTAAACTTTTTACTATAGCTGCAAATTTAATTAACCTCTCAAAGAAGTTCTCGCAAGGTTCAGCACGAGCTGTGCTATAATATATTTAATGTTTTTAGCTTCATCAAATCCTAACTTTCACATGAATTTAAGATTCCATGTTAATTTTTAAAAAATACAATTAATGAACTTATCACTAAGTCCTATCGACTAAGTCTGTTCATTTTCGAACATAACGGCGGAAGTTATGTAAGTTAGAATCTGTTCAAGCTTCATAGCACTTCTACTCAAGGGTAAAATAAAGGACATGATTCATTTATCAAGTTCTCAACTTTTTACTGTAGCTGCAAATTTAATTAACCTATTAAAGAATTTCTCGCAGGGTTCAGCACGAGCTGTGCTATAATATATTTAATGTATTTAGCTTCATCAAATCCTAACTTTCACACGAATTTACGGTTCCATGTTAATTTTTTTCAAATACAATTAATGAACTTATCACTTAGTCCTATCGACTAAGTCTGTTCATTTTCGAGCCTAATGGTCGGAGTTACGTAAGATAGAATCTTTTCAGGACTGGTAGTATTTCTACTCAAGACTAAAATTCAAAACATTATACTTTTAGCAATTTTTCAACTTTTTACTGTAGCTGGAAATGTATATGACCTATCGAACAAATTGTTGCAAGGTTGAGCATGTGATGAGTTACATTACATCAAATGTTTTTTTGTTTTAATTTCTTTACTTACGCTTGACTTGATAGCTAAATAATGATTATTTTGAATATATTTATTGGTCCTATCAACTCAGCACTTTCATTTTCGAACATAACGGCAGAAGTTACGTAAGTTAGAATCTGTTCAACTTCATAGCACTTCTACTTAAGGGTAAAATAAAGGACATAATAATCTTAGCAAGTTCTCAACGTTTTACTGTAGCTGCAAATTTAATTAACCTATCAAAGAAGTACTCGCAGGGTTCAGCACGACCTGTGCTAAAATATATTTAATGTTTTTAGCTTCATCCTATCCTAACTTGCACATGAATTTACGATTCCATGTTGATTTTTTTCAAATACAATTAATGAATTTATAACCAAGTCCTGTCGACTAAGTCTGTTCATTTTCGAACATACTGGCCGAAGTAACGTAAGTTAGAATCTGTTCAAGCTTCATAGCACTTCTACTTAAGGGAAAAATAAAGGACATGATACATTTATCAAGTTCTCAACTTTTTACTGTAGCTGCACATTTAATTAACCTATCAAAGAAATACTCGCAGTGTTCAGCACGACCTGTGCTAATATATATTTAATGTTTTTAGCTTCATACAATCCTAACTTGCACATGATTTTACGGTTCCATGTTAATTTTTTTCATATACAATTAATGAACTTATAACTAAGTCCTATCGACTAAGTCTGTTCATTTTCGAACAGACTGGCCGAAGTTACGTAAGTTAGAACCTGTTCAAGCTTCATAGCACTTCTACTTAAGGGAAAAATAAAGGACATGATTCATTTATCAAGTTCTCAACTTTTTACTGTAGCTGCAAATTTAATTAACCTATTAAAGAAATTCTCGCAGGGTTCAGCACGAGCTGTGCTATAATATATTTAATGTTTTTAGCTTCATCAAATCCTAACTTTCACACGAATTTACGGTTCCATGTTAATTTTTTTCAAATACAATTAATGAACTTATCACTTAGTCCTATCGACTAAGTCTGTTCATTTTCGAGCATAATGGTCGGAGTTACGTAAGATAGAATCATTTCAGGCTTCGTAGTAATTCTACTCAAGACTAAAATTCAAAACATTATACTTTTAGCAATTTTTCAACTTTTTACTGTAGCTGGAAATGTATATGACCTATCGAACAAGTTGTTGCAAGGTTGAGCATGTGATGAGTTACATTACATCAAATGTTTTTTTGTTTTAATTTCTTTACTTACGCTTGACTTGATAGCTAAATAATGATTATTTTGAATATATTTATTGGTCCTATCAACTCAGCACTTTCATTTTCGAACATAACGGCAGAAGTTACGTAAGTTAGAATCTGTTCAACTTCATAGCACTTCTACTTAAGGGTAAAATAAAGGACATAATAATCTTAGCAAGTTCTCAACGTTTTACTGTAGCTGCAAATTTAATTAACCTATCAAAGAAGTACTCGCAGGGTTCAGCACGACCTGTGCTAAAATATATTTAATGTTTTTAGCTTCATCCTATCCTAACTTGCACATGAATTTACGATTCCATGTTGATTTTTTTCAAATACAATTAATGAATTTATAACCAAGTCACTGATCACTAAGTCCTATCGACTAAGTCTGTTCATTTTCGAACAGACTGGCCGAAGTTACGTAAGTTAGAACCTGTTCAAACTTCATAGCAATCCTACTTAAGGGAAAAATAAAGGACATGATACATTTATCAAGTTCTCAACTTTTTACTATAGCTGCAAATTTAATTAACCTATCAAAGAAGTACTCGCAGGGTTCAGCACGACCTGTGCTAAAATATATTTAATGTTTTTAGCTTCATCCAATCCTAACTTTCACATGAATTTACGATTCCATGTTGATTTTTTTCAAATACAATTAATGAATTTATAACCAAGTCCTATCGACTAAGTCTGTTCATTTTCGAGCATAACGGCGGAAGTAACGTAAGTTAGAATCTGTTCAAGCTTCATAGCACTTCTACTTAAGCGTAAAATAAAGGACATGATAATCTTAGCAACTTCTCAACTTTTTACTGTAGCTGCAAATTTAATTAACCTGTCAAAGAAGTTCTCGCAGGGTTCAGCACGAGCTGTGTTATAATATATTTCATGTTTTTAGCTTCATCAAATCCTAACTTTCACATGAATTTAAGGTTCCATGTTGATTTTTTTCAAATACAATTAATGAACTTATCACTAAGTCCTATCGACTAAGTCTGTTCATTTTCGAACATAACGGCGGAAGTTACGTAAGTTAGAACCTTTTCTAGCTTCATAGCACTTCTAATTAAGGGAAAAATAAAGGACATGATACATTTATCAAGTTCTAAACTTTTTACTATAGCTGCAAATTTAATTAACCTCTCAAAGAAGTTCTCGCAAGGTTCAGCACGAGCTGTGCTATAATATATTTAATGTTTTTAGCTTCATCAAATCCTAACTTTCACATGAATTTAAGATTCCATGTTAATTTTTTTCAAATACAATTAATGAACTTATCACTAAGTCCTATCGACTAAGTCTGTTCATTTTCGAACATAACGGCGGAAGTTATGTAAGTTAGAATCTGTTCAAGCTTCATAGCACTTCTACTCAAGGGTAAAATAAAGGACATGATTCATTTATCAAGTTCTCAACTTTTTACTGTAGCTGCAAATTTAATTAACCTATTAAAGAAGTTCTCGCAGGGTTCAGCACGAGCTGTGCTATAATATATTTAATGTTTTTAGCTTCATCAAATCCTAACTTTCACACGAATTTACGGTTCCATGTTAATTTTTTTCATATACAATTAATGAACTTATAACTAAGTCCTATCGACTAAGTCTGTTCATTTTCGAACACACTGGCCGAAGTTACGTAAGTTAGAACCTGTTCAAGCTTCATAGCACTTCTACTTAAGGGAAAAATAAAGGACATGATACATTTATCAAGTTCTCAACTTTGTACTATAGCTGCAAATTTAATTAACCTCTCAAAGAAGTTCTCGCAGGGTTCAGCACGACCTGTGCTAAAATATATTTAATGTTTTTAGCTTCATCCATTCCTAACTTGCACATGAATTTACGATTCCATGTTGATTTTTTTCAAATACATTTAATGAATTTATAACCAAGTCCTATCGACTAAGTCTGTTCATTTTCGAACATAACGGCGGAAGTAACGTAAGTTAGAATCTGTTCAAGCTTCATAGCACTTCTACTTAAGGGTAAAATAAAGGACATGATAATCTTAGCAACTTCTCAACTTTTTACTGTAGCTGCAAATTTAATTAACCTATTAAAGAAGTTCTCGCAGGGTCAGCACGAGCTGTGCTATAATATATTTAATGTTTTTAGCTTCATCAAATCCAAACTTTCACACGAATTTACGGTTCCATGTTAATTTTTTTCAAATACAATTAATGAACTTATCACTTAGTCCTATCGACTAAGTCTGTTCATTTTCGAGCATAATGGTCGGAGTTACGTAAGATAGAATCATTTCAGGCTTCGTAGTAATTCTACTCAAGACTAAAATTCAAAACATTATACTTTTAGCAATTTTTCAACTTTTTACTGTAGCTGGAAATGTATATGACCTATCGAACAAGTTGTTGCAAGGTTGAGCATGTGATGAGTTACATTACATCAAATGTTTTTTTGTTTTAATTTCTTTACTTACGCTTGACTTGATAGCTAAATAATGATTATTTTGAATATATTTATTGGTCCTATCAACTCAGCACTTTCATTTTCGAACATAACGGCAGAAGTTACGTAAGTTAGAATCTGTTCAACTTCATAGCACTTCTACTTAAGGGTAAAATAAAGGACATAATAATCTTAGCAAGTTCTCAACGTTTTACTGTATCTGCAAATTTAATTAACCTATCAAAGAAGTACTCGCAGGGTTCAGCACGACCTGTGCTAAAATATATTTAATGTTTTTAGCTTCATCCTATCCTAACTTGCACATGAATTTACGATTCCATGTTGATTTTTTTCAAATACAATTAATGAATTTATAACCAAGTCCTATCGACTAAGTCTGTTCATTTTCGAACATACTGGCCGAAGTAACGTAAGTTAGAATCTGTTCAAGCTTCATAGCACTTCTACTTAAGGGAAAAATAAAGGACATGATACATTTATCAAGTTCTCAACTTTTTACTGTAGCTGCACATTTAATTAACCTATCAAAGAAATACTCGCAGTGTTCAGCACGACCTGTGCTAATATATATTTAATGTTTTTAGCTTCATCCAATCCTAACTTGCACATGATTTTACGGTTCCATGTTAATTTTTTTCATATACAATTAATGAACTTATAACTAAGTCCTATCGACTAAGTCTGTTCATTTTCGAACAGACTGGCCGAAGTTACGTAAGTTAGAACCTGTTCAAGCTTCATTGCACTTCTACTTAAGCGTAAAATAAAGGACATGATAATCTTAGCAACTTCTCAACTTTTTACTGTAGCTGCAAATTTAATTAACCTATCAAAGAAGCTCTCGCAGGGTTCAGCACGAGCTGTGTTATAATATATTTCATGTTTTTAGCTTCATCAAATCCTAACTTTTACATGAATTTAAGGTTCCATGTTGATTTTTTTCAAATACAATTAATGAACTGATCACTAAGTCCTATCGACTAAGTCTGTTCATTTTCGAACAGACTGGCCGAAGTTACGTAAGTTAGAACCTGTTCAAACTTCATAGCAATCCTACTTAAGGGAAAAATAAAGGACATGATACATTTATCAAGTTCTCAACTTTTTACTATAGCTGCAAATTTAATTAACCTATCAAAGAAGTACTCGCAGGGTTCAGCACGACCTGTGCTAAAATATATTTAATGTTTTTAGCTTCATACAATCCTAACTTGCACATGATTTTACGGTTCCATGTTAATTTTTTTCATATACAATTAATGAACTTATAACTAAGTCCTATCGACTAAGTCTGTTCATTTTCGAACAGACTGGCCGAAGTTACGTAAGTTAGAACCTTTTCTAGCTTCATAGCACTTCTACTTAAGCGTAAAATAAAGGACATGATAATCTTAGCAACTTCTCAACTTTTTACTGTAGCTGCAAATTTAATTAACCTATCAAAGAAGCTCTCACAGGGTTCAGCACGAGCTGTGTTATAATATATTTCATGTTTTTAGCTTCATCAAATCCTAACTTTTACATGAATTTAAGGTTCCATTTTGATTTTTTTCAAATACAATTAATGAACTGATCACTAAGTCCTATCGACTAAGTCTGTTCATTATCGAACATAACGGCGGAAGTTACGTAAGTTAGAACCTGTTCAAACTTCATAGCAATCCTACTTAAGGGAAAAATAAAGGACATGATACATTTATCAAGTTCTCAACTTTTTACTATAGCTGCAAATTTAATTAACCTATCAAAGAAGTACTCGCAGTGTTCAGCACGACCTGTGCTAAAATATATTTAATGTTTTTAGCTTCATCCAATCCTAACTTTCACATGAATTTACGATTCCATGTTGATTTTTTTCAAATACAATTAATGAATTTATAACCAAGTCCTATCGACTAAGTCTGTTCATTTTCGAGCATAACGGCGGAAGTAACGTAAGTTAGAATCTGTTCAAGCTTCATAGCACTTCTACTTAAGCGTAAAATAAAGGACATGATAATCTTAGCAACTTCTCAACTTTTTACTGTAGCTGCAAATTTAATTAACCTGTCAAAGAAGTTCTCGCAGGGTTCAGCACGAGCTGTGTTATAATATATTTCATGTTTTTAGCTTCATCAAATCCTAACTTTTACATGAATTTAAGGTTCCATGTTGATTTTTTTCAAATACAATTAATGAACTGATCACTAAGTCCTATCGACTAAGTCTGTTCATTTTCGAACAGACTGGCCGAAGTTACGTAAGTTAGAACCTGTTCAAGCTTCATAGCACTTCTACTTAAGGGAAAAATAAAGGACATAATAATCTTAGCAAGTTCTCAACTTTTTACTGTAGCTGCAAATTTAATTAACCTATCAAAGAAGTTCTCGCAGTGTTCAGCACGAGCTGTGCTTTAACATATTTAATGTTTTTAGCTTCATCCAATCCTAACTTGCACATGAATTTACGATTCCATGTTGATTTTTTTCAAATACATTTAATGAATTTATAACTATATCCTATCGACTAAGTCTGTCCATTTTCGAGCATAATGGTCGGAGTTACGTAAGATAGAATCTTTTCAGGACTGGTAGTATTTCTACTCAAGACTAATATTCAAGATATGATGCTTTTAGCAATTTTTCAACTTCTTACTGTAGCTGGAAATGTATATGACCTATCGAACAAGTTGTTACAAGGTTGAGCATGTGATGAGTTACATTACATCAAATGTTTTTTTGTTTTAATTTCTTTACTTACGCTTGACTTGATAGCTACATAATGATTATTTGGAATATATTCATTGGTCCTATCAACTCGGCACTTTCATTTTCGAACATAACGGCAGAAGTTACGTAAGTTAGAATCTGTTCAACTTCATAGCACTTCTACTTAAGGGTAAAATAAAGGACATAATAACCTTAGCAAGTTCTCAACGTTTTACTGTAGCTGCAAATTTAATTAACCTATCAAAGAAGTACTCGCAGGGTTCAGCACGACCTGTGCTAAAATATATTTAATGTTTTTAGCTTCATCCTATCCTAACTTGCACATGAATTTACGATTCCATGTTGATTTTTTTCAAATACAATTAATGAATTTATAACCAAGTCCTATCGACTAAGTCTGTTCATTTTCGAACATACTGGCCGAAGTAACGTAAGTTAGAATCTGTTCAAGCTTCATAGCACTTCTACTTAAGGGCAAAATAAAGGACATGATACATTTATCAAGTTCTCAACTTTTCACTGTAGCTGCAAATTTAATTAACCTATCAAAGAAGCTCTCGCAGGGTTCAGCACGAGCTGTGTTATAATATATTTCATGTTTTTAGCTTCATCAAATCCTAACTTTTACATGAATTTAAGGTTCCATGTTGATTTTTTTCAAATACAATTAATGAACTGATCACTAAGTCCTATCGACTAAGTCTGTTCATTTTCGAACATAACGGCGGAAGTAACGTAAGTTAGAACCTGTTCAAGCTTCATAGCACTTCTACTTAAGGGTAAAATAAAGGACATGATAATCTTAGCAAGTTCTCAACGTTTTACTGTAGCTGCAAATTTAATTAACCTATCAAAGAAGTACTCGAAGGGTTCAGCACGACCTGTGCTAAAATATATTTAATGTTTTTAGCTTCATCCTATCCTAACTTGCACATGAATTTACGGTTCCATGTTAATTTTTTTCAAATACAATTAATGAACTTATCGCTTAGTCCTATCGACTAAGTCTGTTCATTTTCGAGCATAATGGTCGGAGTTACGTAAGATAGAATCATTTCAGGCTTCGTAGTAATTCTACTCAAGACTAAAATTCAAAACATTATACTTTTAGCAATTTTTCAACTTTTTACTGTAGCTGGAAATGTATATGACCTATCGAACAAGTTGTTGCAAGGTTGAGCATGTGATGAGTTACATTACATCAAATGTATTTTTGTTTTAATTTCTTTACTTACGGTTGACTTGATAGCTAAATAATGATTATTTTGAATATATTTATTGGTCCTATCAACTCAGCACTTTCATTTTCGAACATAACGGCAGAAGTTACGTAAGTTAGAATCTGTTCAACTTCATAGCACTTCTACTTAAGGGTAAAATAAAGGACATAATAATCTTAGCAAGTTCTCAACGTTTTACTGTAGCTGCAAATTTAATTAACCTATCAAAGAAGTACTCGCAGGGTTCAGCACGACCTGTGCTAAAATATATTTAATGTTTTTAGCTTCATCCTATCCTAACTTGCACATGAATTTACGATACCATGTTGATTTTTTTCAAATACAATTAATGAATTTATAACCAAGTCCTATCGACTAAGTCTGTTCATTTTCGAACATACTGGCCGAAGTAACGTAAGTTAGAATCTGTTCAAGCTTCATAGCACTTCTACTTAAGGGAAAAATAAAGGACATGATACATTTATCAAGTTCTCAACTTTTTACTGTAGCTGCACATTTAATTAACCTATCAAAGAAATACTCGCAGTGATCAGCACGACCTGTGCTAATATATATTTAATGTTTTTAGCTTCATCCAATCCTAACTTGCACATGATTTTACGGTTCCATGTTAATTTTTTTCATATACAATTAATGAACTTATAACTAAGTCCTATCGACTAAGTCTGTTCATTTTCGAACAGACTGGCCGAAGTTACGTAAGTTAGAACCTGTTCAAGCTTCATTGCACTTCTACTTAAGCGTAAAATAAAGGACATGATAATCTTAGCAACTTCTCAACTTTTTACTGTAGCTGCAAATTTAATTAACCTATCAAAGAAGCTCTCGCAGGGTTCAGCACGAGCTGTGTTATAATATATTTCATGTTTTTAGCTTCATCAAATCCTAACTTTTACATGAATTTAAGGTTCCATGTTGATTTTTTTCAAATACAATTAATGAACTGATCACTAAGTCCTATCGACTAAGTCTGTTCATTTTCGAACAGACTGGCCGAAGTTACGTAAGTTAGAACCTGTTCAAACTTCATAGCAATCCTACTTAAGGGAAAAATAAAGGACATGATACATTTATCAAGTTCTCAACTTTTTACTATAGCTGCAAATTTAATTAACCTATCAAAGAAGTACTCGCAGGGTTCAGCACGACCTGTGCTAAAATATATTTAATGTTTTTAGCTTCATCCAATCCTAACTTTCACATGAATTTACGATTCCATGTTGATTTTTTTCAAATACAATTAATGAATTTATAACCAAGTCCTATCGACTAAGTCTGTTCATTTTCGAGCATAACGGCGGAAGTAACGTAAGTTAGAATCTGTTCAAGCTTCATAGCACTTCTACTTAAGCGTAAAATAAAGGACATGATAATCTTAGCAACTTCTCAACTTTTTACTGTAGCTGCAAATTTAATTAACCTGTCAAAGAAGTTCTCGCAGGGTTCAGCACGAGCTGTGTTATAATATATTTCATGTTTTTAGCTTCATCAAATCCTAACTTTCACATGAATTTAAGGTTCCATGTTGATTTTTTTCAAATGCAATTAATGAACTTATCACTAAGTCCTATCGACTAAGTCTGTTCATTTTCGAACATAACGGCGGAAGTTACGTAAGTTAGAACCTTTTCTAGCTTCATAGCACTTCTAATTAAGGGAAAAATAAAGGACATGATACATTTATCAATTTCTAAACTTTTTACTATAGCTGCAAATTTAATTAACCTCTCAAAGAAGTTCTCGCAAGGTTCAGCACGAGCTGTGCTATAATATATTTAATGTTTTTAGCTTCATCAAATCCTAACTTTCACATGAATTTAAGATTCCATGTTAATTTTTTTCAAATACATTTAATGAATTTATAACTATATCCTATCGACTAAGTCTGTCCATTTTCGAGCATAATGGTCGGAGTTACGTAAGATAGAATCTTTTCAGGACTGGTAGTATTTCTACTCAAGACTAATATTCAAGATATGATGCTTTTAGCAATTTTTCAACTTCTTACTGTAGCTGGAAATGTATATGACCTATCGAACAAGTTGTTACAAGGTTGAGCATGTGATGAGTTACATTACATCAAATGTTTTTTTGTTTTAATTTCTTTACTTACGCTTGACTTGATAGCTAAATAATGATTATTTGGAATATATTCATTGGTCCTATCAACTCGGCACTTTCATTTTCGAACATAACGGCAGAAGTTACGTAAGTTAGAATCTGTTCAACTTCATAGCACTTCTACTTAAGGGTAAAATAAAGGACATAATAACCTTAGCAAGTTCTCAACGTTTTACTGTAGCTGCAAATTTAATTAACCTATCAAAGAAGTACTCGCAGGGTTCAGCACGACCTGTGCTAAAATATATTTAATGTTTTTAGCTTCATCCTATCCTAACTTGCACATGAATTTACGATTCCATGTTGATTTTTTTCAAATACAATTAATGAATTTATAACCAAGTCCTATCGACTAAGTCTGTTCATTTTCGAGCATAACGGCGGAAGTAACGTAAGTTAGAATCTGTTCAAGCTTCATAGCACTTCTACTTAAGCGTAAAATAAAGGACATGATAATCTTAGCAACTTCTCAACTTTTTACTGTAGCTGCAAATTTAATTAACCTGTCAAAGAAGTTCTCGCAGGGTTCAGCACGAGCTGTGTTATAATATATTTCATGTTTTTAGCTTCATCAAATCCCAACTTTCACATGAATTTAAGGTTCCATGTTGATTTTTTTCAAATGCAATTAATGAACTTATCACTAAGTCCTATCGACTAAGTCTGTTCATTTTCGAACATAACGGCGGAAGTTACGTAAGTTAGAACCTTTTCTAGCTTCATAGCACTTCTAATTAAGGGAAAAATAAAGGACATGATACATTTATCAAGTTCTAAACTTTTTACTATAGCTGCAAATTTAATTAACCTCTCAAAGAAGTTCTCGCAAGGTTCAGCACGAGCTGTGCTATAATATATTTAATGTTTTTAGCTTCATCAAATCCTAACTTTCACATGAATTTAAGATTCCATGTTAATTTTTAAAAAATACAATTAATGAACTTATCACTAAGTCCTATCGACTAAGTCTGTTCATTTTCGAACATAACGGCGGAAGTTATGTAAGTTAGAATCTGTTCAAGCTTCATAGCACTTCTACTCAAGGGTAAAATAAAGGACATGATTCATTTATCAAGTTCTCAACTTTTTACTGTAGCTGCAAATTTAATTAACCTATTAAAGAATTTCTCGCAGGGTTCAGCACGAGCTGTGCTATAATATATTTAATGTATTTAGCTTCATCAAATCCTAACTTTCACACGAATTTACGGTTCCATGTTAATTTTTTTCAAATACAATTAATGAACTTATCACTTAGTCCTATCGACTAAGTCTGTTCATTTTCGAGCCTAATGGTCGGAGTTACGTAAGATAGAATCTTTTCAGGACTGGTAGTATTTCTACTCAAGACTAAAATTCAAAACATTATACTTTTAGCAATTTTTCAACTTTTTACTGTAGCTGGAAATGTATATGACCTATCGAACAAATTGTTGCAAGGTTGAGCATGTGATGAGTTACATTACATCAAATGTTTTTTTGTTTTAATTTCTTTACTTACGCTTGACTTGATAGCTAAATAATGATTATTTTGAATATATTTATTGGTCCTATCAACTCAGCACTTTCATTTTCGAACATAACGGCAGAAGTTACGTAAGTTAGAATCTGTTCAACTTCATAGCACTTCTACTTAAGGGTAAAATAAAGGACATAATAATCTTAGCAAGTTCTCAACGTTTTACTGTAGCTGCAAATTTAATTAACCTATCAAAGAAGTACTCGCAGGGTTCAGCACGACCTGTGCTAAAATATATTTAATGTTTTTAGCTTCATCCTATCCTAACTTGCACATGAATTTACGATTCCATGTTGATTTTTTTCAAATACAATTAATGAATTTATAACCAAGTCCTGTCGACTAAGTCTGTTCATTTTCGAACATACTGGCCGAAGTAACGTAAGTTAGAATCTGTTCAAGCTTCATAGCACTTCTACTTAAGGGAAAAATAAAGGACATGATACATTTATCAAGTTCTCAACTTTTTACTGTAGCTGCACATTTAATTAACCTATCAAAGAAATACTCGCAGTGTTCAGCACGACCTGTGCTAATATATATTTAATGTTTTTAGCTTCATACAATCCTAACTTGCACATGATTTTACGGTTCCATGTTAATTTTTTTCATATACAATTAATGAACTTATAACTAAGTCCTATCGACTAAGTCTGTTCATTTTCGAACAGACTGGCCGAAGTTACGTAAGTTAGAACCTGTTCAAGCTTCATAGCACTTCTACTTAAGGGAAAAATAAAGGACATGATTCATTTATCAAGTTCTCAACTTTTTACTGTAGCTGCAAATTTAATTAACCTATTAAAGAAGTTCTCGCAGGGTTCAGCACGAGCTGTGCTATAATATATTTAATGTTTTTAGCTTCATCAAATCCTAACTTTCACACGAATTTACGGTTCCATGTTAATTTTTTTCAAATACAATTAATGAACTTATCACTTAGTCCTATCGACTAAGTCTGTTCATTTTCGAGCATAATGGTCGGAGTTACGTAAGATAGAATCATTTCAGGCTTCGTAGTAATTCTACTCAAGACTAAAATTCAAAACATTATACTTTTAGCAATTTTTCAACTTTTTACTGTAGCTGGAAATGTATATGACCTATCGAACAAGTTGTTGCAAGGTTGAGCATGTGATGAGTTACATTACATCAAATGTTTTTTTGTTTTAATTTCTTTACTTACGCTTGACTTGATAGCTAAATAATGATTATTTTGAATATATTTATTGGTCCTATCAACTCAGCACTTTCATTTTCGAACATAACGGCAGAAGTTACGTAAGTTAGAATCTGTTCAACTTCATAGCACTTCTACTTAAGGGTAAAATAAAGGACATAATAATCTTAGCAAGTTCTCAACGTTTTACTGTAGCTGCAAATTTAATTAACCTATCAAAGAAGTACTCGCAGGGTTCAGCACGACCTGTGCTAAAATATATTTAATGTTTTTAGCTTCATCCTATCCTAACTTGCACATGAATTTACGATTCCATGTTGATTTTTTTCAAATACAATTAATGAATTTATAACCAAGTCCTATCGACTAAGTCTGTTCATTTTCGAACATACTGGCCGAAGTAACGTAAGTTAGAATCTGTTCAAGCTTCATAGCACTTCTACTTAAGGGAAAAATAAAGGACATGATACATTTATCAAGTTCTCAACTTTTTACTGTAGCTGCACATTTAATTAACCTATCAAAGAAATACTCGCAGTGTTCAGCACGACCTGTGCTAATATATATTTAATGTTTTTAGCTTCATCCAATCCTAACTTGCACATGATTTTACGGTTCCATGTTAATTTTTTTCATATACAATTAATGAACTTATAACTAAGTCCTATCGACTAAGTCTGTTCATTTTCGAACAGACTGGCCGAAGTTACGTAGGTTAGAACCTGTTCAAGCTTCATTGCACTTCTACTTAAGCGTAAAATAAAGGACATGATAATCTTAGCAACTTCTCAACTTTTTACTGTAGCTGCAAATTTAATTAACCTATCAAAGAAGCTCTCGCAGGGTTCAGCACGAGCTGTGTTATAATATATTTCATGTTTTTAGCTTCATCAAATCCTAACTTTTACATGAATTTAAGGTTCCATGTTGATTTTTTTCAAATACAATTAATGAACTGATCACTAAGTCCTATCGACTAAGTCTGTTCATTTTCGAACAGACTGGCCGAAGTTACGTAAGTTAGAACCTGTTCAAACTTCATAGCAATCCTACTTAAGGGAAAAATAAAGGACATGATACATTTATCAAGTTCTCAACTTTTTACTATAGCTGCAAATTTAATTAACCTATCAAAGAAGTACTCGCAGGGTTCAGCACGACCTGTGCTAAAATATATTTAATGTTTTTAGCTTCATCCAATCCTAACTTTCACATGAATTTACGATTCCATGTTGATTTTTTTCAAATACAATTAATGAATTTATAACCAAGTCCTATCGACTAAGTCTGTTCATTTTCGAGCATAACGGCGGAAGTAACGTAAGTTAGAATCTGTTCAAGCTTCATAGCACTTCTACTTAAGCGTAAAATAAAGGACATGATAATCTTAGCAACTTCTCAACTTTTTACTGTAGCTGCAAATTTAATTAACCTGTCAAAGAAGTTCTCGCAGGGTTCAGCACGAGCTGTGTTATAATATATTTCATGTTTTTAGCTTCATCAAATCCTAACTTTCACATGAATTTAAGGTTCCATGTTGATTTTTTTCAAATGCAATTAATGAACTTATCACTAAGTCCTATCGACTAAGTCTGTTCATTTTCGAACATAACGGCGGAAGTTACGTAAGTTAGAACCTTTTCTAGCTTCATAGCACTTCTAATTAAGGGAAAAATAAAGGACATGATACATTTATCAATTTCTAAACTTTTTACTATAGCTGCAAATTTAATTAACCTCTCAAAGAAGTTCTCGCAAGGTTCAGCACGAGCTGTGCTATAATATATTTAATGTTTTTAGCTTCATCAAATCCTAACTTTCACATGAATTTAAGATTCCATGTTAATTTTTAAAAAATACAATTAATGAACTTATCACTAAGTCCTATCGACTAAGTCTGTTCATTTTCGAACATAACGGCGGAAGTTATGTAAGTTAGAATCTGTTCAAGCTTCATAGCACTTCTACTCAAGGGTAAAATAAAGGACATGATTCATTTATCAAGTTCTCAACAGTAGTTAAACAAGGCCGATTCTCCCTCAACTTAGACTCTAGAGGGGGGATTGTAAATTCAGGGGTAAGGGGGTGGTTTTTCAATATGGTGTCAATCAAAGGGGTGTGTACAAGTTTAAGGGGTGGGGGGTAATTCAATATGGCGTCAGAGGGGAGGGTACTAAGGGAAAGGGGTAATGGCGTCGTTGGATTTCATTGGATGGGTGGGGAAAGGGGTAATTCAATATGACGTCGTTGGATGGGTGGGGAAAAAGGTAATTCAATATGGCGTCGTTGGATTTAATTGGATGGGTGGGAAAAGGGGTGATTCAATATGGCACCGTTAGATTTGATTGGTCGGGCGAATGGTGAGTCGTCCGGCGTCCATTAGCGTCACCATGGTTATTGTCCAGTTAATTTTAACGCCATTTTGTCCATTTAATGAGAGTCGCTTAATTACTTTAAAGAAAAAAGGCTGCATGCAGATGTAAAAACCATCGAGGCCAGACGGTCTGACGTTATTTGAAAAGCCAAAAAGTTAAGTGATTTTTAATTGGCAGGTTGATAAGCTACCCTCTATGACGATTATCATTTCTTGTCATAGACGATGAAGAATGTGCTCTTAACAATAATATCATTTGAATGGTATTAAGAATTATCTAGTAAAATTTGTGGTTATCTACACATGAGATTGAGAAGGTCGAAAAGCCACCCTCTACTGCAGACAGATGTAAAAACCATCGAGGCCAGACGGTCTGACGTTATTTGAAAAGCCAAAAAGTTAAGTGATTTTTAATTGGCAGGTTGATAAGCTACCCTGAATATAAAAATAATCTAATCTTCAATAGGGTAGATTTCTGTTACCTTGAGAAACCAACTAAGTACATAGACGATGAAGAATGTGCTAAATTCAACTGTATAGAGATTAGTGAAAGGAGGAGCCAATCAGTTTATTTATTTTTTTTTTTTTTTTTTTTTTCCCAATATAAATATGGGCTCATGTGAGCTATTTGTCAAATGCAGTTTCATCTTCAACAACTACATAAAATATTGAAGTTTAAACAATACATATCGAGTGTTTAAATAATTTGGTTTGATAATTCTAATAGGCTACAGGTAAATATTTGTCAAATACAGTTTCATCTTCAACAACTAAAGGTCTCAAGTTTATGTGTTCAGGTAAATATTAATTTATTAGCACTTATTTTGGAAAAATTTATTATTTACTAAATATAATTTATTATATTTTTATTTGTAGAGAAAAATGGATTTAAAATGTCTAAATGCTGCTGCTGTATCATCATCAAAACCAAAAATTGGTATGGATGAACTGGTTCCCGATGAGAAGTATCAAATTTTAAACGTCACAGTAGTCAAAAGTAAATTCGGGGAAGTGATCAAATTAGAATTAGAGAACAATATATTATTTTTACCACAGAGGATGACGGAACCTTTTAAGAAAAATTTGCATTTATTCATTAACAATAAATATTATATTATTTTTAAATGTATAAAAAAAATATCCAACACCATATCAACACCAGAGTTTGAAATTTCTGAATAAAACGCTTATTACTTGAATAATGGTATTTTTATTTTAAATCAGACAATATTTTGTGTTTATTAATTAACATATATTCTCTTAAACAATTACTATATACATCATTAAAACTATAAACATATTCACAAATTACATTCTTAATATCTTCAGGAGTAACTAGATCCGAAAACAATTCTTTAAAAACATGTATAATATTACTATAATATGCCTTAAAATCAATTAATATTAATTTTTTAACAACATCAGCAATAAAATAAAAATTAGCTATTAACAAGTTATGTATATTAGTCTCTGTTAAAACAATAGTTTTTCCGCATCTTGTAACTTCCACCATCTTCAGTCCATCAATACCGTTGCTGCCTAAGACAATTATATCATTACACATGATAAAACGTAGATAATCCATATCCATATTTCGAAAATATCCACTAAGAAGCCAATGCATATTAGATATGAACTTTTGCCATTCATTTATTTCGAATATTAAAGCATTGCTTACATTAATGCATGGTCTAAATTCTTTGTATGTGTTTAAACCAATATCGATGAAAATTTCGTTATCAGAAAAAAAAAATCTTTTATTTAAAATAAAACACTCATCATTTGTTTCACGTTCAAACTCGTCTAATAATTCAAAACATTCTTTGTCTATTTGATTAGCACTAAAAACACATTGATTTTCAGAAGACATCGTGCTAGTCAAGATTCTATGAAACAACTAATAATCCCTATAATATATTTGTCTCATCAAGCCAACTATTATGAGAATTATCAAAGCCAAGCCATTTTACATATACCATGTTGCCTCTTTTTTTTAGAACTTTTTCAACTAAATAAACATCTGGTTGTTTTGTTTTCTGCAGCTCATAAGAATAAAAAGCTCCTCTTATGGGTCTCTTATTTATATCTTCCAACAAGTATGTTACAGGATTGGTGTGATTAATTTTAATAATTTTAAATAATTCAGTAGTCCAATTCGGTGTGTAGCCTTTATCGAAAACATGTTTTTCTTTACTAATACGCACTTCATCTCCAATGTTAAGTTTGGATCCAGGAAATATTTTTATGTGATTATACACAGTATCCAATAATTTTCTTTCAATTGTTTCACTAACATCACATGGTCTCATTTTAATTACACTATGTTTTGATTCATTATAATTCTTCACAATAGTGGGTAAAATAGAAATCCATTTGTGTGTGCCATTTAAACTAAAATATTTATATAATCGTTCCTTTATGGTACGAATAGTGCGTTCGGCAATGGCCGCTTTCATTTGTGAATATGTTGAATAATGATTAATATTGTATTGTTGCAACAAACGTTGATAATAATGATTATAGAATTCTTTACCCTGATCGGTATGCAAATTTTTCGGAAAACGCTTAGAAGTGGATAATATTCTAGCAAATGCCGCTGTCACTTCTTCCCCTGTTTTTGATTTTAGTGGTTCAGTCCACACATATTTTGAAAAACAATCGATAACCAACAGAATATATTTAAATTGATTATTTTCTTTAGCATATGTATCCATTTGGGCAAGATCGGCTTGCCATAAATCATCCAGCCCTTTAATAAGCGTTCGTCTCCTAGGGAAATTTTTTCTTATCGATCTATGTAATTCATTAACCACTTGAATTTTTTCGATTGATGCCATTTTACGGCCACAATTTGATTAGCACTAATTCACTATTGAAGTACCTATTTAAGTTTTCTAATATCAAGTTTATTAACTTTATTATTATCAAGAATTGTAATTTGGCTTCCTATATTACTAACAATATTATTAATTTTATTAATTTCGCGTATATTGTTAGTTATATTTATTTGAACTTCATGCAATTTTGAAGCTATTTCCCTACGATCATCAATATGCTTGCTCTTAACATCTTCAATTGCTGTTACTAATTTTTGAATCTTTAGTTCAAGTGCTGTTGATAATTCTTCAATCTTTATTTCAAGTCCTCTATAAAGCAGATTCATTTTATCAGCAAAACCTACTGATTGTTCTCTATGTCTCTCAGACATAACTGCGACATCTTGTTGTACCATCAAATAGAAATTCATGATTGTCTTACATGACTCATCCACATATTTCTTATTAGAAACATCTTCATCTTGGGAGGGCAATTTAACATTACATATTTTTAAACCACCAATATCTAAGTCACCATTTAATGTAAAAGAAAACAATGACGAAGGAGAAGCAACAGGTTGATAATATTTATCAGCTGCACGTCCGAACTTGTCTATACTCATTTCTACTATAGGAAAACGATTAACTAAGAAGAGTTAATATACGATTTTCGCTTCTTTTAATTCTTCAATAATTGATGCAATTTCATTGGTGTGGGAGTTATTTCCAGCATATTTAGATGCAAATAATAATCGTAGTCTATCAACTAACTCATTAACATCATCCCAATAGACATATTCTACTGGTTTTGTATTATATGTCATATAATTATTATCATAGTTACCACCCTTTTTTGATAGTAATGGTCGTATGATATGTTTATATTTGAAGCTTTTTGCACCTATAATTCTACCTTCTGCAGAATAATTTTTTCGATAGAGATTGGTTTTGTCTATAATGTCTTCGAATGCATCAGTATCTTCATCATTAAAATTTTTAGATTTTTTATAAAATAACAACTCATAAAGCCCCTCAGTGCCTTCATAAGGGACACCGTCTACGATTATCTCACCCGTAATATTATCAAATTCTATTTCTTTACTACCTAAGCTCCATGTTCTAGTAGTAGCATTATATCTGGGGGCATGAGTGACGTCAATTTTCGAAGAATGTTGAAAATATTCTTCTATATATTTTTGTGTAACGTTGGGATAATCTTGTAAATTTATTACATTTTTAGCATTCGCCTCTATTATTTCACTATAATCATCGTCAGCTGTCATCATTGTATTATCACTATCAGTATCCGTTTCTTTTAACATAGTTTTTATTTCACTCTCATCTATAGGTTCCTGTTTATTTATTTTCATCACATTTGATTTCACCTCTGCTTTGATAGGTAATTTTACCGCTTTTTGATTATTTTCAATTTCTTTTAAATGGGTGGTGATAGGAGAAAAAATTCTATTTATTGTGGTATCTTCATTTGATCTCCCCAATTTTAATGCCATATATTTTTTTCGGACATCATTAGCTAATTTTATAATTTTCTGTTTACGTTCTGATTCAACCTTATTTAAAAGCTTCATCATAAACAAATGATTATTAATAGAACTATTCATTAACTTTTATATACTCATCGAACCCCATTCGATAACGTCCATTATTTAATTCAAATTCCTTAACAACAACCAATGGCTTAAATTTATTGGAATTCCAACATTGAGAACATAAGGTTTTAAATGTATTATATGATATATCTGGTGTAACATGTTCATCAAACACATGCTTTAAATTAACATCATCCTGTTTGAATAATACAATTACATTACAGTTATCTCTTATTAATTGTTTCGGGATTTTGGAATAAGTTTGACATAAGTATGCCACATCAATAGATTTATGCCGACCCATAGAAAAATATGCCCTAATTTTATCTTGCTTATCACAGGAAACATCATCAAATATAAATACAGAGTTTTCTTTAGCTTCATCAGGATCAGTGATTAATTCATTATCCTTATATGGAAAATATTCAATTTCCTTAACTTGCTGCAAAACATTTTCTAATAATTTATACTTTGGTTGATAAAGAGACTTTGAATATAAATATATATTAGCAAATTTCAGTCCATTAGGATTGAATAACAACGCTAAAAGTGAATTAGTTTTTCCACAACCACTAGGGCCGCAAAATATAGCGCGAAAACAATTTGGTAATAATTTACTATGTACACAGATTTTAGACGTGGAATCATCAAAATCTAAATTTTCAACATCGAGCTTAAGATCTTGTGATACTAAATGCATGATTCTAACTGAAAATTTAAAACATCCACTTATTATTTATATATAAAAGCTGCAAAGTTTTAATATGATTTAGTAATATGCAAACTGTTAAACACAAAGGTGCGGGTATTGTAAATTCGTTAATTAATAAATTACCTATTGAATTACATATTCCCGGCTATCAGTGGTGTGGACCTGGTACAAAAGTACAAAAACGATTAGCGCGAGGCGATCCTGGTATTAATCAATTAGACGCCGCCTGTAAGCAGCACGATCTTTTATATAGTTCAAGTTCATCATTGTCTGATAGACATAAAGCAGATAAAGAGTTAGAAAATAGTGCTTGGGAACGCGTTAAATCAAAAGATTCTAGTGTTGGTGAAAAAGCCGCGTCTTGGGTTGTTCTAAATACAATGAAAGTTAAAAGAAAAATGGGTATGGGACTGTCATTCAAGACACATGTTGTAAATCCTACATCGAAAAGTTTACGAAAATATGCAGTGAATAATAAAAGTTTACGAAAATCTTCATTAGCTGGATTAAAAGCTGCTCGAATGGCTATTAAAAAAGCAGGTGGTAGAAAAAAGATACGACTACCTCGTATTATTCCATTTGAACATAAATCTGGCGGATTTTTACCACTATTGCCAATTCTATCTGCTTTAGGAGCAATGGGAGCTCTAGCTGGTGGAGCATCTACTGTTGTTAAAAATGTAATGGATATCAAAAGGAAAATAAATGATGGCAACAATGCTTCAAAGATTGAAATTGGCAAGAAAGGTTCGGGATTGTATCTTCGAAAAAATTCCAAAGGTTATGGTTTATTTTTAAAAAAGCCCGAAAATTCGAGACGCTGAATTTACCTAATAGAGCTCTGTATGACTATGAAATAATAAACTGTGCAAATAAATTGAAACTACCATATTTTAGAGGTGTATTTATGCGTGATCAGCTACCCAATCATATACATCGTAATGAAAGTGCTATTGTTAATTTAGATTTGAATGCCAATGCAGGTACTCATTGGGTGGCATATAAAAAACGAGGAAGTGCAATCAATTATTTCGATAGTTTCGGTAATTTAAAACCACCAGTAGAACTAGTAAATTATTTTGGTCCATCAACTAATATAATCTACAATAAAAAGCAATATCAAAGATTCAATTCTAGTAATTGTGGTCATTTATGTATTGAATTTCTATATAATACCAAGTTGTAATTAAGTTGATTATTAGTTATGTCTATAATATTAACGCTGAAGGATCGCAAGTCTACACTCTCCATAGATTTTCCTATCCCCATACAATTGGATGCAAATTATCAATACGGATTAGCACTCATTGGTTTCTTTTCCTACAATACTATACCCAACGTAGAAGAAAATACAGAATTTTACTATATAGATAAAAGCAAACAGTTGAATTCAATTCATCTGCCTGGTGGTGTATACGAAATTACAGATATTAATAATTTTTTAAAGAAGAAGTTGCTAAATTTCAATTTGAATGGTAATGAAAAAGAGGAAGATATATTTTTCCTAAGACCAAACAATAATACTTTGAAGTGTGAAATTTTTCATCGTGATTTTGATATAGATTTCACTTATAACAATTCGTTGGCAAAACTCCTAGGATTCTCACGAAAGGTATTACCAGCAGGAATAGTTCATTCATCTGATCGTCCTGTAAACATTGTTAAAGTTCGAACAATTCACGTGGATAGTAACATAACAAGTGGGGCATATTACAACGGGATACCATCTCATACATTATATGAATTTCCTGTTACATCTAACCCAGGGTATTCTATAGACGAAATTCCACGAAACTTAATTTATTTGCCAATAATCAGAAAAGAGATTTCTAACATTTCATTGAAAATAGTAGATCAAGATTTTAATCTGGTGAATTTTCGAGGCGAAGAAATTATCATCCGATTGGAATTGAAAAAAGATGGTTTTAATAATTAAATCGTATAAAAGACATATCCACCCCTCACCATGCTCAGTTAGAAAAAGTTGTTCAAGAAGAAAGTTGGGGGGTAAATTATCACCATTAAACGTCAATTTTCTCAAAACAATTGGATATGTCGTACGATCAAATTTTAAACCTGTATAAGCCGGTGATTACCGATACCTCCATAATTAATATGGAATATCGAACATATTTGCCCTATGTTAAATCATTTGATAATAATGATGTAATCGAAATAACCGTAAATAGAAATGATGTTTGGCTGTTAATGAGCGAGGCTGCATTAGTCATTAAAGGAACACTGAAAAAGACAAGAGGAGAAGGCGATGGTTGTTTACTTAATAATGCAGGAGCCTTTTTGTTTGATTCAGTAACATATGAATTGAATGGAGTTGAAGTGGAGCATGTAAAAGATCCGGGGATTGTGAGCCTTATTCGTGGCTATTTATGTTATACTGAAGATGATACTAAACATTTAACAATGGCCAGTTGGTACTATCCAAATCAAAACCCGATATGTGTTAACAAAGAATTCTTTATGCGAATACCTTTAGCTCACTTATTCGGTGTTTTTAGTGATTATAAGACAATGATGTGTGGAAAACACACATTGCGACTAGTAAGGTCTCGAACAGATAACAATGCTCTATTGAATCCTAATAGTGAAACAATAACTGAAATTAAAATTGATAGTATTGAGTTGAAAGTGAGCCATGTAATGCCAAATGATAATATTAAAATGGAATTATTAAAGTCAATTAAACATGATCGGCCAATCTTGATTCCATTTAGGAAATGGGAATATCACGAATTACCAGCTCTTAATACAGGGTCGACAAAAGAAATTTGGAGTGTGAAAACTACTACAAATGTAGAGTGTCCTCGTTATGCTATTATTGGTTTTCATAATAACCGAAAAGATATAGCAACTGCTGATTCTACATTATTTGATCATATGAACATATCAAATATCCGATTGTCTTTAAATGGAGATTATTATCCATATGAACGAATGAATTTAGATTTTGCATCAGATAATTATACAAATGTATATTATAATTATACAGAGTTTTATAGGAGTTACATGGCTCAATCTCTATTAGAACGCAAACAGGTTCTATTAAGTTATGATAAATTTAAAACACACGCGCTCTTTGTTATTGATTGTTCTAAAAGAGATGAAAGTATAAAATCTTCAACAGTTGACGTTAAGATTGAGATTGATACACATCAAGCTTTTCCTGAAAATACAAAAGCATACTGCATCATTATTCACGATTGTATTATCGAGTATTTGCCTCTCAGTGAAATTGTTCGAAAAATTAATTAAAATGAAAATTGCAATTGTTGATATGCAAGGTTTTGTATTAAATAGTAGTGAACACGAACGGAAGTTTCATGTTAAAGAGATCACTATTATGCATGATTCACAATATAATCATTATGTATTTCAAGAACCAAAACCATATTCGGCATTATCTATTCCCGAAAAGAAAGATGTAAATTATGCAATTTATAACATTCATGGGCTTCCATACCAATCAGGATACATTAGCTACGATTATATACATTTAATAAGAAAAAAATTATATGGATTTGATATTGTGTATGTTAAAGGACACCAGAAGAAGGATTTTCTACTAAATTTATTTGAAGATTTGGATGCTAGCAAACAATCGTTACCGAAAATTGTAAACATTGAAAGTTTAAGTAGTTGGCATTCACCACCTAAATTTAATATTGATGTACCGAAATGTATGGAACATTTAAATGATAAGTTTTATATGTGTAGTTTAAGAAACTGTTTTGTACTTAGTAATTGGATTTATAATTGTTTACCACAATAAATATATATATATGCTAGTTAATTGTTTCTATAAATTAGTTCACCTCACAATGTTGGGAATTCCTTTCCTAATATTAGTCACCATTTTTAATAATGTGCTCTATATGAGTCATCCAAAAAATGTGCAAGAAGTTTATATTTGTTTCACCCCTACAAATGATCATTGGCCTTCCAATTGGAATAAGATGAACAAAGTTACCGAATCAGTTCTATCTACATCTATTCCGAAAGATTCAACAACATATAAAATTAGAATTATTGACCATAAGGCTGTGTTTAAAGATAGTGAGTGGCAGAATTTAAACAGGTTCCCCACCCCTATCTTCATTTCCACATTAGCAGCAGAAAAACTTGATTCAGTCTTAGCAATACTTTATTGTGTTGCACTACTATCTGTCTCATTATTCTTAAAGTGTGTTGTTAAGTTGATTAGAAAATTAAAAGCATGGTGAAACTTGAGCAGGTGTTAGAATTGAAGAAAATTATTAACCACGAAATGGATTCAAATAATGAATATATTACAAAATTAATAAAATATAAGATGGAATTGCCTAAAAATATGTTATTGCTATTATTGAAGCCATGCTGGGGACACTCTACAACAGCTGAAGGTGACGTCATCGATGGACCGTTGTACAATCACAGCATTAATTGCAGTATATGTTTAGAATTTATATTAAAATCATACACTTCATGAATAAAAACATATATTTTTAACAATTGTATTTTTTTTTTTTTTTTACATATAATAAAGTTATATACAACAATACTTATTCTACTACCTATGAATTATATTCAAATATTTGCAAATTCTTTGGGTATTTTATAGTGGCCCCAAGGAAGCGTGTCGGTACTGTTAGGTAATAAATATCTTTTATCATCAAAGGAATTAAGGGCCAACTTGACTTCCTCTATACTAAATATGTTATGATTATATGAACGGATAGACCGTTGGGCAACAATTTTATCCTTTCCTAACATTAAACAATCATAATAATCATTAAAAGTTATTTCATTTTTTACAACATTATTTCTTATACCCTTAATTTTCTTTAAACACTTATTATCTAGCTTATATGTATACATTTTTGACCTTAAACCTATAAAATGGGTTATAATATGCCCACATGCTTCATCTTTCATTAATCCTAGTACTTTTTTGTTCAATTGGGGTATGTTATACTTATTATTTAACGGATAATCGCTAGTATCAAATTTGCTAATATGCTTTTTAATAATTTCGCTATAAACATCATCACACATTATTTCATAAATAAAACTATCAGTATCTGTATACATCAATTTGCATTGATTTAATGGTATATGTTTCAATATAAATTGGTAATGGAAGTCATACATTACGGTCTTTGAAATATCTAAAATGGCCATGCCCACATATACCGGTTTGTTAAATATAATTTGAGCTTTATTTAATTCTACAGCAACTAAATTATCGTCAAAAATTTTACGGCTATGGAATAATGGACTTGAAATTAAATTTTTTGCTCCATATCGCCCGCCCCATTTATTCACTAATTTAATATTTCTATGGTTTCTTATGTTTTCCATCGTTTTTCCAAAAACTGCGTTATTCATCAATTTGAATAAACTTTTATCAAAATCTGATTGAGCATTGGTTCGTAACATTGTATTTAAATCAATATAAGATTTCAACCATGGAGACTGTTTGAACTTCAATATTTTATGAATTTTAGTTAGAATTAAACCGTTATTTAATGCTTGTTTTAAATTCCTATAATGAATAACATAATTTTTTTTATCTTTTACTGTATTTAACAATTTAGACAGTTTTGAATTTGGAGGTTTCTCGTGATCAGCACAAAAAGGAAAATCTTTATGTTCATCATGTAGACAAGATGGATACTCTAAATCAACTTCTAGAATATATCCTTCGTCTGCATCATCTCTTAATTGGCTAATGTTGAAATCATTAATATTATTGACCCAAACAAAATTATCGTATGGTAAGTACTGACACATAGCCCAACCATATAAATTATTAACGTCAAAATATAATAAATATTTCGATAGTTTAGAAGAATCATAATTAGTCATATATTTATTGTTGGCTTCGGAATAACGATTGGAGCACATAGAAATTCCTCCCCTTAACCCCTTTTCTATGAATAATAATTGATTAATATCTTTAATAAGTTTAAGTCTACATTTAGTAATTCTAAGCATGCAATCCCAAGCATATCCTGGTAAAGTATAGTACCATGCTGGATCTAATTTGTAAATATTCTGACACCTATTTCTAAAGTTTTCAAAAACATCTGCCAACAGAATTACATCAGTTTTTAAATATAAATCACTATACTCTCCTAAATTTAGCATATTAAATTTATTCCAAACATTTAGAGCATGTTCATATTCATCTTCATTAATATTTTGATCGTTTAATTTATTATAGAATAATTCTCTTTTTGGTAATTCGTCATCATTTAATTTATCTAAATTATCAACATAATCATAGGGAAAAACACCTTTACGTGTAAGCAGGTGAAATTTTTCATTATCTAAATAATTAAATTCCTGCTTAAGATTTGTTAGATCATTTATATTTAAAGTAGATGCTAATTCTGCTAACGATGTACCCAAAAACCTAAATGAATCTATAAACCTATATTTAATACTATTTTCTGTATAATATTGAGTAAATGATATATATTTCTCTTTATTAATGGGTAATAAGCTAACTCTATTGTTTTTACATAATTCTTTAATTAAAAAATGTCCATCGTAATTAGAGAGATTATGGCAAACTATTGGAATAACAAATAACTTTTTAAAATTTAAATTACAATTAGAGTGAGCGAATCCTGTAAAATCACCATTAAAAAGATTATGATCTGCTACAATTACATCATCAATCACAAATAGTTTCTCACAAATATGACATGCTATAGCTGTATTTTTATCAACTCCGGGAGTCGTAAGTATCACAGTTTTTAACTTTTCCTCAAGATTGAATGCTAATATTTCCAATTGATTTGAAAACCATTCTACACAGTTCTCTCCGCGATATGATTTATAGAATGAAATTGAATTATCATATGCACATTTAAAATAAAAACCTACACTAAAAGCTTTATGTTGTTGATAGAAATTTTTATTATGTACTTTTTCTAGAACACATTCGAAATCCAAATAAATTATAAAGGGCGATTTTTGTTTATACGTAAAACTTTTAAATTCAACATAATCATACTTTGGGAAAGTTATCTTACAAAATTTTTTCTGTTCACATAACTCTAAATGATCATTTAATTTATCCTCATCATTAAAATAATTCAAGCAGCGATCGCATACAAAAATGGCATGTTGTTTATTATTTATTTGTTTCGAGATAAGCCTAGAAAGATTTGTTATAAGAGAGTAGTGATATGAAATTTCCTCAAATTTATTACTCTCTGCAGGTAGTGGATCATAATCGTTTATATTTGGATAATATGTGTCTTGTATTAATAATAAATTTATATGTTTACTTAATTTCGAGTCCGTTATTCGACATGGTACTACTGAAAAATGCTTACCTTTCTTATTTTCAATAAGTTCAAGTATATAAACATTAACAGAAATATTGTTTAATCTTTCAAATTTTGGAATTTGGTCTATGGTAATAGGTAAAGTTAAGCCTTCGGTTATTAATACATTATTGTAATGAGGATAAGATGATACTCTATCTGAATTATGAGTAGGATAAAGAGCTGCGATGACGCTCCAATAAAAACAAGCATTATCGAAATTCTTAATGTTTATGCAAGCGCGTTTAACACGAATTTCATCCGGTAGTTTAATAAAAGATGAAGCACCGTTTCCAAATGTATGCTTATTAATATTTATTTCCAAACTAATTAACTTATGTAATGCCCAACCACTATCGCGCTCTTGGAATTCACTCATTGCTGTTAATACTTTTTCCACAACATTTGTTTGGAACCAGTCTGATAGATTGCTTCCAATGTCAATAATTATGTTTTTGGTAATAAAATATTTATATTCAAACGTATCTAGATTGTTCTTCTTAATAATATATTCACCGCAAAAACAAGTGTTTAGTTTTATTGTTTTAATAGATTTAAATATATTAAGAATTCTACGTTTGACTAATTGGAAAGCGTCTTTAAAAAATTCTAAAATGTCTATATGTTTTAAATTATAAATAATCCCAGTTCTAATGCGACTATTAAATGCAGCGTTAATATTTTCCCACCTAACCCTATCACTACGTTTTACTCCATTGTCACCCCCGCCAATATGTATGTTATTAGTTTGTAATAGAATTCGCAATCGTTTTAAATGAGTGATATTGGTTAAAATCTTTCTGTATTTACCAGTTGATAGTTGCCCTTCTTTTGATATTTTCGTTAACTGTCGGATGCTTGTATTAATTTTTTTAATCCAATTTTTCTTTTCTCTGGAATTTTGTAATAGTTTTGTGGCTTCGGTAACAATTCGGATAACTTCATGGCTTAGGTCAATTGCACAATCCATTACTGGAAAAATAAATATTTCATTGCAAAACCAATATTAAATCCAAAATGTTAATATTTACCTGTAGCCTATTAGAATTATCAAACCAAATTATTTAAACACTCGATATGTATTGTTTAAACTTCAATATTTTATGTAGTTGTTGAAGATGAAACTGTATTTGACAAATAGCTCACATGAGCCCATATTTATATTGGAAAAAAAAGAAATGATAATCGTCTTAGAGGGTGGCTTTTCAACCTTCTCAATCTCATGTGTAGATAACCACAAATTTTACTAGATAATTCTTAATAGCATTCAAATGATATTATTGTTAAGAGCACATTCTTCATCGTCTATGTACTTAGTTGGTTTCTCAAGGTAACAGAAATCTACCCTATTGAAGATTAGATTATTTTTATATTCAGGGTAGCTTATCAACCTGCCAATTAAAAATCACTTAACTTTTTGGCTTTTCAAATAACGTCAGACCGTCTGGCCTCGATGGTTTTTACATCTGTCTGCAGTAGAGGGTGGCTTTTCGACCTTCTCAATCTCATGTGTAGATAACCACAAATTTTACTAGATAATTCTTAATACCATTCAAATGATATTATTGTTAAGAGCACATTCTTCATCGTCTATGACAAGAAATGATAATCGTCATAGAGGGTAGCTTATCAACCTGCCAATTAAAAATCACTTAACTTTTTGGCTTTTCAAATAACGTCAGACCGTCTGGCCTCGATGGTTTTTACATCTGCATGCAGCCTTTTTTCTTTAAAGTAATTAAGCGACTCTCATTAAATGGACAAAATGGCGTTAAAATTAACTGGACAATAACCATGGTGACGCTAATGGACGCCGGACGACTCACCATTCGCCCGACCAATCAAATCTAACGGTGCCATATTGAATCACCCCTTTTCCCACCCATCCAATTAAATCCAACGACGCCATATTGAATTACCTTTTTCCCCACCCATCCAACGACGTCATATTGAATTACCCCTTTCCCCACCCATCCAATGAAATCCAACGACGCCATTACCCCTTTCCCTTAGTACCCTCCCCTCTGACGCCATATTGAATTACCCCCCACCCCTTAAACTTGTACACACCCCTTTGATTGACACCATATTGAAAAACCACCCCCTTACCCCTGAATTTACAATCCCCCCTCTAGAGTCTAAGTTGAGGGAGAATCGGCCTTGTTTAACTACTAATACTTTATTGTGTTGCACTACTATCTGTCTCATTATTCTTAAAGTGTGTTGTTAAGTTGATTAGAAAATTAAAAGCATGGTGAAACTTGAGCAGGTGTTAGAATTGAAGAAAATTATTAACCACGAAATGGATTCAAATAATGAATATATTACAAAATTAATAAAATATAAGATGGAATTGCCTAAAAATATGTTATTGCTATTATTGAAGCCATGCTGGGGACACTCTACAACAGCTGAAGGTGACGTCATCGATGGACCGTTGTACAATCACAGCATTAATTGCAGTATATGTTTAGAATTTATATTAAAATCATACACTTCATGAATAAAAACATATATTTTTAACAATTGTATTTTTTTTTTTTTTTACATATAATAAAGTTATATACAACAATACTTATTCTACTACCTATGAATTATATTCAAATATTTGCAAATTCTTTGGGTATTTTATAGTGGCCCCAAGGAAGCGTGTCGGTACTGTTAGGTAATAAATATCTTTTATCATCAAAGGAATTAAGGGCCAACTTGACTTCCTCTATACTAAATATGTTATGATTATATGAACGGATAGACCGTTGGGCAACAATTTTATCCTTTCCTAACATTAAACAATCATAATAATCATTAAAAGTTATTTCATTTTTTACAACATTATTTCTTATACCCTTAATTTTCTTTAAACACTTATTATCTAGCTTATATGTATACATTTTTGACCTTAAACCTATAAAATGGGTTATAATATGCCCACATGCTTCATCTTTCATTAATCCTAGTACTTTTTTGTTCAATTGGGGTATGTTATACTTATTATTTAACGGATAATCGCTAGTATCAAATTTGCTAATATGCTTTTTAATAATTTCGCTATAAACATCATCACACATTATTTCATAAATAAAACTATCAGTATCTGTATACATCAATTTGCATTGATTTAATGGTATATGTTTCAATATAAATTGGTAATGGAAGTCATACATTACGGTCTTTGAAATATCTAAAATGGCCATGCCCACATATACCGGTTTGTTAAATATAATTTGAGCTTTATTTAATTCTACAGCAACTAAATTATCGTCAAAAATTTTACGGCTATGGAATAATGGACTTGAAATTAAATTTTTTGCTCCATATCGCCCGCCCCATTTATTCACTAAGTTAATATTTCTATGGTTTCTTATGTTTTCCATCGTTTTTCCAAAAACTGCGTTATTCATCAATTTGAATAAACTTTTATCAAAATCTGATTGAGCATTGGTTCGTAACATTGTATTTAAATCAATATAAGATTTCAACCATGGAGACTGTTTGAACTTCAATATTTTATGAATTTTAGTTAGAATTAAACCGTTATTTAATGCTTGTTTTAAATTCCTATAATGAATAACATAATTTTTTTTATCTTTTACTGTATTTAACAATTTAGACAGTTTTGAATTTGGAGGTTTCTCGTGATCAGCACAAAAAGGAAAATCTTTATGTTCATTATGTAGACAAGATGGATACTCTAAATCAACTTCTAGAATATATCCTTCGTCTGCATCATCTCTTAATTGGCTAATGTTGAAATCATTAATATTATTGACCCAAACAAAATTATCGTATGGTAAGTACTGACACATAGCCCAACCATATAAATTATTAACGTCAAAATATAATAAATATTTCGATAGTTTAGAAGAATCATAATTAGTCATATATTTATTGTTGGCTTCGGAATAACGATTGGAGCACATAGAAATTCCTCCCCTTAACCCCTTTTCTATGAATAATAATTGATTAATATCTTTAATAAGTTTAAGTCTACATTTAGTAATTCTAAGCATGCAATCCCAAGCATATCCTGGTAAAGTATAGTACCATGCTGGATCTAATTTGTAAATATTCTGACACCTATTTCTAAAGTTTTCAAAAACATCTGCCAACAGAATTACATCAGTTTTTAAATATAAATCACTATACTCTCCTAAATTTAGCATATTAAATTTATTCCAAACATTTAGAGCATGTTCATATTCATCTTCATTAATATTTTGATCGTTTAATTTATTATAGAATAATTCTCTTTTTGGTAATTCGTCATCATTTAATTTATCTAAATTATCAACATAATCATAGGGAAAAACACCTTTACGTGTAAGCAGGTGAAATTTTTCATTATCTAAATAATTAAATTCCTGCTTAAGATTTGTTAGATCATTTATATTTAAAGTAGATGCTAATTCTGCTAACGATGTACCCAAAAACCTAAATGAATCTATGAACCTATATTTAATACTATTTTCTGTATAATATTGAGTAAATGATATATATTTCTCTTTATTAATGGGTAATAAGCTAACTCTATTGTTTTTACATAATTCTTTAATTAAAAAATGTCCATCGTAATTAGAGAGATTATGGCAAACTATTGGAATAACAAATAACTTTTTAAAATTTAAATTACAATTAGAGTGAGCGAATCCTTTAAATTCACCATTAAAAAGATTATGATCTGCTACAATTACATCATCAATCACAAATAGTTTCTCACAAATATGACATACTATAGCTGTATTTTTATCAACTCCGGGAGTCATAAGTATCACAGTTTTTAACTTTTCCTCAAGATTGAATGCTAATATTTCCAATTGATTTGAAAACCATTCTACACAGTTCTCTCCGCGATATGATTTATAGAATGAAATTGAATTATCATATGCACATTTAAAATAAAAACCTACACTAAAAGCTTTATGTTGTTGATAGAAATTTTTATTATGTACTTTTTCTAGAACACATTCGAAATCCAAATAAATTATAAAGGGTGATTTTTGTTTATACGTAAAAGTTTTAAATTCAACATAATCATACTTTGGGAAAGTTATCTTACAAAATTTTTTCTGTTCACATAATTCTAAATGCTCATTTAATTTATTCTCATCATTAAAATAATTCAAGCAGCGATCGCATACAAAAATGGCATGTTGTTTATTATTTATTTGTTTCGAGATAAGCCTAGAAAGATTTGTTATAAGAGAGTAGTGATATGAAATTTCCTCAAATTTATTACTCTCTGCAGGTAGTGGATCATAATCGTTTATATTTAGATAATATGTGTCTTGTATTAATAATAAATTTATATGTTTACTTAATTTCGAGTCCGTTATTCGACATGGTACTATTGAAAAATGCTTACCTTTCTTATTTTCAATAAGTTCAAGTATATAAACATTAACAGAAATATTGTTTAATCTTTCAAATTTTGGAATTTGGTCTATGGTAATAGGTAAAGTTAAGCCTTCGGTTATTAATACATTATTGTAATGAGGATAAGATGATACTCTATCTGAATTATGAGTAGGATAAAGAGCTGCGATGACGCTCCAATAAAAACAAGCATTATCGAAATTCTTAATGTTTATGCAAGCGCGTTTAACACGAATTTCATCCGGTAGTTTAATAAAAGATGAAGCACCGTTTCCAAATGTATGCTTATTAATATTTATTTCCAAACTAATTAACTTATGTAATGCCCAACCACTATCGCGCTCTTGGAATTCACTCAT